>CAIGQQ010007860.1:1771943-1788406 GCA_903798035.1 Danio albolineatus
GGGTGAACTGTCCCTGTCAGTGTTGCACCCCTTACTGTGATGTTGGTTTTGCATTGCTGTGTCTTCTTCAGCCCTGATGCTGAACTGTGTTGTGCTGGTTTTGTGTGTGCAGGAGTTCCAGGATCAGATGAAGGCTGTGAGCTTTAAGGACGTGGTGGTGTGCGGTCGAGAGCTGAGCGGTGCTTTAATCACGGCCCTCATTAACGTCTACATTAAAGACAGCGCGTCTGTGGACACACTCAGCGCTCACCTCAGGGACATCTGCCCTCTGCTCTACAGCAGCGACGACAGCATCTGCTCCAAGGTACACACACACACCTGCACATAAACTCACACTCACACAAGCACACAAACATACACACACACTAGCACACAATTACATGCATACACAACTGCATACACTCGCACATGCACATACATGGACACACACACTCACACATGCACAAACAAACTCATTCACATAAACACACTCACGCACATACACACAAATATACATATAAATGCACATGCGCGCACACACACACACACTCTCGCGCACAAATACACCTGCAGGTTCACGCACATACCCAAACATGAAAGTACACACATTCTCACACACAAGCACAAACTCATTCAAATAAACACACTCACGCATATACACACATGCACATAAACACATGCGCGCACACAAACACACACACACACATAAACGTACTCTCGCACACAAACACACCTGCAGATTCACACACACGCACACATGCAAACGTGAAAGTACACACGTTCTCACACACACATTCACATAAACACACTCATGCGTATACACACAAATATACATATAAACACACATGCAATAAATGTTCATATTTTAAAGCCATGGCACTGAGGAATGGAATCTAATGCAGTGCAGCTTGTACATTCTGAGACCCACTTTATATCGTATATCAACCCTGGCAGTGCAGATCATTGATGTTTAAAGAAAACAGATCTTAAACTCTACAATTTTATAATCGCACACCGTTCACCATAATTGCTTGAACTGGGTTACTGAAATTAAAAGTCCTTCTGCATAAAAGTCCTTCTGCATATACTCTAAGCAGAAGTGAATCTCTTTGAGCAGTGGATTGAGCTCTTTTCCCCCCTGACAGGCCAATGAGCTGCTGCAGAGCTCCAGACAGGTCCAGAACAAGCTGGAGAAGGAGCGAACGCTGAAGGAGTCTCTGCGTCTCTACCAGCAGATCAGCCACAACACAGACCTGCCGCTCGTCTGCTCGCAGTATAGACAAGGTGAGAGTCTTCAGCTGTCAATCAACCAATCATCTGAACACAAAGGCTGCGTCTGAAATCGCCTAGAGGTCAAGTAGATACTACATTTGAATTTACTACTACATGACTGTAATGCTGATGATACACAGGGCAACTTTTTGGGCAATGTTGCGAAGTGATATATGCTTGTCTACTTTACTTTTCTGCTAAGAATGGAGAAGGGTATTGTATCTGTAACCCATTGCCCTCATTAGTTACCCTGTGTTTGAGTGAAAGCACTTTCCTTAAAGGGACTGATTTTTGAGTTGTGCTTTGATTCAGTGCGCTTCTATGAGGGAGTGATGGAGCTGTGTCTCACCGCTGCCGATAAGAAAGACCATCAGAGACTCGGCCTGCACTTCTACAGGAACGGAGAGCCAGAGGAGGACGCCAGCGGACAGCAGGCCTTTCAGGAGAGGTCAGTGCACGTGCCATTCTGCTGCTTAACGCATGTTTGATATGTTTGTGCAGACTGGAATATTATAAATGTTCATATTTATAATCAAGAGGCTCTGATTGGACAGTTAAAATAATGTGCTGTGATTCGCGGATCGGCTCCACGTCACCAGAAAACACCAATCCTCTGCTAGCACGCACTTTGTCGTCGTGTCAAATGCTAGAGCTGTAAATTTTTTATAATGCTCTGGAGCATAATTGAATTAAACTGTAAGCACTTCTGTCTTTGTGTCGTGTCCTTCGGAAGCCCAAATACAGAAACAGAACAGCTCTGTGATAATAGCCGCATTTGGACAGCATTTTAGCTTTCTCTGCTATAACATTACAGTAGCTATGTTTCCATCCAAAAATGCAAGTTAACTTTATGCGCAAAACTGTAATATCGCTTTAAAGACGTGTGAATAAAGCAGCGTTTCCATCCAGTGAGTCAAAGTGAACAAAATCGTCACTTCCTGATTAACTGGCGCCAAATATCTACAATAAAAAACTGGATTTGCTGTGGTAGTAGAAGCTACGTGAATCTTTTCTTCATTTAATAAATGACTTGCGCCTCAGAAGACAATCCTGACCCGCAGCGAACGCGCGGTGAAGTTTGAAGGCGTCAGACGCATAGTACAGACACTTAATTAACTTATTATTATAATTAATTATACTAATACTAAAACGGTTAAGGCATTTTAAAATGACCAAAACAACATTTCAGATGTTCTACAGTGTGCTCAGCCTGCTGGTTTATCCAATCATACACAATTTTATCATCACATGATCTCTTATAACAAAATCACATGACCTTTTTTAATGCGCATACAGGAATTTGTTCGGTAAAAGTGTTTCCATCGTAGTTTATGCGCATCTTTTGTTATCGAATAAAAATTTATGCGCATCTTGGCGTGTCCATCAACTGGTTTTTAATGCGAATATGCAAAATGTGCATAAAAATAAGTGGATGGAAACGTAGCTAGTGCCTCTAGCCACGCCCCTTCGCTGAGCGGGGCGTATCTGCGTAACCTGAAGGGTTTATGACATCATTAACCCTGATGTATTTTTTTTGTAGTCCCCAAACTTCGTTTACTGTAGGCTTTGCTAAGCTAACTCTGTAAAAGCAAATAGGTGCATCTCAAATCGCATACTTGTGCACTATTCTACGCCATTTTGTAATATAATTAGTGTCTGTAGTGCGTTCACACTGAAAACTCTAAAGATAATAAGTGCACTAATTACCCGGACGATGCACTCATTCCACCGGTAAAATGAAGTGTGTAATGATGGACACTTCACGCACTCAACGACCGCAGCTTTGCGCACATAACGGAAGGGGCGGAGCTATTTGGTGCACATGTTGGATAACTTTATTTTGGACTGTGAAAGCAAAATTCTCCTACGAGAGTGATTATAGCGCCTCCCGATGGTGAATGCGGTTATACTCATGACAGGTATTATTTGGTATCTTGGTCTTTTATTTCACTAATTTGGCGACCGTCAAACGTCATCAGGGAAACGGTTTGAACCTCCATTAGTGTTCCATTTGGGACGACACTACATACGCATACTATGCTGTTGAGTGTGTAAGTGCATAAGTACATAGTGCATAAGTGTATAGTGTACCATTTGGGACGCAGCCAATGTCTCCCTTTGCATTGAACTTTGAGCGTCTCACATTCAGAGATGTTGTTTATGTTCACACAGCTGCATAAAGTTTAAAATATGATATCTTAGTGGACCACCCATTTAATAATGTGAAGATCCACATCTGCTGCTTAATGCATGTGTTTAATATTTGTGTGCAGACTCTTGTGTTATAAATGCATCACGGACACCATGCAGGAGTTGGTGAACCAGAGTAAAGCGGCCCCTCAGTCTCCCAGTGTCCCCAAACAACCCGGACCGCCTGTCATGACCTCTGACCCCAACATGCTGAGCAATGAAGACGCCGCTGCTCATGTGAGCTTCTGAAGCCTCTATTGATTATTACTGTTAAAGCACTTCTTTATTATTATTATTTTGCTGTTTCTATAATTTTAATTAATGCTTTTCTATTTTATTGTTTTCAAATAATAATCATAATCTCTCTTACAGAAAGAAATTGGCAGATTTTGTATATGCTTTGTATTTTCTTCCCTTTAACAATAACTATAGACAGCAAAACATGGGGAGCTACAAATCCTTTAAAAGATTACCTTTAAAGAAGAAAGAATACTCATTTAGACACATAATATTACATTTAAAAGTTACAATTTAAGAAAAATTCAGGCATGTTGGTGATATACACTCAATCCATTTACTCCAAATTAGAAAAAAGTATTCAGTCTGTGTTCTTCATGAAAAAGATGACATATGTAGTGTGCACCGTCTCAATCCATTCTTCAACTGTAGGTGACTCTAATTTTAACCATTTTTTGTAATTACTTATTTACTAGCTGCCAGAAGAATAAATTACAGTTTCTTGTCCTAATTAATCCATCCATCTAAATTTATACTACCTAAATATAAAGATTCACAAGGCAATATGCTTTTCAATTTTTTATACCTTTTTTATTATAATTTTGCTATTAATAGTTAAACACTTGTCAACCTTGCTTTCATTTTTTTAAAACATGTTTTAGTACTTTTAAATTCAGCTGTGTTTCTGCTAATGATGTTTTAAGTAGCTTTAGTTTCATTTTTTAAAATTTATTTAGTGTAATTGAATGTAATATTTATTTTTCTTTAGTTTTTTTTTTACGTTTTTGATCCAGTTTAGAAGAATAATTAACAGTTTACTTTTTTAAAAGGTTATTTTAGTAGCACTCTCTGTTGGTTGGTTATCTACATTTCACTTTGTGAACAATAACAGTTGTATTGAATCGTTTTTTTTATTTTTATTAATTTATTTGGTTATAGCTATTTTGTGTAATCATTTCACATCCTTTATTCTAATATATTTAAATTCAACAGTTTTTCTATTGGATGGTTTAACAGTTTTATATTTAATATTTGTGTATTTAGTTTAGATTTAGTATAATTTTTTGTTTACTTCATTTTTTTTTTTTGCATTTCAATTATTTCCTCGCTCTAGTTTTTTTGTTTGTTCTTTATTTTTATGCAGTTGAAGGAACAATTAACCTTCTCTTCTTTTTAACATTTTTTAAAATTATGCATGCATAATGAGCTAGTTGCACATGATGGCACTGTTTAGCTTCCGAGACAGACGCAAGTGTGTGTGTGTTGCATAGAACTATTGTAAATTTCACATTTTCTGTCAGTCGATGACTCTTAAATACCCTGTCAGAGAAGTCTAGTGGATGTGAATGAGCTTTAACAGTGTCTGGTGCATTGTTAATGTTGTTTTTGTGTGTTTGCATAGATGAATATGGTCAGGGTGTAAATGCACAGTACAGTTACGAGCTTATTAACACATTATATCATTATAACATGAAATTGTTGCCTTCAGTGATTTCCTGAAGATAAACACCAAATAATCGCACAACTGGAGTAACTACAGCAGTCGCAATCGTCTGATCTCATGAAGCAAGAGATTATGATGACATATGATGACGTGTGCAGGTGTTGTCCCATTTCTTAGGGTTAAATTTTTGAAGCCCTTCCCCTTCGTACTCTGTTTCAAGGACCAAGGGGAAAGGGGTACAAAAATAGAATTGGGATTGGGCCTTAGCAAACTAACACGGCTGAAACAACTCTGAAATTGCACATTGCTGTTGCTTGCTACTAGATTGGGTGTCACTGGCAATACTTTCACTTTTTAGCAAGACACTCATCATTTAATTGTGCTCACTCAGGCCCCGTTTACACTAGTGCATTTTAGTTTTCAAAACGGCGTTTTAGCATGAAAGCGATCCATGTCCACACTAGCTTTTCACCCAGCATCTCTCAACAGATCTTCCTCCACACTACGGCACCAGAAACGTATATCACGTGACCATTCGCGCACTCTGGGCATGCACGTTCAAGTATAAACAGGAAGCATGTGTCTCGCTTGGCATTTGGTTATTGTTAGTCAACAAACGCTGGTTGAACGATGAACGCGATGGCAAAGAAAGCAAGAGAGGTCTTTTAGTGGACAGACGACGAGGTCGAGTTGTTACTTAAAAAAATAAATGAATATAAAACATCCATGGCTATTGAAAATACAGTGTTTACAGTGAAGGCTGGTCTGCCGGTGACGTTATAGTCATGTGCGCTTGACGAATAAGGGAAGGATACGCAATGACCAAAAAGCCCCAATCATCTAGCGAATCTCAGCAGTCATGCCTCCGTTTTCAGACGTCTCCGTTTTCCTCCATCCACACTGAGATGGAGCAGCAGCGCTTTAGAATAAACACGGCCTCTCCAGCGTTTCCAAAACGCTCCGTTTTTGCAGCTTAAAAACTCCGGCGTAGTGTGGACGGATGGCGTAACCGTAGCAAAACTTATGCATTTTAAAACGAAAACACATTAGTGTAAACGGGGCCTCAATTGCTAGTAAGGCTATCACACACAGACGGCAGTCACGCATTTGCTCTGGGCAGGGGAAATTAAATAATACAAACATATTTCATATCGCAGCGTCTTGCGGTTAGCTAATCGAAACGTTTCAAATAGCGATTGTGATTTTGTTTCGATTAATCGCACAGCCTAGTTTCTGTTTGTATTATCCTTTAAGTTATGTATTTTGTGTAATTATTTAGCTACTTTCACTTTTGTTTCGTTTTATTTCTAATACTGGTTCGAATGTTCTGTGCATTTAATAATGAGTGTTTGTGCGTTCAGTTTGAGCAGATGCTGGGTCTGGCTCAGCGGTCCCAGGACGAGCTCTTCCACATCGCTCTCTATAACTGGCTCATTCAGGCCGATCTGACGGACAAACTGCTGGAGGTACCAACCATCGCTCTCGCAGTCATGTTTGTTAGTCTGTTTGCGCTCAGCGTTCATTCTCTTTCTCCCTTGGCGCAGGTGAACTCTCCATACCTGGAGGATCATCTGATGCACATGATCAAGCAGGACCAGAGCAAAGTGCGAAACATGGACCTCCTGTGGCGATACTACGAGAAGAACCGCAGCTTTGGCAAAGCCGCTCACGTTCTGGCGCGACTCGCAGACATGCACAGGTATCAGGCTGATTAGCCACGCCCACTTAAAGGAACGGTTCACCCAAAAATGACAGCCCATAATTTACTCAATATTCCCTTTACTCTGATTGGCTTAGAATCCCATTATTCATTACTGTACATTTGAATATTTACATTTCTAGCTTTTATTATTATTATAATTATTTAAATGAGCAATGTGTGTGTATTGTTGAGAGCACCTGAAGTGAAAGCTGGTATGTGTGTGTAGTACAGAGATCTCCCTGAAGCAGAGGCTGGAGTATATCTCCAGAGCCATCCTCTCCGCCAAGAGCTCTTCCTCTGTGTCTTCACTGGGAGCCGACGGAGAGTTTCTGCATGAGCTGGAGGAGAAGATGGAGGTACAGACAAACACACAGACAGAGACACATACACACTAGAGCTGGACGATATTGGAAAGGTCTGACATTGCGAAATTCAGTTTTTCCTGCAGTGTTTATTGCGATATGAATATATTTTCAGCAGATCGCTTGAATAGCTTCTTTCTATTTGGAAAGAATGCATTAATTTAGACCGGTCTGGGATCGTTCTTGTCAAGGTTTGTGGGTGGGTAAAGGGAGCGAGGACTCAAGTGCAGGAAAATGAAAATTTTTTCATAATAAAAATAAAATTAAAAGGCAAAACAAACAACTCCGAGGGGGAAAACATTAACAAAACAAATAAACTTGACTGGGCAGGCTGGACATTGCTAGACATAACAGGATAGGGGTATAAACGATGACGAACCGGCACAGGACAGCAGACATGAGGAGACTATAAAGCAGAAGTAATTAACACAAACAGGTGAACATGATCCACTAATAATGGGTTAAGGAGGGTGGGGCTAGACAATAGACGGGACAGCACATGACAACACAAGCCATGTGCTCACATAAAGACTAGAACACGCAGCCAATGAGAGAACTCATTAACTGCGTGTTCACAAGATGACATGACATACACCACGTGTTAAACACAACAACAGAGGACTGAACGCAAGACACAAGCACACGATAAAATGAAAACATCTTACCGTGCGCTCACACACGCAGCGTGCATGCTTCATCCCAGTGCCACCCGAAACTGAAACCAACTACACTTAGATGCTGGGAATGAAACAGCACACTGCGGACAGACGAACACAAACACTAGGACGAGAGCGCGCAATCGCGAACACGCCCAGACCCCACTCGCTCGGATCAAACAGGAGCGCGCACGGTCCAAGCGCGCCCACAATCGGCACTCATACAGAGACACAATGACAACACAGAGGACTAGACAGAGCTAGTGTCTGGACTCTGCCACCAAAACAAGAATTTACAAGACTGGAGTGGCAGAACCCTGACAAATCAGGGTCTTATCTGTGCATAAAATATAACACAATTTAAAAGCATAGATAAATACAATAAAGCAAAGCAAAATCATGGTTTTCTGCTGAGATAAACAGTGTTCAGGTACAGAAATGTAATAATCATACGTAAAAACACTATATAATCTTTATTAAACTTACAAAAGGTACCATTCCTTGTGCTTGAATGCAAAGTTGCAGGTTTTAAAAACACATGCAGATGATAAACGTTTATTATAGTTAAACTCAACAAATTTCAAATCCAATTCCAACATACACGCACGGCCACTTTATTAGGTACACCTGGGTACCTGGTTGGACCTTCTTTTGCCTTCAGAACTGCGTTAGTCCTTCATGGCAGAGATTCAACAAGCTACTGGAAATATTCCTCAGAGATTTTGCTCCATATTGACATGATAGCATCACGCAGTTGCTGCAGATTTGTCGGCTGCACATCCATGATGCCAATCTCCCGTTCCACCACATCCCAAAGGTGCTCTATTGGATTGAGATCTAGTGACTGTGGAGGCCATTTGAGTACAGTGAACTCATTGTCATGTTCAAGAAACCAGTCTGAGATGATTCCCGCTTTATGACATGGAGCGTTATCCTGCTGGAAGTAGCCATCAGAAGATGGGGACACTGTGGTCATAAAGGGATGGACATGGTCAGCAGCAATACTCAGGTAGGCTGTGGCGTCAACGCGATGCTCAATTGGTACTAATGGACCCAAAGTGTGCCAAGAAAATATCCCCCACACCATTACACCACCAGCCTGAACCGCTTATACAAGGCAGGATGATCCATGCTTTCATGCTGTTGAGGCCAAATTCTGCCCCGAGCATCTGAATGTGGCAGCAGAAATGGAGCCTCATCAGACCAGGCGACGTTTCTCCAATCTTCTACTGTCCAGTGTTGGTGAGCCTGTGTGAATTGTAGCCTCAGTTTCCTGTTCTTAGCTGACAGGAGCGGCACCCGGTGTGGTCTTCTGCTTAATGAGCAGTTGGACAGGTGTACCTAATAAAGTGGCCGGTGAGTGCATAAACTCAGTATTGCCGATCTTGTGATATCAATGCTGAAACAATATGTTGTGCAGGCTTAACACACACACCTTCAGCATTTTTAAAACATAATAATAATCATTATTAATATTACTATCAATTTTCAATTATTGTGACATATGCATTTATTATTATTATTATTATTGTCGTTATTATTATTATTATCATTAGTATTATTATTATTGTTATTATTATTGTTATTGTTGTTATTATTATTATTATTATTATCATTATAATTATCATCATTATTAGTATTATTATCATTATTATTATTATTATTATTAATATTATTATTATTATCATTATTATTATTATTATTTTTATTATTATTATTGTTATTATCATTGTTATTATTATTATTATTATTATTATTATTATTATATTAAGCTAAAAGGGAAGCGCTGTTGTTAGTATTTGATTTAAATACTTGCCTTTAAATTGTGGAAAGTCACAAATATGACAGATGTTTGTTTTCTTTTTTAAATGTTTTTTATTGATGCTTATTTTAAATGACTAATCATAATTGCTTAATATTTATTAATATATTATTATTTTATTGAGTCCTGTTTTGTCATAAAATGTCATTTTTATGCCATAAAATGACTAAAACTAAAATTACAAGATATTACAGCTTAAATATAAATGCAAAATTATTAAAACTAAAATAAAAGCTAGATTAATGTCTATTAAATACCTAATAAAATATGACATAATTAAAAAATAGGATTAAATAGTATAACCATATAGGGATGATGTTAAAACAAATGAAAATTGAAAATGGTTGCTGCAGTGTAAATGAACACAGTGCTCTGCTTCACTCAGGATGCAGTTGCTTCATTTCACAGGACATTAGGTGTGTGTCTCTTCATCAGTGTGTGTATGTTGATCCTGCAGGTGGTGCGCATTCAGGTGCAGATCCAGGAGACTCTGCGCAGACAGTTTTCCCAGCATCCTTCAGTGCAGGGCGCCATCACACAGCTGGACTCTGAGCTGATGGACATCACTAAGGTGAACGAGTGGAGATGATTCAGCTTCACATTCACTCCACAGACGCTTTACTGACGTCTTCTGTCCTTCTGCAGCTCTACGGAGAGTTTGCAGATCATTTCCGGCTGTCCGAGTGTAAACTGGCTATAATTCACTGTGCGGGACATTCAGACCCCATCCTGGTGCACTCGCTGTGGCAGGAGATCATCGAGAAGGGTAAAACACATTTCTCTAAAGATTAATACTCAGGGTTTAATGTGTGTGTATGCAGTGTACATGCAGGGTATTCGGATCGCCTTGAATTTTTCACTCTGTTATACATAGTTATGGACTTGTAAATATTTTATTTCTTCATCCATGGTTCATTTAAACACTACTTAACATAAGTAATATATATTTATTTACTCATTTGTTCTTTAATGTATCAATTAATCAACTAATTTATGTATTAAGCCTCAATTTTCTTTAATTCTATTGTAGGTATTTATTTACTACTTTTGTATATATTCTTCTTTTATTATTAGTCCCTATCATGGTTACATGATGGTAGTTCAGCTATCCCTTTAATGCTTGGTTATTATTCAATTTGAATTAATTACTTAAGGGAAAAAATGTGTATAAAAGGGGAATCATAAACGTTTACATTGCAAAAAAATGATTAAATGTCAGCACAAATTGTGTGTTTGTGTGTGATGGCTGTGTTGTTAAATTTTCTCAGAGCTGAATGACAGTGTGGTCATGAGTCCATCAGACCGGATGCGAGCTGTGAGCCTGAAGCTGGTGTCTCTGGGGAAACTGTACGCTGGAACGCCTCGATACTTCCCGTTAGGTACGACTCTGTCTAATCCAGACCGACCTCAAGTCTCTGGGCTCTATTCTTCTTCATATACATGTCAAATTCACTGACGTTCACTGACTAAAAAGTTGTTTATTGTTTATTTTTTAGTTTTTAGCCGTTGTTTTGAGCAGACTCTCCAGAATTTTGTGATTGTGCGAATATATTTATGTCGTGTATATATGTCTTGTATAAAAATTTGACAATCAAACATGCCGAGTCTAAACTCTTTTGTATGAGGAACTACTTTCTTCCGCTGTTCATTCACATCCGCAGCTGATTTCAGAACAGTAGTAACCATTGCTACTTCACCAACGTCACTGTAGAGCTAGTGTTTGAGTGATTCTCTAGCGTAATGTCTAAAGTGATGATAAAACAGCTGATTTTGCTGATTATTTTAAGTTTATAAGGCTGAACGGCATGAAATGTCATCAGTCTACAGAGATTTCCCAGTGTTTCTCTGTTGCGATCGAGAGATCACAATGATTAACCCTGAAAAAGCCAAAGCAAAGCAAACACTAGCAGATTACTGTGGTATAAATACAGCACTACAACATACAAGAGAGTGACTTGGTGTCACTTAGCTGATTTATGATGATTTGATCAGCTGTAGTTTGATATATGATAGTTTTTCTCCTCTAAGGGCTTCTGTGGTCTCTTTTCTTTGAGTGTATATAGTAAAACGTAATTACTGATGTGATGTAAAGGTGAATTTTCAGCATAGTTACTCAGGTATTCAGTCACATGATTGTCCAGAAATCATTCTAATTGGCTGATTTCAATGTTAAAGCATAACGTTTAATTATTGAACAGTGTGTAGTGTATTATAAAGATCTGATGTGTTGTGCTGATCTTTAGACTTCCTGGTGAAGTTTCTGGAACAGGAAGTGTGCCGGCTGAACTGGGACGTGGGGTTTGTCACCTTCACCATGCAGGAGATCGGAGTTCAGCTGCCGCGACTGCTGGAGGTGTATGACCAGCTCTTCAAGACACGGGTAACAGGACTCAGACCAGATAAACTAATCCTGCTTAATTACTTTTTTTTTTTATGATTCATCGTTATGTATTATTATCATTATTACCAGGGCTTTACATTAACTTTTTTAATCACCAGCCACTGTGGCTAATAGATTTCCAACATTACTCGCCATTTTCACTAGCCATGCTTTTGTTGTTGGGGAAATATATTTTATATGCACAAATTTGACTTCGACCTGCGAAAATGACTTGATTTAGATTGTGTGTTATGTCCACACCACGCCCTATTAGTTTCACTGTTCTGTGTGTTGTGTATGAGCTCGCTCAATGTGCATGAGCGGATGGGTTGTGCAGCATTGCAATTAGTTTTTATTTCACAGGACTTTTCAGGGCTTAGAATTAAGGATTTACCAAATTTATCTCTGACCAGACCAAAAATAATTATTTCTTTGCCACAAATTTTAAATGTGTCAAACAAGCAAAATATAGCAGTATTAAGGCTTTCAAAATTAGCGCGTTAACGCACGCCGTTTAATTTGAAATATTGAAATCGTTAAAAAAATTAACGCATTTAACGCAGTGGCAGTTTTATTCTTTTATTTCCTGTTGTGTCCGGCGCGTCCACAGAGGCGACCTAGGCGGCCGACAAGGGCGGCAGAATAGTGAGCAAACCCCCCGGTCCTCACTTTAATCCGCGACACCTACCCCCTCCCTCCTGGCTGTGCGCGCGCTCTCTCTCTCTCTCTCTCTCTGTCTGTGTGTGTTGTGACGCTTTGCGCAGATAGCCAGTGGAAAAACAGGAGCTTCAGGGCGAAAATATCATTTCAGACTCAACCCTTTATAGTCAGCCTCCTTTAGCGTCACAAGAATTACAGTTGAAAACACAAAATAAAAGTAAACAATATGTAAAAGTGAAGTATTTTGAGGGGAAGAGCAGCGCACACACTTGTTTCTCCCGCTCAGCTCTTAAAGAGCAACACACATACATAATGTGGTACATACACATAGTAGTGGACATTACAGTGTGCGTGCGTGCGTGTTGTCACCCGATAATGTCAATAGACTGGAGTCTTAGCAACTGGCTAAATGTTAAGGAGGACTAAGCAAAATTGTTTCTACTTTATAATTAATGTTCTCAACTCGCAAAGTAACTTTACAATGAATACAATTGTTTGTATTCAATACTTTATTAATATTATTTTTTCTTCCAATTTCCATATCTGCAATGTCTGTATTTTGGATTTTTTTGTAGTTCACTTAGAATCCAACATGGAAATAATTTTTGTTTGTTATTGGCATTGATTGTTTTAAAATTCAAATGGCACTTACATGTGTTTTTATTTCTGTAATAAATACGGCTTTTCGTGATTAACCATGATTAATCACAAACAAAAGTGTGATTAATTAGTAAATTTTTTTAATCAATTGACAGCCCTAAGCAGTATACATGCTCTTTTTAATTCAACAAAATTATCTTTAAAAAAATGACATTTAAAAATATGTATTGCCATGTATCTAAAAAATGCACAGTAATCTGTCCTGGCTGAAGGTCCCAGATCACAGTACACATGAATGGGTAGTTAATCTCATATTTAAAGCAATGTTATTGTAAAAAGAAAGAAGTGATAATTAAACTATAATAACAAAAATAACTGCGAGCAAAAGAAAGCATGTAAAAAAACATACGGTGAGTGATAATGAAATCATGATCAGGCGCGCACGGTTAATGTTAGGCCTGTTAATCTGTTCAAAGAATAGTTCAAATGAAAGTAGTGACTGCTGCTGCTTACTAAAGGATATATATATATCTTTTTCTTAAAAGCAGCAGGACTGTGGGTGCACGATCATCGCTTTTTGTCCAGTCTATTTCAAAGAGATCCGATCGCACCAGTTGTGTTTCCTCTAGGCACGGTTGCTTCGCGCAACTAAACGGAAGCGCGCGCTTTCTTTTAAATAGTCGTGCGCATCCCATCACCTGTGCGCGCGTGATCTCTCAGTCGGTATTCAGCTACTTTCTCTTGCTCGCGCAAACAGTTATTTTTGTCAGTCGTGCTGCTTCTCGATTCTAAGATCATATTTGCAGGAATACTGGGCCATTCTTATTGTCGAACCCTGCTTTTAAGAAAACTAGGCCTACCATTTAAAAATTATTTTCAACCGGCCAGAGTGGCTAGTGGCGGTGTCTGTCTAACCCGACACAGCGGAAATCTACCCTCACTTGGCAGGTCTTAATGTAAAGCCCTGATTATTATTATTATTATTATTAATTAAAAAATGTGTATGTATATATATATATATATATATATATATATATATATATATATATATATATATATATATAAAAACAGTGGAAGCCTATGGAGTGTCCCCACAATTCACAAAAACAAACCTGTGTCTGCATGTGTCTTTGTGATCGTGTATGTCTGCATGGTTGTGTGCTTGTGTGTCTGCATGTCTGTGTTTTTGTGTCTGCTCTTGTGTCTGTGTGTGTGTGTGTCTGCATGTGTGCCTTTGTTTCTCTACGCTTGTGTGTGGTATGTCTGCGTGTCTGTGTCTGTCTGCGATTGTGTGTCTCTGCATGTGTACGTGTCTGCATGGTTATGTCCTTTGTGTCTTCACGTGTGTGTGTGTGTGTGTGTGTATGTGTGTGTGTGTGTATAGGACCCGTGTTGGCAGCGTCTCAAGAAGCCTCTTCATCTGGTGGAGTGTATTCATGTGCTGCTCTCCGGATACGTGGACGACCCCAGCCGCGTACCCACCTACGACAGGTCAGCATCAGCACCTTCATTACATTAACAAAGAGTCACAAACATTAACAAAGCATTAGCAGTATGCAGCATTACATTAACAAAGAGCATCATGCAGTAAACGAAACCACGGTGTCTTGCAGACGCAGGTTCACCAACGCATGTCTGGACAACATCTGTGGTTATCTGGTGGAGCTGCAGTCTCTGAGTCCCAACGCCGCGCTGCAGGACATCATCCGAAACTTCAAATCCCTGCAGGCCAAGCTGGAGAAGCTGCACTGAAGACCACCAGACTTTATAATGTAATCCCACTCAATCCCACACACTCATACAGTCCTGGAAATGACAAACACACGGCCGAAATAAACTCCTCACATCTCCATTCTGTGCAGAGGTTTTTGTGCCACAAATCAGGGTTTAGTGTCTCACACCGTACACTATATCTGTGTGTTCACAGTTTCTGTATTTACTGATGTCTTCTGGTTATTTATGGTTACGAATCGCCACATTATGGGATGTTGATATCTGCTGTGTTTATTTATGATGCTGAAAATTCGACGTTTTTATTGGCATTTTATATAGCAAGCCGTTTATAGCTTGCCGTACATTTTAATCGTCTGTTGACCAATATATTGTACGTATAGGGAATAAGTCTGTAAAATAACACAAGCAGTACTGGCGGGTTATTAGCAGATTTTTATCATGTTATTTCTTGACACCAATCCGGCCTAAGATATCACTACATACTATTACAAATGTCAATAAGTTTCAACATCGAAAGTTGTCCGAGAAAATATATAGTCATCTCCCATAGTTCAACTCAAAAACGTTAATTAAATACAGAGAGCTGCTAATGTACTGATATTTTGTCGGTGTTTTCTGAGGTCTGTCTGATCTTGCAGGTCTGTTCATCAGTTTATTCTGGAGATTTTCTACTGCGAAGACTCTTATCAGTAACTTGTTTATTTTTTTGTACAAACTTTACATAAATGCTGAATTATTAAGCATCGGGTATAGGGTGAGAACGAGAACTCGTCTGCTCTTTTATCAGGACCACACATTTTTATCGACATCTGATAAAGCTCCCTTTAGTTTTGTGTAATGCGACTGCGAATGATTTGAAAAGAATAAAAGTTTGGTTTTAATTTACAATTGAGTCAAATTTATTTGCACACCAAACTATTTTAGTACAATATAGTCTGGTTTCACATGCTGAACATTAAACCTGGATTACATTTTATACATGCATCTTGGAAAACAACAATATCTTGAGGCAAAATAAAGACGGAGATGTTTTAAGATGCATGTTTCTTTTAGATGAAACACCTCAGTTTTATATTTGACTGCATGATTAGGCTCACCTGAACCTTGTTTGTGAAAAGCGGACATCATTTCTGCACTTTATGCTAACACTTTTAAGTATAATTTTCTCACTATTAACTTTAGTGGTTTATTGCCTGCGTAATATGAAGATTTTGTCTGTTTTTAGTACTTATGAAGTACATGTTAATAATTATTATAGTTGTAAGCATTATATATATATATGAATGTTATTGTTATTATACACACTCACTGGCCACTTTAATAGGTACCAGTATTATAATGGTGTACCTAATAAAGTGGCCGGTGAACGTGTGTGTGCATATATATATATATATATATATATATATATATATATATATATATATA
>CAIGQQ010007860.1:1788416-1798903 GCA_903798035.1 Danio albolineatus
ATATATATATATATATATATATATATATATATATATATATATATATACATAAATATATACATAAATATATATATATATATGCTATTGTGTGTGTTTAATATATACAATATTATATATAATATTTTACACACACAGTTACACAGTATTTTCCACATATTATGTAATACGAACTTTTATTTTGGGTGTAATTGACAGCACTAATAATAATAAATGATCTTATTTTAAATCCCTAATTCTACACAATACCAAAACCCAACCACAAGCTTAATAACTATTAATTAGCAGCAAATTTAGAGTTTATATAGACAAAAGTCATAGTTAATTCTTTATTAATAGCGAGAAATATACCTCAAGATCAATATTCAAGAGAAAAGAAATTAATTTTCAAGAGACGGCACTTTTTAAGAGATTTTCAGTCCTCCTAAAGACTGCTTAACAAATGTATCTGCGATTTTTATCATATGTACCATCTCTCCTCATCTGTTAACTGAGTGTATGCTGAATTCGCAGCACAGACAGCATAAAGAAAACTGCGTTCATATGCAGATTTACAATATAAGTGGCATAGCGAATATAATTACAGTGATCACCGGCTGCAATTATCAAAACACAGGAGGGAGAGTCATTTGACTTTGTGCTTTGGTGGTGGAAAACTAAACTATAATACTCAAGTCACTGTTTCACAACAAGATTTCACACAAAACATGAAGTTAAAGAGATTAGCATGCATGTTGTGCACGAATAACGAAGTACTAACTGCTCTAACAGTTCCATATGCTTAATATTAATCTTTAAAATGAGATGCGCTATAGATTTTGAGCTGTTTGGCTTTATTTTATGGTGATATTGAGTAAAAAATGCAGAATTTAGACTTATGACTTTGACTTTATAATATTTACTCGATATGGAATGTATGTTTAAAGGTATGTTTTGAATCGCACTTCAGCTGCTATATTTATATATAAATATTGAACATGTTTTTCATGTTTTTTCCTGGGAATTATATTTCTAAAGGAGCCGTTGACATAGAATTAAAGCAGATTTGGGTAAAATAGACATAATAAAGACATAAAAATAAAACAAAACAAATCAAATCTGAGATATGAGTACTGTGTAATGACAATGAGACGACAGAAGGAGAAAGTACCGAGCTACTGAGATGTATTTAATACTTTATCTAAAAGGCTTTATTAATGATGGCAGCGTCAAAATCTTGATGCTTCTGTGGGTTTCGTCTATCAGATCTGAGCTTTATCTTATATTCTCTATTGGGTTCGGGTCAGGTTATTGGCTGGGCCATTCTACAGCTTGATTTTCTTTCTCTGAAAGCATCTGAGAGTCTCCTTGGCTGTGTTGTGGATCATTGTCCTGCTGAATTGTCCACCCTGGTTTCATCTTCATCCTCCTGCTGATGTAGATGCTGGAAGCAGCTGATATTCATTTACACTGAGGAAGGGCACAGGGAACTGAAGAACTACTGAGAGATTTCAGCTGCTGTCTGGGCTTTCACTGCCAAACTACACCTTCCTTTCTTCATGTGCTCAATACTTTTTTCTTTGCTTCATTTTATTACACATAACTTAATTTGTAAACGAATTAATATTGTTTTCTTTGCAAATATGGATTTCTTTTGGTTATCACCAATGGCACCTTTAGAAATATGTTTTCAGAGAAAAATGATGACGTGTTCAATACTTATTATAAGTAATTATACTTATATATATATATATATAGATAAGGTTTTGTTTTTATCTTTATTATATTTTTTGCTATAACTCATACTAATTCACAGAACATTTAATTTCCCATAAGTCTGTTTAAAAAGGGAGATTTAGAACTTCTACAAACCTTTAATGTCTCAACAAAATCAAACAAAAGAAGTTTTCTTTAGTCTTTAGACTGTTGAATGAATATTTTCCTGCATTACTTGGCACAATTATGCTGTCACAAGGGTATGAACCATTATAGCGGTGGTCAGATGTATGTTTAGATTAGATTAGATTAGATAAGATTAGATTCGATTCAACTTTATTGTCATTACACATGTACAAATACAAGGCAACGAAATGCAGTTTGGTCTATTGGAAATATTTATATGATCTATTGGAAATATCGTTATTTATTATACAAATCAGAGAATACTATTTAAGCTACATAAATGTCTGATCCCACATCTTGTTTTGAAGTCCTTCGTTTAAACATTGCAGTAGGACACGGATATATATGAAAGTTTTTTTGGGAACCACTGACCACTGTCACCAATAGAAACATCACTGTATGGATCCTTTTCACATGTTTTGGTTTCTTAGCAGCTGAAGTCGTCAAAGTTGCGCAGTGAATGGGAGAGTAACATGTTTGTTTACAATCCCCTTTGCTAAAACAATGAATTAAAAACTCAACGATGGTGTCATCAAGACTCACAGGGAAAGAAAAAAGCAATAGTGTGAGACTGACAACGACAGACAGAGCAGAGAGTAACGTCAAATGTACCGTCTTGCCTGTTGACGCTGCATTAGAAACACCTCACATACGCGGCATTTCGTTTTTGAGTGTGTGTAATTTGATGGAAAGATGATATAATACATACATAAATACATATAAATATACATATATATGATCCAAATATTAAAAACTAAAGGATTAAAGGTGCTGATGACCATTAAACGCGTCATAACTGTCGTTAGAAAGGCTCCGTTACTAACCGCGGTAAAGTTCGTTTAACCTTAGACATTCATTAAACATTCGGTTTCAAACCAATTAAATTCTTTGCTCCTGTTCTAGTTTGAGCCAAAAATATGTCAGATAGACATAAACATGTGCCCTTTATGTTGCACAAGGTTTAATTTCTCTATAATTAAAAAAAATTAATTAACTATACGAATGAATTAAACAATTCAACCATATGAAATTATTCAATAAAATCAGGTCCAAAACGTTCAGAAAAACTTCCTGGATATTGCACAAGACTCTGTTTTTGGAATTAGCTCTCTATTTATTTTATTAAAATTCTAAAGTAACTTTTATTGTAAAAGTGGTAAAAGTCAATTAAACTCTGACACAGTTTGAGATAAAATATTCAAATCAACTCTAGAATTACCTAAATATTATTCTCTATGATGCACAAGCTTTGTTGTTTACAGTTATGCCTTTGTTGATTTTATATACAGTACTGAATTCATATTTTCAGTATATCTGATACACTGTAAACACTGAAATGAATTAAACTGACACCGTTTGATATAAAATATCCAAATCAACCAATTTTTATCAAATAAATAGAGGGCTATTTCCAAAAACAGAGTCTTGTGCAATATCCAGGAGGTTTTTCCAAACATTTTGAACCTGGTTTTATTGCATAATTTCATATGGTTGAATTGTTTAATTCATTCGTATAGTTAATTTATTTATTTTTATCGAGAAATTAAGCCTTGTGCAACATAAAGGGCACATATTTATGTCTATCTGACATATTTTTGGCTCAAACTAGAACAGGAGCAAAGAATTTAATTGGTTTGAAACCGAATGTCTAATGAATGTCAAACGTTAAACGAACTTTACCGCGGTTAGTAACGGAGCCTTTCTAACGACAGTTATGGCGCGTTTAATCAGCACCTTAAATCCTTTAGTTTTTAATATTTGGTTCATATATATGTATATTTATATGTATTTATGTATGTATTATGTCATCTTTCCATCAAATTACACACACTCAAAAGCGAAATGCCGCGTATGTGAGGTGTTTCTTTACCGCGGTCCATTAACCGTCAACAACAAGAGCAGTTGAGTTTCTTCACGCCGTGCAGGTAGACGTACGGGACAAAACAGGTGTACGTGGCTCCGATGAAGTTTGTCAGCTTGACCACCAGTATGGAGTTCCTGAAGCCGCTGTAGATGCGGAGCACCAGGTGAATGAACCAGCAGAAGATGAAGATCGAGGCCACCGCCACCACACTCTTCGCTGCCCGCACGTGAGTACCAGAGGACGGGTTACCGGACGACCTGACCTCCGTCTTCTGCTCTGATCCTCCGGAGTGATCTTTAACCCTCTTCTGGCTCTGGATGAGCGTGACCACGATCTGCACACTGGCGTAGGTGATGCCCACAAGAGGAACCACATTAGCAACAATCAGATAAAGTCCATCAAATGTCCTTTTCTCCGCGGGAGTTGGGAATTTTTCTTCACAAACTTCTAAACTATCGTTTCCATCGTGTTCAGCGATGAAGAAGTGAGGGACGCTGAATGTAAACGCCACGATCCAGCTCCCGAACAGCAGCCAGAGCACCAGCCGGAGGTTATCCAGCTGCACCGGGGCTCCTCCGCGCCGGACCGAGCCCACCAGCTTCTGGTGCCAGTACAGGCTGATGAACATGGTGGAGAAGATGCTGCTGGTCTCCGAGAGGTCCGATGAAAACTGGAGCACGCTGCAGTAGTTTCTGCTCAACAGCCAGCTGTTCAGAAACTGCGCTAAAGTGTCCGGCAGGTCCACCATGCAGTTGGTGATGAGGTTGGAGACGGCCAGGTTGATGAAGAGCAGATCATTGGGTCGCAACCGGGATCTGGATCTGGGGAGAGAGCGCAGACCCAGCCAGAAGTTCCCAGTGATGCCAGTCACGCAGAAAAAGGCTCGGACTGAGGATTCAATCCAGTCTTGAAGCTGCATCTTCTCCTCCTGAAGTCTGCGTGGGGTTGTAGATGTGCTGATCTATATCAGGTACCACTGATGACGTCACACTGAAAACTCCTCCCATTTCAATTTGCATCATTATTAACTCTGGTCAGATTTAGATACACTGTAATAAGGAATGAGTTGAATTTACTTAGAAAAAGTGTGGAAGTCTGATTGCCTCAAATTTCTTAAGAAAATTAATTCATAATTCTTGAGTTTAAAAAGGTGACTAAAACTTTGTACAGGTAGGCTAACTCGCATATTTTTGTAGATATAACTACAAAATGAGAGTACTCTGAACTCAACTTGACAAGTTAACCCAACTTACAAAAGCAAGTTAAGCCAAGTATACACGACTCAAACGAAACAGTAATCTTAACTGCACTGCGTGTTCATTTTACTAAGAAAATATGTGGAAACTGATCGCCTTACATTTCTTAAGTAAATTGTACTCAAAACACTAAGTTAATTAAACAAGACAGACAACAGATTGGCAGAACACTAAAACATTTATTTGTTCTATAACACAATTTCAGAATCACAAGTCACAATGAGGACATTTGCCCATAAAACACAATTTTACCTTTTTTCTTTTTTGTTCAATGCACAAATAAACAAATATATAAATATATATATATATATTCTTTTTATCTTTCGTTTTTTGTGCCATTTGTTTGTGTCAGATAGCACCATGAGGGTGTCCAGGCCTTTAGTCCAATATACTAGTTTATCTTCAGTACTATTTACTCAAGATGTTTAGATTAGGCACTAAATAGAATCAGAATCAGAAAGAGCTTTATTGCCAGGTATGTTCACACATACGAGGAGTTTGTTTTGGTGACAGAGCTTCTACAGTGCAACAGAATTACAGAGACAAGACAAAAAACAGATAATAAATATATTCAAAAAATAGAAGTAAGTGTTAAATGCAAATATACAAATGGAAAAGTGTGTGTACAGGTGTATTACTATATACAACATTATATGTGCAGCTGTTATGTGCAAATTGGCATGTAAAGTGTGTTGTTAAATAAGTGTATGTGTATGTAAAAAGTGTATTTGTTATGTGCAATACTCCTAAAAGTGAACTTAGCACAGAATAGTCAAGTAAAATCTACTAATTTAAATAAATCAGTAAAGTTTACAAGCTTTTCTTGAGTAGATTCAGTGATTTTACAGTGTAGCTTATTTATTTAAAAATGCACTGATTTATTTACTTGTTATTTGTTTTCTCTCTGTAAAAGTGCTGGATCATGCTGGTCAAATGTTCTTCCAACAAAGCCTGACTGCGCTGGTTTGGTTTTGTCAACTCAAAACTAATCCTGAGTTTGTTAATCCACCATCCTGGCACAGATCCCTGCTGGACACCCAATGGATTTTGCCCACAAAACTGTCCTGAACAACGGTAAATGCGGCCACAGATCTCTTGGTTTTCTTTACTGACGCAATGCTTTTTCTGCTTGTGTGTCAGCAAACACAACATGATGATCATTGTGCTTATAAGCAGGTTTTTAATTCGCCAAGTGGCATAAACATAATTGCAGTGACGTCTGGTCATAATTATCAAAGCACATGAGAACAATCATTTCAGTTTCTTTGCTTTGTTGCACAAATATAGGCCCAAGATATTTCACAGACAAAATATATTGAACATCTAGCTTAGGAAAGACACTAGAGGCAATAAAATCTAATCCATCCATCCATCCATCTGGGCAGTACAGTAGCGCAGTGGGTAGCGCTTTCCCTCACAGCAAGAAGGTTGCTGGTTTGAGTCCCGGCTGGGTCAGTTGGCATTTCTGTGTGGAGTGTTCATGTTCTCTGTTACGTGGGTTTCCTCCGGGTGCCCCACAAGTCACATTCACTGTAGGTGAGCTGAGCTAAATTGTCTGTAGCGTATGTGTATAAATGAGTGTGTGGTGTTTTCCTGTGATGGGTTGCAGCTAGAAGGGCATCTGCTGCGTAAAACAGGTTCTGGATAAGTTGGCGGTTCATTCCGCTGTGGCAACCCCAGATTAATAAAGGGACTAAGCTGAAAAAAATATATATATATTAAATCAAACAAAAATATACTCTGAATCACTCTGAATCATCTCTTACAGGTGGTCTCGTTGTTTATTTCGAAGGGAATTTAGCAGATTTTCATGTGTTTTTGCAGTTATATATGCCAGAATGAAATTCTAGTTCCATTCGTTCATTAATTTTCCTTCGGCTCAATTGTTTTCCTCTCATTAAAGTAAAGACACACTTTAAATAAATGCACATTACTTACAAACTAAAAACTCTTTATAACACAATTGAAAGATTTGGCTGGCAGAGGGAAATTATACAATGTCATAACTTCTTCATATTCCAGAACATTGCCGTCATTTTTCCTCTTTCAACCCCTCCATCAATAAAAAGAGATTTCCCACGAATTAAGACAATAGAGTTATTCAACAGAATTTCTTTGTGTGGGGAAAATTGTGCAGGTAACAGTTCCCAAGCAAGTAAAACTAGTTTGTGAAAGTTAGAGAGGGAAACTGGCAATTTAGAAGAAAAAAGAAAGTCTAAGCCACATAATTTAGCAAATATAACATTGTATATATATAATTATTACCATACCTGTCAACCCTCCCGTTTTTCTCAGGATTCTCCCGTATTTTACAGTTCTATCCCACTATCATCCTGTAAAGGTGTTTTCCCGTATTTCTCCCGTATTTTCAGTCTTTCTCTGAAGGGTGGCAATAAACATTAAAGAGCCGATCCTCCCTATACGCAACCCATACCGCCGCACCACCAGGGGCCGCCCCTTGCTCTTAAATGTGAGTCAGTTCTGTGCTTTCGCTTTATTTCGGCATGAAACACTTAGAAATAAATATAAAAACGGCGGGATTCCCTTTCCTTTCCATTACAGGTGCCGTCGCTCCTCCTGTGCAATCCTCAAAACAGTCATAAAGCGGTGCGTGACTGTCAGACGCGCTCCATAGTGATAAACACACGCTGTTTCCCAAACCCATTCTGTACACGTGATTTGAAGCGGAGCGAAAGTCTGTGTTTAGGGTGCGTGTTTGAACAGACATACACACATAATTAATAATAATAACAGCTAAAGATGTCCATCTTGATGTTTTTTTTTTTATTAAAACACAACTAATTTAGTCCTAAATGAGCATAAAGCGTGAGGAAAGCAGTCGAATGCTTCAGTATAGCGTTAGATGTGTGCATTGTTAAAGTGACTCCTCTGTTATTTAATATAATAACACTAAAAATCTAAATAAATGAGATTCATTCGCTGCTCTTTATTCAGAGTTATACAGTGAGAAAAAGATTAATGAGGTTTGATAACTTCTATTTCTTTATAATAGCTCATTTTAATAAGCTAAACTGTTTGATAATGTCTACTATTACATTTTTTTCTTTAATTTTTGTTGTTGTTGTTATCCCTTATTATGGTGGGCGTATCCTTTATTTTCACATCCCAATGTTGACAGGTATGATTATTACTACCGAGACATCTTTGTAACTAATTCTAAATGAGCTAATTAAATCATTGAAATTGAAAACCTCCAGTCCACCTCTAAACGCCTGTTAGATAAGACCAGGGGTGCTCAACCCTGTTGCTGGAGATCTACCTTCCTGCAGATTTCAGCTCCAACCCTGATCAATCACACCTGAACTCATTAATTAGGACCTGAACAGTACTTAATAATTAAAGGCAGGTGTGTTTGATCAGGGTTGGAGCTGAAATCTGCAGGAAGGTAGATCTCCAGCAACAGGGTTGAGCACCCCTGGATAAGACTGATTTCCTATTTTATTATGGGATTTATTCTTCCATATGAAATTCAATGACATTTTATTTACATCATCAGCAATTTTGTGAAATCTGCCGTGGGGCTGGCTGAAATCAGAAGTCCGTGTACAGACACACCATTAAATATGAGTCGAACAAGATGTGTATCTGCTTTGTGGCAGCCATTAGTTGTTTGTATATTCTCATAAAGAATGTAAATAAACAAATTTGAATGATTAATATCCCAAATCCTTCAAATTAATACATTTATTTGTAATTATGAAGATGAGTAACGCTGGTAAAGAAGTATGTGAGGCGATAAGTAAATAAATATTAAAGTATAATACTTTTATTATGTATTTTTGACAGATTTTTGTTTATTTGCTTCAAACTTTTTAAAAAAATTGATGTAAAGGCTTAAAGTTTGCGAATACTAACTAATATAATGTGAAAATATAAGTTTACATATAAAGAGACTTTATATTAAACTTTAAACGTTATATTTTTTATAACTTAATTTATAATTTAAAAAAATCTTTTGATACATTTTAATTATAATATAATATATTTTTTATTTAAATTATTTTAATAATAAATGTAACATTTTATATTTAACTTTAATAGTTGACTTTTAATTTTAATAAATTTGATAAGCCCCCTGATCGCGCATGCGCACCGATCGCGTCTGCTTCTATGGAAACGCAGCGGGAATGATGGGAATTCTGCTCGGTGTTTGGAAAACCGGAAGTGGAGGGAGATTCGAAACTCAGCGGATTACAGGCGCGGGATGTGTTTATTAAAACCATGGCATGATGGTAAAACACATCGACTCTTTATGACATATTTTATGAGTGTTTACAGAGCTCCAGTGCGCGTGTGTGAGGTTGTGTTGTGCTTGAGCTAACGGTGTTGCTAACAGTGAGCAGTAGTGCAGCTCACACACATCTGTCAGTCGTCAGCTCAGTGTTCACAAACGCTCCTCTCAGCAGTTTATAACGGAGTTAATCATGTTTGTGTTTATGCTGATCAATTATTTGGGATTAAATGTAATTAATTAAACGATTTTTTCATTAAGGTTTAATTTACTGACCGCTCCTTTTGAATAGTGTACTACTGACGTTACTGATGTTACTACTACTAATACAAATACAGACAAACTATTTATTTATTGTATTACGCTGTTAAATTATTACAAAATATTATGGATTAATTCAGTATGTCTTATTAAATTATACAAAAGATCGAATATGTTTATATATATGTGATCGTACTGACAGTTTAGCTGTAAACCAGCAAACAGACAGAGTCATTTGAATAAGATGCTGTATTATATTAATTATAAAGCTGCTTTAACGTCTTGTTTATTATGTTATATGAACTGGACTGAACAGTTAGTTTCTGTCATTGTTTTTATCTAGTGCAATCTAATTTAAATGATCATTTCACTAAAATTAATACATTTTTTAGGAATTATGAACAGAACTGATGCTCGTGAAGAACTTTTTTACATACATTTTTGTCCTCTATGTACCTATGTGTTTCTGTCTGTCTGTCTGTCTGTCTGTCTTGTCTGTCTATCTATCTATATCTGTTGGTCTGTCTGTCTGTCTGTTTGTCTACATTTTATCAGAATATTGTATAATATATACATAATGTTTAGTTTATTCTTGATAAGTCCTATTTTTTGTTTAGTTGTAAAAGCAGTTTTTACAAAAAAAAAAATTTTATGGTCAATATTATTAGCCCTCGGCGACACAGTGGCACAGTAGATAGTGCTGTCGCCTCACAGCAAGAAGGTCGCTGGTTCGAGCCTCGGCTGGGTCAGTTGGCATTTCTGTGTGGAGTTTGCATGTTCTCCCCGTGTTGGTGTGGGTTTCCTCCGGGTGCTCCGGTTTCCCCCACAGTCCAAAGACATGTGGTATAGGGGAATTGGGTGAGCTAAATTGTCAGTAGTGTATGTGTGTGAATGAGAATGTATGGATGTTTCCCAGAGATGGGTTGCAGCTGGAAGGGCATCCGCTGCGTAAAACAAATGCTGGATAAGTTGGCGG
>CAIGQQ010007860.1:1799303-1810629 GCA_903798035.1 Danio albolineatus
ATGTGTGTGTGTGTGTGTGTGTGTGTGTGTGTTTTGAGAACAAACAAACCACTGTTGTCCAGTGACTTGCCTGTTTATCCCAGTTAAGCCCTTATATTTACCTAGTAAATAAAAAAAAATAGAACAAAAAATAGGAAATATGTTTGGGCACTTATTATTAAAACAACAACAACTTAACTTTCACAGGAGGAGAAAATATATAATTTTGACTTCAACTATAGCTGCTTAATGTCTTGTTTACTATATGGACTGACAATAAGAGTAAGTGTCTCTGATTGATTTTGTTTCCTCTTGTTGACTTCTTGAATCACACGAAAAGCTGAATGCTGCAGGACAGAGAGTGTCTGGACGTCCTCCCACACTCACCAGAAGTGCCGAGAATGGAAGTGAAGCTGGAGGTTTTGCTGTCGTCCAGCATCAAGCGCAGGAAGCCGTGGCCCAGATTCTGCTGGCTGGGCAGAGTAAGAGCATTTCACACAGACACCCCATACAGAACCATTCAAGATTCATTAACATGCTATGTAAGGAAATCTGAGTAAAACAGATATATTGTTCTGATATATTTTAGATTTTAAAATAACAGTTTAGTGTTTGAATGTATAATACACTGTTTGTTTTTCCAGGAAAAGGAAGGCGTTTTTCTCTTAGATGACAACCGGATCAGTGAAATCCATTTGTCATCAGGACGGACCAAAAAGAAGACCCCCAAACTCCAGCCGCTGCTGCAGAGGGTGCTGACCATGTCAGCATCTCAGAACGGTAGATCAGCAGATTCTGTGCTCTGTGTTGTAATATAACATAATGAAATGTGCATTTATCAAATATGGCCGTACAGCCAAAGTGTGATAATCAAGGAGGCATTCAGCGATTCAACAAGAAGAGGCAATACACACAAAGGGCTCTAATTTAGCGATCTAGGCGCAGAGTCTAAAGCTCATGCAGCAAAAGTATAAAAGGCGTGTTCGAGTCCACGTTTGCTATTTTAATGATGGATGAATACGCTCTGCGCCCCGGTGCATGGTCTAACAGGGCTGTTCTTATTCTCTTGATGAGTTCTGGGTGTGTTTTGAGCATAACCTGCATTAAACCAATCAGAGTCTCCTCTTTCATTACTTTTAAGAGTCAGCTGCGTGGCGCTGTGGCACATTTGCTATTTACATGGGGACTTTGTTAGTGTAAAAACTGAACGCTTCACTAGCGAGAAAGCAGTTAAACAGAGCATCTGCAGCGCGAGGATGAAGAACGAGCCTCCTCCATTCAGCCTCTTTACTTTCTCTTTACTTTACTTTTACTCTTTACTTTACTCCTTTACTTTGGTGGAGTGAGGAAACGTACTCACAATCTGTTTATTTAACATTAATTCCAGGAAAGACATTTGTATGCATTTGTGCTTTTTCAGTGATGGTCTGGAAGTGTCATTGTGTTGTGTGTTGTTTTCTTCATGGCTGTGTGTGCACTGCAAATTTTAGAACGTAGATTTAACTACCTTAGAGTTAAAATAAACACTCCCTGAGAGTTTATATGGGAACCACCATAAAAGTATTAAAAAAAACACTTTAGAAAGAGTTAACAACACTCAGAGAGTGTTAATTAGCAAACTCTTATAGTGTAGAATATTAATACCAAAGGATCATATGAACACCACTCAGTGTTGTGTGTTAACACTCTTAGGTCAAATTTTCAACACTGTACGGAAATAAAAATATATCTTGTTTAACATCAGCTACATTTTATTAACTATTGCGTTAATATTTGAGGACAACAATTCAAAAACCATATTTTAACCAAGAGGAGCAGTTTTAGCTTTATTCTCTTTAGTTTAAATGTAACACAGCTAGTACAGAGCAAAATAAAGATGAAAAATTATGATTTTTTTTGTGTGAGATATTTAAAACTAACGTGTATATATAATAATTTAGATGTCAAATGTTTAAGTGCTTTTACTGGACTGACTCTGTTTCAATTTTTTATAATGCATGTGAAGCTGCTTTGACACAATAAACATTGTAAAAGCGCTATACAAATAAAGATGAATTGAATTGAATTGAATTTTACTCACCAGTGGCTTCTTCTCATTGCTCCTCCGGCAGTAGAAAGTGGCATCTGGAAAAACCCTCCAGTGATATCGCTGCATAAATACCCAGATGTAGTAGTCAACACTGTATTAGCGTTAGAGACATGTAACTCTGTATGACAAGGAGGCAAATCAGCTTCTAACACTGAGAGGGTTATTTTATCTTTATCTAACTCTAGAATTTCAACACTTTACTCTGAATTACCTCAACACTCCAAATTTAACACTGAGCTTGGTGTGTGTGTGTTTAATAAACAGATTGTGAGTACGTTTCCTCACTCCACCAAAGTAAAGGAGTAAAGTAAAGGAGTAAAGAGTAAAGTAAAGAGAAAGTAAAGAGGCTGAATGGAGGAGGCTAATTCTTTATCCTCGCGCTGCAGATGCTCTGTTTAACTGTTTTCTTGCTAGTGAAGCGTTTAGTTTTTACACTTATAAAGTCGTCATGTGTTTATGGTCTTGTCTGCAGGCATGTGGCTGGCGGGTCTGCTGGTCTCCGGTGAACTCTTCCTGTGGAATAAAGACAAGGATTTACTGAAGACGGTCTCCGCTGTTCCTGAAGTTCATCAGCTGCTCTCTGACATCAAAGGTCTGTATTTGATTATTTTGTTTGCACTCATGTGATTTTTCCCGTACAATACAAATAGACTTTTACAGATTTTTTTTTCATTTTGGACATAAATTCAATTAATTAAATAATTGAAATGACTTGAATTTGATTCTGATTTAATCCTGTTCAAGTTTTTATTTCAAATCAAATACATTTAAATTCTGTTCAAACACTCAGTTCAGCTAAAACATTGATTGACTCAGATCAGTTCAAGCTCAATTCAAGGGATAGTTCACCCCGAAAATGAACATTCTCTCATCATTTACTCACACTTTACTTGTTCCATACCAGTTTGAGTCTTTTGAACTCTGTTGAAGTCTTTTGAGTCTGTTGAACACAAAATAAGACATTTTGAAGAATGTTGAAAACCTGTAACCATTCAAAATATCATCTTTTGAGTTCAACAGAAAAAAAACTGGTTTGGAACAAGTCAAGATGAATGAGATAGATGAACCATCCCTTACAAACAGGACGAATGTATCTCACTTCACCTTCGTTTTGTTCACTCAAATTTGTTAATTTCAAACACTGAATGGAAGCTTAATCTGTTAAAACTTCGACTCAAAATCAGTTCAAGATCCTTTCAAACACAAAATGAATCTAATTTCAGCTCAGTTTGTTGACTCAAATCTGTTTAAGTTCAGTTCAAACACTAAATGAAGTTAAATTGTGGTGAAATATAGATTTATACTCAAATAAGGTTCACTTCAAACACCAAATGAATCTCACTTCAGCTCAGTTTGCTGACCCAAAATAGTCTAAGTTCAGTTCAAACACTGAACGAATCTCACTTCAGCTTAATGTTTTGACTCAAATAAGTTCAAGCTCAGTTCAAACACAGAATGAAGCTTAATTCAATTCAGATTTTGATTCTGTCTCCAATCATTCCAATCGTTCAGTTCAGGCACTGAAGGAAACTCATTTCAGCTCAGTTTGTTTATTCAAATCAGTTTAAGTTTAGTTCAAACACTGAATGAAGTTCAATTCTGGTGAAATATAGATTTGGACTCAAATCAGTTCAGTTCAAACACTGAACAAATCTCACTTCAGCTTAATGTTTTGACTCAAATCAGTTCAAGTTCAGTTTAAACACAGAATGAAGCTTAATTCAATTCAATTCCGTTCAAGAACTGAATGAATCTAATTTCGGCTCAGTTTTCGATTCAGATTATTTCAAGTTCAGTTCAAACACAGAATGAAGTTTAATTCAGTTCAGTTTGTGGACCCAAAAATAGTCGAAGTTCAGTTCAAACACAGAAAGATGCTTAATTTAATTCAGATTTTGATTGTCTTCAATCATTCCAAGTTCAGTTCAAGCACTGAATAAGTCTCATTTCGGTTTAGCTTCGACTCAAATCAGTTCAAGTTTAGTTCAAACACCAAATGAAACTCAATTCAGTTCAGTTTATTGACTCAAATCAGTTTAAGTTCAGTTCAAACACTGAATAAAGTTCAATTCTGGTCAAATTTAGATTTGGACTGAAATCAGTTCAGTTCAAACACCAAATGAATCTCACTTCAGCTCAGTTTTTAACTCAAATTAGTTCAAGTTCAGTTCAAACACTGAACGAATGTCACTTCAGCTCAGTTTTAACTCAGATCAGTTCAAACACAGAACGAAGCTTAATTCAATTCAGATTTTGATTCTGTCTTCAATCATTCCAAGATCACCTCAGGCACTGAATAAATCTCATTTCGGTTCAGTTTTTGACTCAAGTTAGTTCTCGTTTAGTTCAAACACCAAATGAAACTCAATTCAGTTCAGTTTGTTGACTCAAATCAGTTTAAGTTCAGTTCAAACACTGAATGAAGTTAAATTATAGATCTAAGCTCTATAGAAGCGTCCTTATTCAGCTAAATGTAGTTATTAGCAGTTATTTTAGCTTTGCAGATCACCCTCACACTGACCTATGCTTGTCTCATGAAGCCTCAGCGTCTCCAGTTCATCTTTCTCTGCTGGTCTCGGAGTCGGCTCAGAGAGTTGTGCTGGCCGCTCTTACGGGACAGGTGTTCCTCTGGGAGTGTTCAGCACCTCAGGATCTGAGTGGGCCGCGGGACGGGATCATCGCAGGCCGCTGGAGTCAAATATCCTGCCAGCAAAACACTCAGCTGCCCTCCACAGCAGACAAAGAGGCTTCCCTTCACTCTGTGTTTGTGAAGAGCCAGGTACAGCAGCACAAACACTCATCTGATGCTCAAAATGAGTTTGACACATTCTGTGTTGCAGATTAAAGGGGACCTATTATGCAAAAATCACTTTTATTAGGTGTTTAAACACAGTTATGTGGCAGCGGTGTGTGAATATAACCAGCTTCTGATGGTAAAAAATGAGAAATGTTATTGTTTATAATCAGACCTGATCAAAACAGTCTACAGAAACACTTTGATTGACATTCTCTCTTTGTACGTGTCATCAGAGGGGGAAAGCCCCGCCCACTAGTGACCATCTCTCCCTCATTAGCATAGGATGTTAGTCTTGTTTTTGAATCTGCCATTATGCTGACACACAGCATAATATTAATATTTTGAAGGTAATTTATAGGTTAATATTGAAATGTCAGTGACATTTAAAGCCATTGGTAGGCCCACACTGAATCTGCGCATGCTGAAATCTGTAGATTTTGAGCCCATCATCGAGTTTTTTTTTTATTTGCTTTTGCTAAAATATTTTTTTGCTAACAATTATTTGCTAAATGTGTGTAGATTTATTTTTATTCAGTTTTTAAATTAATTTCAGTATAGGTATTGCCTAAAACGAAAATGTTTATATGATTTATTTACAATACAGTTTGTAAAGTCATATTTTCTGTGTGTCAATAGATATGTTATATGAGAGACTTATATAATAAGTGGATCTAATTAGATTTGCATTGTAAACATTAAAAATAAAAGTTAAAAAGACATTATTTTTTATTTAATATATTAAGTTTTTAGTCCCGAAATCATTACGCATAAATCTGCAGATTGTTTTACAAAATTCTGCACAGAAATGGCAAAAAATGTCCGCAGATTCTGTCTGGCCCTAGCCGTTGCTATTATTAATTTACAGTTCAGACGTATTTGAATATATAATATAAATATTTATAATTTAAATAATATAAAAAATTATTAGTAACAAAAAAACTAGTTCGACTCAAAAATGCTTCAATTATAAAAGATTCATTTATTAATTTCATTCATTTTCTTGTCGGCTTAGTCCCTTTAATAATCTGGGGTTGCCAAAGAGGAATGAACTGCCAACTTATCCAGCACACGTTTTACGCAGCAGATGCCCTTCCAGCCGCAACCCCTCACTGGGAAACATCCACACACACTCATTCACTTACATACTCTAGGGCCAATTTAGCTTACCCAATTCACCTATAGCGCATGCCTTTGGACTTGTGAGGGAAACTGGAGCACCCGGAGGAAACCCACGCCGACATGGGGAGAACATGCAAACTCCACACAGAAATGACCACTGACCCAGCCGAGACTCGAACCAGTGACCTTCTTGCTGTGAGGTGATTGTGACACCCTGACAACCTTTAAAACAGAGATGCCCAAACTAGGGCCCACGGGCCAAAGTTGGCCCATGGTAACCTTTGATTTGGCCCACCATTCCATCTGAGAAGAGTGGGAAAATGTAGGGAAGGTTAAGGCCCATGCCTTCAACAGAGCTCGTAATTTCTAATTTTAACGTAACCTTCTGTTTATTAGTTTAATTGTTGAGATACGAGAAAGCAAATGAAAATTCATTTTTGAATTTTAAAAATTGTGAGGATCCATAATGAGCAAGTGTATTTAATGTATTCAGCATTATAAATTGGATTGTTTTATTGTAATAAGTTCATTATAAAAGTGTAAAACAATATTTTGAATTATTAATATGATTAAAGTATTTTTTAAAAGTAAATTAATTTTAAAATATTAAGAAATTACCATAAACCAGTTTGGTTTATTTAACTTCGTCCCACCACCCTCAATCAAGTTTTGGCTCTTCATAAGAAAAAGTTTGGGCACCCCTGCTATAAAAGATTCAGTTAGTAGTAAAATAGACGCACTGGGACTGGGAGCAGCTTTATTGCATCAGAGATACAGTATGTCACTTTACTCACAGCTGATTGGTCCAGTTTAGGTCTGTGATCTCTAAAACAGGATGAGACCTGCTTCGGAGCAGGTTAACCATGTAGTGTAAGTTACCATGGCGATGAAACCTGATCAAAAGCAACCCGCCTTCTTCAACCTGAACTAAACTAAACACGAAATCACCAGCGTAAAAACCAAAGCGGCTTTGTGCAGCAGGCCTCTGGTGTTCAGAAGTTGTCTGTGCTGTTTTTCAGGCTGTTGGTGATGTGTGTCTGAGCGCATTCGTCTTCACTGCTGAAGCACAGCTCATCGTCACCTTCCTGAAGATCCACTGGGACTCCACATGGGACAGCAAACTCAGGTCCTCATTTCAGCACATTTCTAAACATGATAGTTTTAATATTTCATTTCTAATCACTGATGTCTTTTATCTTCGCCATGATGACAGCACATAATATTAGACTGGATATTCTTCAAGACACTAGCATTCAGCTTAAAGTGGCATTTAAAGGCTTCACTAGGGTAATTAGGGTAAAGTTAGGGTAATTAGGCAAGTCATTGTATAACAGTGGTTTGTTCTGGAGACAATCCAACACTAATATTGCTGAAGGGGGCTAATAATATTGACCTAAAATGGGTTTAAAACAATTAAGAACTGCTTTTATTCTAGCCGAAATAAAACAATTAGGACTTTCTCCAGAAGAAAAAATATTAGAGGAAATACTGTGAGAAACTCCTGAATCTGAGAAACATAATTTGGGAAATAATTGAAAAAAAAAAAAAAATGACAGGAGGGTGAATAATTCTGACTTTAACTATAGCCGCTTTCACACATACAAACCTTTCCGGAAGATTACCAACAATTTTCCAGAAAGGGATCATGTGTGAACAGACCCTTTTTGAAAACACTGATAAATTCGTTCCGGCAATTTTCCGTAAAGAGAAGTTGTAACATTACCGATAATTTGCTGGAGCGCTGCTCTGTGTGAACGCAGAAGGAACATTGCCGGAAAGAGTGCGTTCAGGATTAGAGTGTGCTGACGTGAGACATCTCCTCCAGCCAATCAGAACATTCAGACATTCACATCCATGCTGTTTATAAAAAACAAAAACCTTTGAATATTTTTCTAGACACATTTAGCTGCTAGATGTTAGTCAGAGAATGTTTCTCTGTTCCTTCTTAATGCCAACTCTGGAAAAAAATTATTGATAAAATGCTTATGATAAACCGTTTTTTGTTTACCTTCAAGCTCTGCTTCAGTTCAGTGTGCACGTGAAGCCGCCGTTGAGCGCGAGCACACTCACACACTATGTACATCTCTGCATGCGAAAGTATTCCTCCGTATGTTCTCATCGAAGTTGTTCACTTATCCGTCCACAGAATATGTAATGTAGTCAAATGTGTAAACATTTAGCTGCGGTTCGCTTCTGTCTCTGGGAGAAAGCAGCTGCATGAACGCTAAAGCTTTAAATAAAAGTGAAACCATCAACAAAAGCCAGACCCCTTCTATGTTTACAAACACAGGCGCAGCCGTTTAGAGCTCATTTCTGCTTAATGATGTCAGAATTTACCAATATTGTGGTATGGATGTGTGAACGGTCTTTTCTGGCAAAAATCCAGTACGTCCTCGTCTGTGTGAACGGCACTTTTTTTCAATTTACCGGTGAAGTCGTTCTGGTAATCTTCCGAATATTTACCAGTATCCCTGTGTGAAAGGGGCTTGTATGTGACGCTGTAGTTTGTTACACTGTAATGCTGCTTTGTGTTTGACAGTCCGGCAGGTTTCCGAGTGGACTGGATCTCGAAGTGTTACCCGCTGAACCAGCTCCAGCCTCCGTGTAAACCGGTGAAGTCCAGAGGTGCTCTGGTCCCAGCATTCTCTCCAGAGGGTCAGCTACTGGCAGTAGTGCTGAACCAGAGAGACCCCAGGGTGAGTTTAACACCACACACAGCACTAGCTACTCACTGCTGAGTCTAAAGGGCACCTATTGTGCCCCTTTTTACAAGATGTAAAATAAGTCTCTGATTTCCCTGGAGTGTGTGTGTGTGAGAGAGAGCTCAAAATACCACACAGATAATGTTTTCTAGCTCTCTGAAACTGACCCTTTTAGGCTTTGATCCTAGTTGTGGTGTTTTGGTGACTGTCGCTTTAAATTCAAATGAGATTGTGCTTTTTTTTAAAAGAGGGCGGAGCTACAGACACCTGTATGTCAGCATAGTGGCAGATTCAAAACAGGGCTAAACTTATCTGTGTGAAACAATTGAGTAAACGTGTTAAATAAAACAATAAAAGGATTGATAAAGTTAGTCACTACTTATATTTTCTCAAAAATCAGACCAAAAAAACACAAACAAACAACATTGTGTGTTTGTGTGTGTGTGTTTTCATCAGGCAACTCAGGTGTTGTTCATCAGCACGCTGAACTTTGTGACCGTGTCCAGTCTGTTAGGAGGATGCGGCGTGAAGACACTCAATATACCGGCTAAATATGTCAGGTGAGTGTGTGTGTGTAGTCTCAGCTAGGTGGATTCTCATTGGCTGAAAGTGTGCGCAGGGATGTATTAGCTTGCTAGGTAAGAAATATTCCCTGATTTTTGCACTGACGCTGCTGATCTGATGAAGCTATTTGACTTTTATTCGTCACATGATCATGCTTTTAGATTGTACAGTACGTATAAACACATAACGGGGGATAGTGGTGACATTTAAGTGTGCATTAAATATAAAATGAAATAGCAGACTCCTTTATATATTTATATATATATATAAACTGTATATAAAAAAACTGTCAAATTAATCCCCATTAATCACATAAAATATATTTTTGCGTACGGTGTATATTATTGTGTACATAGACCACCGGTCAAAAGTTATTATTATTATTATTAAAATTATTATTATAAATTTTATTTAATGATTGAAATAAAATTGTTCCTTTCATTAAGGCGACATTTATTAAATGTAAAAATAAAAATGTTAAATACTTATTTATTAAATATTTATTTGTATGTAGTTTCAAATAAAATTATTTCTCCAGTCATTATTACTTTTTAATAATATTACCATTAATAATAATACTAATAACAACAACAACAACAACAATAATTATAATAATAATTATTATTATTATAATTATAATAATAACAACAATAATAACAATAATTATAATAATAATAACAATAATAATAACAACACCTCATTCATTCATTCATTTTCTTTTCGGCTTAGTCCCTTTATTAATCTGGGGTCGCCACAGCGGAATGAACCGCCAGCTTATCCAGCATTTGTTTTACGCAGCGGATATCCTGCCAGCCGCAACCCATCACTGGGAAACATCCACACATTCTCATTCACACACATACACTAGGACAATTTAGCTTACTCAATTCACCTGTATCGCATGTGTTTAGACTGGGGGGAAACCGGAGCACCCGGAGGAAACCCACACCAACACGAGGAGAACATGCAAACTCCACACAGAAATGCCAACTGACCCAGCCGAGGCTCGAACCAGTGACCTTCTTGCTGTGTGGCGACAGAAATACCTACTGCACCACCGTGTCGCCATAATAATAAAAATAATAATAAAAATAATTAATATTAGAGTGATAACTGAAGGATCATGTGACTCTGACGACTGGAGTAATAAGGCTGGAAATTCACTGGATTAAATGACTGAATGAAATGATAAACTACTTTTGAACAGTTATTTTATAGTGCAATAACATTTTACAATTTTACCATTTTTACTGCATTTTTAATTAAATAAATGGTAAGCAGGAGAAGCTCATCCGCTTGTTAAGCGTGACGTCACGCGAAGCAGCTTCCGGGTCCAAGTGTGCTATCAGACTCTATGGGGAGCCTCATCAAATGGTAATAATAAACGTTCACAAAGCGTTGTAATACTTTTGAAAATCACGGTCATGTGATAGGACTGAAAAGAAGGTGTACATGAAATGTACATGAAACAATGAAAAAATATTAATGGTTACCGGTTTCCAGCTTTCATTTCCTCCCTCATGGTCATTTAGTGCTCAGTTCAGCGTCCCAAATAGGAATTATGACGAGTGAGTGAAAGTGTGTGTGTGTATGTTTTCCTGCAGGTCGTACTGGGTTTGCTGTGTGAGCTGGACGTCAGAAGCTCTGTATCTGGCCTGTGTGCTGAAGCGAGGCTCTCTGCTCGTTCTGGCTCGTCTGGCCGGACTCGTCTCTCTCTCCACCACAGGAAGTAGCCTGGAGTTCAGCGCTTCTCACTTCCTGCCTCTTCACCCTCTGGTCACCTACAGGTCAGTTCATTGCTTCCTCTTGTTGACAGTATGGAGCCTTTTCACATGTGTGTGTTTCTCAGCAGCAGAAGTCCTCATAGTTGGTGAACTCAGAGCGCAGTGAATAGGAAAGCACGACTAATCATTTATTTATAATCCTATTAGCTGAAATAATGACAGAAAAGCTCCACGATGGTGTTATGAAGACTTTCAGAAAGAGGAAAACAACAGTGTGAGACTGATAACGGCAGATAGAGGAGAGTATAACGTCAGATTTACTGTCCTGCCTTCATAGACGCTGCATTACACA
>CAIGQQ010007860.1:1910629-1928459 GCA_903798035.1 Danio albolineatus
TGTATCAGCGGTTCAGGCTGGTGGTGGTGTTGTAATGGTGTGGGGGATATTCTCTTGGCACACTTTGGGCTTAATTAAGATGGCTTCTGATGGCTCCTTCTAAAGGATTAAGGTAGGGGGTCCAACCCGGTACTAGTAAGGAATACCAATTAAAGTGGCCAGTGAGTGTCAAACTTCAAGGTCAATAAACACCACCAAGAATAGCGATGAGCATGCATATTTATTCAACTACAGCATAAGTTGCAAAAAATGACATGAAACACCAGTACATCTTCACAAAGATGACCAGGCCAGGCTTCATGTTTTGTACACCAATCATACACAATTGTTACAGAATAATTCAACATACAAGCTATTCACTGGCTATTTACAACACATTAGGCAATACCTAATCTATGGAGGAGAAAAAAAACGCAAGGAGAATTATTCAGATCAGAAACCAAAAGAGTAAAAAGGAAGAGGCGGAGAACATGCAGTCGATATGCCGTAGAGCACTAAGGAAAGACTAGAGCAAGCTGGGACGGTGCCCGTTGGAGTGGAAATAAAAAAAGAAACAATAAATGGAAGACTACGAAACTAATGTGGGCTTTCCAGTTGGTCTTTGAATTAGGATTGTTAAAAAGTATGTGAACTGGAAGCAAAGACAAAACTGCAAATACCAAGTGACGATATCATGCGACTTAAATTAATCACCCAAACGAACAAATAAAGAATAAATAGAAAGCTTTTGGTGTTTATCCTAAAACTCGTTGCTATAGATGTCAATGTTTTTCGATGCTACATTGTTTGCGGTAGAAAATACATCGGAGGACCCGGTGTCGCTAAACGGATGATTGCTTTTTTTTTTCAAAATGAGTATTAGACATTCCCAGCTGGTGTAGGAAACAGCTGATGAGAAATCTGCCCTGGTTTATATACACTATATAGACCGTCGTCACCCTGGGACCGTGCGCAGCAGAATACAACAGCAACCACAGACCTCCTTCGTGCTTTCGCAGCGATGTTTCATGTATCTGGACGCGTCCTCGATGTATTTAAGGAACGAAAATCGTGAACTTCGCTCCCGCTTTGTATGCATGAGATCTACTATAGACCGAGTTCGCTATTGCCCGAAGTGACTAGTGCCAGGAACTGTAACTACTCCTTGAATTAAACCTTTACATTAAAGGGTAAATAGTGTTATTAATTGCAGTTTTGTGATTGCTCCGACCGTCTTGGATTTTCGGAATTTCGCAAATAATCATCTTTGAGGAAAACATTCGGGTCACAATTTACGATGGGGTTTCATTAGTTCATGGATTTATTAACATGGGATAAGAATGATTAATATTAGTGTTACAGTATTTCTTAAAGGTGCAGTGTGTAAGTTTGATACCCGGTGGACTTAAAAAGAGGTTTAAAATGTATTAATTAGATTATAAACCTTTCCATTTCGTTGGAGTGCAGTGAGTGCACTATTCTGTGCATCTGAATGCCTGTATTTAAACGTTTCTATCGTGTTTTGTTTGGTGCAAACAGCCAAAATGCCCTGCAAATCTTATCACGTAGCGTGTTGTTAGGACACGGAGTTACAATGTAACCTGCTCGCCTAATGTTTACGTTTGTAATATTTATATTATTTGATAATTAATAACCACGTCATGTGGAACTCTGAATCTGCTACTCATTTCAGAGTCTGCTACTGTCCACCGGAGGTCGCATTTCAGTCACGGACGCATGCTTTGAGAGCCGACCTGACTGAATGAATCAAATACGTGGTTTTCCACGAAGGCAACCCGGAGTGCTGAAATATAATCGGATAAAGTGGCAAAGACAGACGTTCCAGCACGTAACGCACACTTTTAAAAGCAAAATATCTGACTTTTATCTGTGTTTACTTGGCATGTTTCTTAAATATCTGCAAACATATAATAGTATTTTTATGCTTTAAACGAGTCAAAAACTTACATACAGCACCTTTAATAATAGTTCAACTTTCAATTTTAGCTAATGCAATGCAATACAAAGACTAATAAATACTGTAATTAATGTATTGATCGCTGTTTAGTAGATTAGCATTAGCTAATGCAACCCTACTGTAAAGTGTTACCGTTTATTTTTTTTTCATTTAAAGTAAAGAAACGAAAACGAAACGCCAACTCTTCAACAAATCAGTTTTTTTCTGTCCAATGAGAAAGCCACACAGAAACAACAAGGGGGGAATAAAGTCGATCCGATCCGAATTACGACAACCAGACAACAAAGAACCAACAACCTCCTTTCCGAACATGAAAATATAAAACAAAACCCATCTGAGCTTCCTTACCAAGGAGCAGATTAAAGTCCAAAATAGCACCATTCATCAGTGTCTCAAATCCGTGGCAGCATCTCAGTCACTTACCACAAGGAAACAATGCGTCTGTACAGCTATTTCTATAGCACAACGTACATGATTACACTTTAATATACTGGCAAAGCAAACAAAAACGATCAAAATTAAAAAGCTAAACTGAAGCGAAATCCTACAAAAATCAACCGATCAAATAAAGATGAAGTCTGTAGCTTTTTTTTAGTAACCGCATGAGAAGAAGTGGGGACTCTTAGCCTTAGTAAATACTGTAAGGTGTGAGTTTTGACTGATGTCGATGCGTTTTAGTGATGAAAACGACGTAAGAATGAAGCATCTGGGAGGGACATCGAAAGTGCTTGAGTCAGTGTGCCTGTATTGGTAGTGAAATGACGTCGCCAGCTGATCAATTAACAGAGGTGCGAGTTTCAAATACTTCTTTGAGATTTCGAACTAAACAAAAATGGCAACATAAAAGACATTCAATGCTGCAGGGTTCCCACAGAATTTAAAGTCTGTAATTTATAATGTTTACTTTGCTCGGTGCGCAACTAATCCATGCAATAAAAACCATAGTGTTGTCACGATACTGGAATTCGATACCAATCAGTACTGAAATTTAAATTTCCTGCTAACATTTGAGCGCTGTTGAGCAGAAATGACTGTGATTGGCCGTGAGGGTTATCAGTTTACCGAACTCACCGCTGTTTAAGTGTAAACACGGATACATGGACGCTGGAGCGTTTTAAAGTCGTAAAGATCAGCTGGTCTGTTTATAAGCTGACATACGAATGATCGCAGATGAATTGACTGATCTTCACGGCTTTATCATTTGACCATCATGGCCAATCATTTCTGTTGAGCACTGATGAACACAATGGCAAATCGGCGCTTTTTAAGAATGCGCTCAACAGCGGTAAAATGTTAGCGGGAAATTTACGTTTTTAAAATTTCAGTACCGAATGGTACCGAATTTCAATATCGTGACAACCCTATCTGACCATTTGCTTCTCATTTTGATTGGCGGTTCTTTTGTTGACGTCACTTTGACGCTTCACGAATGATATTCTTAGCCACACCCCTTTTATCGTTAGTTTGCCACAAGGGAATGATGCGCAGAAAATAAGCCCCGCCCACTAATCAATATTCAATTTCAGTTGGAAGTACATCAACATACTCAAATGTTTCAGTACTTCTAACTCACGAGGACTTTTACATTAATTTAATACTATTTTTGGTATCAATTTTTTTTAAAATAAAAAAATAAAAATAAATAAATAAAAATCAACATCTCGCCAATTAAATAAGAGAAAGCTCAGAAAGAAAGCAAAACCCAATCATGTGCACTTTTCATGACTCCTTATGCAAATCTAATAAACCCTGTGACAATTCCAAATCCATAAATGCTCGTTTTTATAATCGATTGTTGTTTCTATGGGAACCCTGACACTGGAATCGACCTCTAAAACACTTCTAGTGTTTCCCACATCTCATCATTACTGCATGAACACTGTTAAACATCGGTGGATTATTTTTTTGTTTGTTTGTTTTATGATTTTTTTACAGAGGTATGAAAGAGTCCAGCCGTGCAAAGTAGAAGTGGACAAGTGGAAGACGTGCTGCTGCCGCCGCCACGAGGGTCCTGGACCCCCGCAGTTTGCAAACACAGACATGTGAAGCTCCAGTCTGTCAGGTCTGTCTTGAGGTGCTTTTGTGTCTTTACTGCCATTCCCTCCGAAGAGCATATCATCAAGGCTTAGAGTCCCAGGTTTTGTCTAAATGTTATTAATCACATAGATGAGGGAAGAGCCCCAGCATCGTATTTCATCTGTACCGCACGCCAGAACCATAAAAAATAAGGATATACATGATTTTGGGAAATAAAAAACATTATACACGGAGAATCCGTTTCCCCCCGGAGGGCCGTTCTTTATCCCGCATCAGACAGAGGGAATGTGGATGTCTGGTGGACGTTCCTCTGTGCTCCGGCGGGTTCAGGAACACAGCTGTCGGCTCTGAGGAAGTGAACACAATAGATGGAAATCACCGATCGGGACGCTGTGAGGTCAGAAAACCCTCAGATTACCAGGCCAATACACCTACCTAATGGGATCCCCCATTGCTCCTGCCGGCGTCATCCTCAAATCAGGACCTGCAGGAGAAAGAGTGCATTTTTAAAATATTTTATAATCAATTTAAAGGAATAAAGCGGTTTTAGATTAGCCAAAATGGTTTTACAAGTCCATTTACAACCCTAGGAATATGATATCTTTGCCATTGACCGTATTTGGAAGGGTCATGAATATTAATGAACTCATGTTAGTGCCTTATGCCCTCTCTCACACACATATATATATATATGGATAAATGTGCATAAAACACTTATATTCTGTAGTCTATATGTGTTTGTTGCCTCATTACAAACACACGTTTGTTGTCTTATTACAAATATTAGTGACCAGTCTCACAATATACACATTAAACTAACTAAAAATGCATAATAACAGGACTTACGCCTCATCAAGGAGGCACTGAATACATGTATAATCTGTATATCCCTCATTTTGCATTCTGAGTTGAGATGAGATGCTTTGTAGTCATGCATGGCTGCCTGCTTTACAGAACTACTTACTCTTTCTTAAAATCTGTGACGTTTTCAAAATAAGAGTCCTATATAATTATATACAAGCTAAGTTAAAAATAACAGGAAAAAATTATCATTGTTGTAATCTCAATAGTAAATATTGTGGCTAATCAAATACAGCCTGAGGTCTGCATATTAATGATGCTGGGTGGATTGTTTTGTTCACAGTGGCCTGTTTCTTATCGGGATTTACATGAGAACATGGAAAAAATAGTGGTTGAGGCTCACAGTATGTCATTTCCATGAATTGAACTCTAATTATTCAGCTATGCCTCGGTATATCCAAATTTTCATCTAATGAGACATTTTTTAGCAATTTGATTTTAGCAACATCAGGTCTGGAAATATTTTGTCTATAGAAAATATTTAAATATAGCAAATGTGCATATTGCTATAAGTATTTGGCAGTGGTTTTAAAAAAAAATCATAGATTTAATACAAAAGTGTCTTTGTGTGCCTGTCACTAGCACACTTTCTGAAAGACTTCCGAAAGACTTCAGCATGTCAGGCAAAGTGTTAACGTGCATTTATTTTTTCATGATACTGGAATTTCTAACTTTCTAATATCGATATTCGATACCATTTTCGATACTAATTAAAATCAGAACATTTTTGACAACACTAGTACGCACGCACGCACATACGAATCATTGACTTCTGCGGTCTTCATTAGTTTCAAAAACACAGATTTCTTTACAATTTACACCTTAAAAAAAAAAAGTAAATGAAAAAACTTACACATACCTTAGGAATGGTATAGCAGAAAATTTTGGCGATATGAAAACCTTGACTTTCCAAACCGTGGTATACCTTGAAAACGGTTATCGTCCCATGCCTAATATATGTATACATACACACATATATATATGTATGTACAAATAGTTATCTTTTTTCTCATACAAGATTCTTATACATTAATATACAGTGTTGGGGTGACGCGTTATGTAATATTACTTTTTAAGTAACAAGTAATGTAAAGAATTACTTTAACAAATTAGGTAATATTTGAGTTACTTTTTAGTTTAATTAATGAGCTTTAAAAAAGTAAATTGTTGAATTAAACTTTCATTAATCTGTATATACGGCATGTACAGCTCTGGGTCAGGAAGTTCTCAGAAGATAACATTTCCCTACATTATTATTATTCGATGTGTATTCATTCATTTTCTAATCGGCTTAGTCCCTTTATTAATCAGGGGTCGCCAAAGCGGTATGAACCGCCAACTTATCCAAGAAGAAAAAAAAAATCCCCTGCAAGTTCAGCCTGGTCAAAGAAGTAATGCAAAAGTAACGTAACGCATTACTTATCATAAAAGGTAACTAAGTAACGCAACTAATTACTTTTTAGGAGAGTAACTCAATATTGTAACGCATTACTTTCAAAAGTAACTTTCCCCAACACTGTTAATATATAAAACATTGAATCAGTTATCTCTACAGTGATACTGTTAGTCCATCGCTATCTCATGGCAATTCGTAACTTTTCATTTAGTGGCTAATTCGTATGAATTCGTAATCTAATTTGTACAATTTAGTACGATTTGCTCATCACCAAATGACGGTTGGGTTGGGTGCCACGCCTCCTTTTTTGAATCGTACGAATTAGCCACTAAACTGGCAAAACGTAAAACTCTTACGTTTTCTCGTGAGATCAGACTGGTTATTCAGTGATGACCCTGTGGTGCAACAGAGAATCTGCACTGTAAATAAATATGGCAAAAAGTCATTTTAGTCAGTTTGATCAGTGCAAGTTGAGATGACTAGAAAATGTATTTGTATCATCAACTAAAACAACACAACCTTTTTTTCTTTCTTCTTTTTTTCCCCTTCACTTTCGTCAATTGGTGAAGTTTGTTCCTCGCCACTAGCTTGCATGGTTCGGGACTTGTAGAGCTGTGCATTGACGGATTACTCTTCAGTGTTTGGACTCTCAGTAGTGAATATTAAACCACACTGACCTGAACTAAACTGAACTTCAACACTGAAAACTGGACTGACACGGTTTACATTTACTAGAACTTCTACGTTAAGCTGCTTTGACACAATCTACATTGTAAAATCGCTATAGAAATAAAGATGAACTTAATTAAATAAACCAACAAAGGCAGCAAGTGTGCATTACACCGAGTCAAACATATTACCCTAAAAGACCGAACTTAAGATCAGACACCTTTAAATTAAACTTTCAGATAAAATGTGGTTTTGTAAATTAAATTACCACACCATGATGCAAAGATTTAAGTTTATTATTATTTGTTGACCCTGTTATACTGAATGACCTCTTACAAGTCAAAGTCCCCTCATTATTTCAATAAAAAAAATCAAAGAGATACAGTACTTTAAAGGGCACCTAATAACTTTTATAAGTGGTTGTGTGTCAGCGCTGTGTGAATATAACCAGCTTCTAATGATAACAACGTATTAATTGTTTTTATTGTAATCAGACTTGATCAAAACAGTCCGCAGAAACACTTTGATTGACATTCTGCCTTCGCACATGTCATAAGAGGGGAAAGCCCCGCCCACTAGTGACCATCTCTCCCTAATTAGTATACGTTAGTCTTATTGTTAAATCTGCCACTATGCTGACACGCAGGCATCTGTAGCTCCGCCCTACTTTATAAACAGCACAATCTCATTTGAATTTAAAGCGACAGTCACCAAAACACCACAATTAGGATCAAAGTCAGCTTCAGACAGCTATAAAACATTATTTGTGTGATATTTTGAGCTGAAACTTCACACAAACACACTCAGGAACATCAGAGACTTATTTAACCTTGTAAAAATGGACATAATATGTCCCCTTTAATACAACAGAAAACAAATATCTATTTAAAACTTCGCAGTTAAGAGATTTTACAATAAAAACACTTTAAAATGTCATGTTTAATTCAACGTTTTACTAAAAAAAAGAATATTTAAAGAGTAAAGTGGAAACTGAATATGATTTATTTTTTACTTTCCACAACCAGACTAATAACACTACAAAAAAAATGTTAGATGCATTCATAATGTATAATAAATTGCAGGTCATAATCTCTGAAGCTCTGAAGGAAGCGTCATCCTCCCACATTCCTGCTGAGTCAGACGATGACAAAAAAAAAAAAAAAACCCTGATATTTTCGGTGCAAGCCTGCAACATGCACCACTGCCAGGCCGCTTAGACTCGCACACACTCACAAACAACAATGCAACAAAAGCACTGCTCTTTCCTTAAGTAAATGCACATGGCTGCAATAGTGGAGCCAGGCACCTGCCTCCCATTCCGCTTCCCTGACTGCAGCTTGGAGCGTTTCCAAATCCAGTCAAACGAGGTCACATTTTCCCCCGCCTCATCCCGCCATACTGAGCGCACATGAACCCGATGAACCCATCCATCCGCCTGCTGCAGAACAGAGCGATTTTGTGGAAACACGCCCCTGCCGACATGCCAAGCATACTCTATTCTACACTGTTTGCCCCTATTAGACGTCTGGTAATGTTTGTATATACAGTGCTCAGCATAAACACTTCTAAAAATGCATATTTTTATCCATTGCTCAGTGATTATATCTAATAATTGTTGGTGCATTTAAACCAAACATATTTTTTAAAACAGTTATATGCATTAAAATGACAATAGAAGAATATAATAAAAAAAGATAATGCATTTAAATTCAATTTGTTAAGATGAAATCTACAAAACTTCAACAAAATTTTAGTTTTTTAATGCTTTTTTTGACTTTATTAGTTTATTAAAATGCTATTTTATATTTTAACCCAACATATTCATTTGGGTGTACTCATTTTTAGACTGTGACCTTTGTTTTTTTTGTTAGATTAGCTCCAATTTTGGCTTCAGCACTGTCTAATCTAATGCATTTGCATTACTATATTACTGTAAAGCATCTTATAGAAAACATTCAATTAAAAGAAAGATCTCTGCATATGCACACACATATATATATATATATATATATATATATATATATATATATATATGAATCTAGAAATCTTCCCAAAATGATGTTTATACAATAAAATAACTAAAATCGAGCATAACTGCATGCATTAATAAAGCATAATTGCATTTCATGCAATGCAATAAAACAGAGTCTTGTGATCACATGTCTGAAATGGCACATTAATCATTTCTCACGCCTCGCAGAAGAGGATCTGCATGATGCTGAAATAACTGTAACAGCACAGGAGACACGTCTCCATCGATGCCCGTATGCATGACTTCATCTTTGTGTCTAAATTTAGGACTGTGCCATGATTGCAACTGCTTCGGAGCTCCCCAGACAGCTCCGATCTTTGGGAGAAATGTGGCTTTCCTGCTTGGAGGACGCAGCATTCTGGCTCTGCTGAATGGGGTGGAAATAGAAGAGGGGGGGAAAGACACCTTGTCCTAACATGAACCGAGAAATGAGTCTGGCATCGAAAGACTGCAAATGATGTCTGCTTTTCTCCACCTCAGACTCAATGATCATCTCATTTTAACAATGCAATGCTAAACATGCTGAAGTTTCTTATGGTCAACCTCAATAACACAGATAATGCTTTAAAGCTTGTGTGTGTGTGAATGTGTGTAGGTGGCAGACTGGGGGAATACAGTCAGTCAGTCTGTGTGTGTGTGTGTGTCTGGGTACAAATGGTACATTGAGTTCCTGCAGTAGACTCCTGATCTCATCTCTCCAGCAGTTTTCTGTCGTTTAATAAACTGAATCCAGCAGATCAAGTTGAGACTTTCCTGTTCAGCAGCAGAACAAAGGAGGCGCTGCTGGGATGTATCAGCACATCTACTGTGGCACTTTCGTTATTTCTGCTTTTCGGGTTTAACACCAGCTCTCCTTGCTTTCTGTGAGCTGTGTGCAGTTTCAGAGTTAGACAAACACGTTATCTTCAGTTCGAGCAGTGCTAAAACGCTCACCGACAACTCCCGTTTAGCCTAAATCGACTAGTATGCGTGTTTCTGAACTTTTGGCGAATGTGTGAGGGTTTACTTACTGGTAAAGCCTTTGTTCTTGTCCTGTCGCTGTGAAGTTGCTGCTGGAAAAGGCGTCTGTGGACGAACGCGGAGCCGAGCGGCAGCCTTGCGGGGCTCGGACTCCCCATACAAGGCTGCCGGACTGGAACTCAGCCGCTTCCACTGGCTGACTGCATGTAATTCAACAGAGAGCTAATTTTGACCGTGTTGGACCGGGGCCAAGCCCCCCATTCCGGCTCTGCACTGCAGTTCGGTTCAGACAGACCGTTGATTACCCGACGGTGGGCGGGAGCTGTGAGGCTCCGCCCCTTCTGCGTGAGCCGGCATGGGCGGCGAATCCAGGGTTGCCAAGTCCGCGGAAATCTACTTTAAAGGGATAGTTCACCCTAAAAATCAAATTCTGACATCATTTATTCCGAGTAGGTATCGCTGCAGCCCGGAGACCTCCAAGTAGGTTGGGTTTAGGTGGTGTAGGTGGAGCGGATATTCATAAAACACATCAGGTTACTGTGAGGTTGTGTTTAGGTGTAGACGTTAATGAAACACAACAGGTTACTGTGAGGTTGGGTTTAGAGATGGGTTTAGGTGTAGACATTAATAAAACACAATATTGGACTCTGTGTCATGCACAACACATTAAATAAATAAAAATTCAAGGTTTTACAGCCCATTTGGAGCTCAAGTCCCGCCCACTTGGAGCTCAAGTCCCACCCACTTGGAGCTGGCTCCGACCTCCGTTTATACCCTTCTCATTTATTCTGGCTTTACTTGTTTCAAACCTATATGATTTCTTGTCATGTCAGTCTTAAAGTCCACATGAGCAGGGGCGCAACTGCACATTTACTGAGGGGTATGCGGGTTCAAGTTTTGCCCTCCTATTTTTTCCTCATCAACATTTCAAAGTTAAACAGTCACAGTAAATGATTATAGCACTTTGACATGCCTTGGTTTTGTACTTCTTGTACTTTTGTTAAAACAAAATGATAGTTATGGGAGTCCCAAAGGGCAAAAAATACTTAAAAATGCAATCACTTCCCACATGCATACTATGAGAGGTGTAAGGTCTGTCTTTGCATGAACAATTGACTGAAACTATTACACCTCTCACAAAATGAAATAAAACAGACTAAACTGTAAAAATAAAGACAAACTGCCATTTTATCAAAATTCTATGGGCAAACTTTTTGTTTTAACTAAATTGAATTAGTTTTAAGCAAAAAAAAAGTTACCAAAAGGCCTGATGTATCAATAAGATTCATAATAAATTTATAAAAACATGTATATGGTATAAAAATGGATCTTGATAGAAGGAATAATAAACATCTTAGTTCCAAAAAATGTAAATATTCTGACTATTTGTTTATGTGTCAGTTTTAACAGGGTTAAGAATAGTTATAATATAAAATTTATATAGGGGAATTTTTTAATCCAAATATTATTTTCTATCTTGTCTGAAATATATTCAGTAGGCCCATACGGAATCTGGGTGGCGATAATGTTATTTATATGATTATTATATTCATATAAAATGCAGGATAAACATTTTTAACCAAAAATATTAATTTATTTTTATTATTTGAAACTTTTAATAAAAATAATTTCAAAAATAGTTTTGGCACAATGGCGCCCCCCCATGTGTGGCGCCCCTATGCGCCGCATATACTGCATTCCCCCTTTTTGCGCCACTGCACATGAGTCCAGCAATTCCTAGAGAAACAAAATATTAAATGAGAAACAGTGGGTGTGGCTTGTTTTTTCTACGGCAAGCTGATTGGATGTAGTAAAGTAGGCGTTTCATTCTGAAAGATGGGGGGAAAGGGGTTGCTGAGAATTATGACAAACTGACAGACTCCTCCTGCTCACCATTTCTGTTGTCATAGTAATGACAAAACTGACAGCTGGAGGGGTGTGGTTAAGTACATTAGCCACACCCAATACCCCAGACAGACGTAATCTGACAATGGCTGTTTCTCAATATGCGTTCTTCATCGGTCTTATGCGGTTTCCTTCTTTATCCCGCCACAATATATACAGTTTATATATATATATATATATATATATATATATATATATATATATATAGCAAAAATTCCGGTGTTGAATATACAGTGTGATTTTTTTTGTGTTCAAAATTGTTCAAAAATGTGGTATCATTTTAAAGAAAACCCTTTACATTTTCATAAAACACTGTTGAAAGTGATTAAAATAATTGTATATGTTGTCTGTGTTATCATAAACGCTTAAAAAAAGAGATGCTTTCTGTATTTTTTCTTTATAAACTCAAATTTAAAAGAGTACCTTTTAGGTTCTGTGTGGTCTAGGTTTCTGTAATTAATTTAGGTGGTTTCTGCATGTCAGTAATCATAAGAAAAAAGAAAAATGCCTCTATCATAATCTATGCAAAAGTTATTGTATTCCAACTGATGAGAGGTGCTATACCTTTTTTTATGTAATTTCCGCCTACCAAACTTTGAAAGTCTTCCATATCCAAATGCAGTGGTGTAAATGACAAATTCCAGAGTTATTGGACAGAAAACTTGAAAACTTGAATTTACAAAAGAAACTGCTGAAAGTAATAAATAATATTTGTTATGTTTTCTGTTTTATGATGAACCATTTCAACATTGGGCGCTTTTTTATTTTTTGTTCTAAAATGCTTTTTTGAAAATGTGTAGATAATCCCATAAGAGAATAAGACAACTGCAGACAGTTCTGCTTGAAACCAGCAGATAGCAGCAAACACTAGGAAAAAGAACTTTGTCTCTACCATAGAGTATGCAAAAGTTATTGTAATTCAACTGAATATTGGGAAAATATGGCATGCGGATAGACTATTGTTTTCATATTTTCACGATCTTTGGTTTGATCAAACATAATTCACTGGGTTTTGACCACATTATACATATAAAAGGAATACTTCTGCACATCACCTCAAAAACAGCAGAGAAATGGCCTGTTTTGAAGCACTCAGCATAAGGTAAGAGATGATGTAGCATTTGTGGCTTTCTGTGCGATCTGGGGCTGCTTATTGATCATAAATATAATATGAAATAGAATATAATTCAGTAAAGGAACGCTAGAATCGTACAAGGACGGGCAAGAGCTTTTATTTGAGCTATGACTTGTACATGTGTGTCATATATGAAGCATATAAAAATATGAAAATGACAGCTCGGGTATCCAGTATTTTGTTGTGTAATTAAATGTTAATAACTTTTGTACATTAAAATAAAAACCTAAGTGATGCATATGTGCATAAAATATAGCTTCTACGCTTTCAAACGGAACCACTTATAGGGGTCTTGCGCAACCATGGACCTTTAAAAATGAAAGTCAAACTGATGACGTCACCGGACCCGGTACCGGGTCCGCAGAGTTTAAGAGGTTAAAAAAATGTAAAAACTATTAATTAAAATTAAAAATATTTTAACTTTGAAGGGTATAATAACACTCCATTTCTATGTAAGAATACACTCTTACTGTGTTAAAATGAACTCTGTGAGTAATGTACAAATTTCACACTCTAGAAAGTGTTATTTTAACTCCAAAATGGAGGGAGTCATATGTACACCCAAGGAGTGTTAAGTTAAACTCTAACTGAGTTCAATGTACACTGATTTTTTTGCTGTATATATATATACACACACAAGCTTTTATGTTGGATGTGATTAATCACAATCTGCAGCACTAATTACCACAAATTACCACTCATAGCCACATTCATTACGAATATAAACATCTTATATATAAACCTAGCTCAACCCGAACTGCACAACACTATCCTTAAACCAGCCCCACAGTCGCGTGACCCACAGACTGACTCCTAAATTAGTCAAATACTGGATCTCCGGGGTCAGCATTTTCCTGCAGAGCTCCTGGTAGTGCTGGTCGACGTCAGTCCTCAGGTTGTAGCCCAATATCGAGGCCTTCCCGAGGGGCTGCCAAGGCTTCATGTGTGTGTCCGTGATGTCTTTAGCCTCCACAGCTCTGCCTCCGTCAATGCAGATCGCCTCCATCTCCGCGTTTCTCCTGCGCAGCTCCCTAACGTGCTCCTCCATTCGCGATTTCCCGTACGCCTCCACACGTGCCCAGAAAGTGTTGTTGAAGTGCTGGTAGAGCTGCCAGTCTGCGCCGTTCCACTGGCGAGCTTGAGTCTTCAGCTCGGGGCTCATAGGAGACACGGACGAAACACTTCTAGCGTTGAGCTTGAAAAACATCAAGTCGTCCATCTGCCAGCACAAAGCGTCCTTCAGCAGGATCAGCGACTCCTCGAAGTGATCGGAAATCAACACCAGCTGAAAGCGCTTTTCAATGTACTCGATGCCTTGGCGAACTCTCGGATCGTCGGAGTTTAGATCATTCTCAAAGCCGAAGTCGAAAAACTGCAGGTTCTTGAGGTAGAAAGCGTTAATCCCCGTCGGCTTGAAGTAGTGGTTCGGCTTGCTGAGGAACTCCTTGAATTGGTTGTCTCCCGGGATCCTCCACGTCTGCGGGACGTAGCCTTTGTAGTAGTGAAAGGACGACTCGAAAAGCTCGGCGGGATCTCGCAGGATGGTGAAGAAGAAGGCGTCCGCTGGGAGGAGCTTCTCCACTTCTGGTGCATTGAAACGCATGTGGTTGCAGACGATGTTGTAGCACATTCCTGGCTGGTAGCTCTTCACTTGAGTTCGGAAGAAGCTGGAGGGGTAGAAGAAGTCGTTGCGGCCGTCGGGCAGGGCGAATCTGAGCTGGTGCTTTTCTCCGAAGCGCAGGAGGATGTTCATTAGAGTGCTGCTCGCCGTTTTGTGGGTCTTCATGAACATCAGGTTGACTTTAGGCGTGCAGGGCTCTTGAAGAGTTCTCCGGGAACCGTTCCACGTGTCGCTGCTCGCTGCACATGGAGCCAGAGAAACACTGAAGACAGAAATGAAACAGAAACACAATCTCTGACCTTGGTTTTGAAGACGAAAAGACACTTATGTCTAGAAATCCCATGTTTGGAAATATATACAAATGAGATACAAGTACACATCCTGATTTTACATAAATATATATATATATATATATATATATATATATATATATATCATTCATTCATTTTCCTTCGGCTTGGTGCCTTTATTAATCAGTGGTCGCCACAACGGAATCAACCGCCAACATATCCAGCATATGTTTTACGCAGCGAATGCCCATCCAGCTGCAACCCAACACTGGGAAACACCCATACATTCACACACATACACTACGGACAATTTAGTTTATTCAATTCACCTGTAGTGCATGTGTTTGGGGGAAACCAGAGCACCCGGAGGAAACAGCAAAGGAGAACATGCAAACTCCACACAGAAATGCCAACTGGTCCTGCCGGGACTCGAACCAGTGACCTTCTTGCTGTGAAGTGAAAGTGCTAACCACTGAGTCACCGTGTTGCCTCTACAAACACAGTTTGCTAGTTTATGTTAGTTTAACAGGTATATTGTGCAATTGGACTGAATTAATCTGCTGGATATAAGGGTTTAATGGTCGTTTATGCACAGTGTCATATCGCTCAGCTCTTACTGTAAAAATGAATGCCAATAACCTTTAAAAACTCATCTGTTCATGCAGAGGTATATTAATTCCTGTCTGTGTTTTCATACATTTCAATTCACCAATTCACAAAGGCTAACTGTTTTAAATCTTAAAATCTTTATTCCATGGGGCGTCACGGTGGCGTAGTGAGTAGCACGTTCGCCTCACAGCAAGAAAGTCGCTGGTTCGAGCCTCGGCTGGGTCAGTTGGCATTTCTGTGTGGAGTTTGCATGTTCTTTTCCTCCGGGTGCTCTGGTTTCCCCCACAAGTCCAAAGACATGTGGTATAGGGAAATTGGGTAAGCTAAATTGTCCATAGTATGTGTGTGTGAATGAGTGTGTATGGATGTTTCCCAGAGATGGGTTGCAGCTGGAACGGCATTCGCTGCGTAAAACATATGCTGGATAAGTTGGCGGTTCATTCCGCTGTAGCGACCACAGATTGATAAAAGGGACTAAGCCGACAAGAAAATGAATGAATGAATGAATTTTGTCAATTTGTGCAATATTTTGCAGTATATGTTGCATATATGACATATTTTATATATATGAAAACACAATATGGACTTTTATGTCATATACTGTTATTTTAAAATGTCATATATCAGATTTCTACTGTATGTGGGTAAAGTGAAAAGCAGAATTATTCTGTTCAACAGAGAGAATATTTTAAACATCTTTAAAAAACAATAGTAAATAATATTTGGCTTATTTCTTATTTCTCTAATCTAAGGCCCAACTGGGTTATTATGTTCACCAAGTAATTTTTATATTTTTTATTATTATTTTTTTTATTCCAACCAAACAAAAATAAAATAATACTCGCTCCAGGAGACAAATATTACAGGAAATACTGTAAAAAACGTATTTGTTCTGTTAAAAAGCTATTAAAAAAACAAAACAATTTAAATGATTATTATTATTATTATTATTAAATATGTCGATGTTTAAGTTGTACCTACGGAAGTCCTAAGAGGCCATGCATTAAAATATTTTTTCTCTCTTGTTATGTCGTGATCTCGACATAACAAAAAGTTCTGCTTATTCTCAAACTTAACTGCACATCTCTTACCATTTCTCTGGTCAGCCGCAAACCATTTATACGGCCCCTTTCTAGCATCATTCTATAACCGTGCAGACTATCACGATCTCGACATAACAAGAGAGAAAAAATATTTGAATGCATGGTCTCTTAGGACTTCAGTATGTACCAGTATTAACTGAAAAAATGACATTGTAAAATTAATGGGTTTCATGCAAAGTCATACAATTTACATTGAAAACTAGAGTAAATATCCAGACAATCACGGTGTATCACAGATGATGACATTTTGTTTGTTGTTTTGTACACTGGAACATTTTGTGTACATTCCAACTTAGTTATTTAATGCTGGTTGCATTTTTAAGTGTAATTAGTGTTACCTAATGCTGCTTTGTCTGATCGTGGGATTTGTTCACATTTTATGATTAAGCAACTTTCAGTAAGCGCTGACTCATCATGAGGTTTTCTGTATCAGCAGCTGTCTTGTCATGATGGTTATCATCAGGATATTAAAGGTAAAGAGCAGGTTTAGTTCCAATTATTATTATTAAAATGACTTCATTTATTGAAAAAAACATGTTGATACAAGCCTGTAATGCTGGAATTTTCTACACTCCATTTCTACCAACCTCAGCTGATTATATATACATATTCATTCATTTTCTTTTCGGCTTCGTCCCTTTGTTAATCTGGGGTCGCCACAGCGGAATGAACCGCCAACTTATCCCCAACACTGGGAAGCATCCATACACACTCATTCACACTCATACACTACGGCCATTTTAGCTCACCCAATTCACCTACATGTGTTTGGACTGTGGGGGAAACCAGAGCACGCGGAGGAAACCCACACGACCACAGGGAGAACATGCAAACTCCACACAGAAATGCCAACTGACCCAACTGAGGCTTGAACCAGTGACCTTCTTGCTGTGAGGCAATCGTGCTACCCACTTCACCACCGTGGCGCCCTATATATATATTCATTAATTTTCCTTCGGCTTAATTTCTTATTTATCAGGGGTCATCACGGTGGAATGAACCACCAACTATTCGAGCATATGTTTTACACAGCGGATGCCCTTCCAGCTGCAACCTAGTACCGGGAAACACCCATACACACTCGTTCACACACACACACACACACACACACTCATACACTAAGGGCAATTTAGTTCACCTATAATTCACCTATAGTGCATGTGTTTGGACTTAAACCAGCCACCTTCTTACTGTAAGCCATGTGCCGTTATATATATATATATATATATATATATATATATATATATATATATAT
>CAIGQQ010007860.1:1980928-1983428 GCA_903798035.1 Danio albolineatus
TAATTCATACTAGAAACATGCTAACATGTTAATTCACACTAGAAACATGATTATTTATACTAGTAACACAATAAAAACAATTTATGCTAAAACACTGTTAGCAACATGCTAATTCACATTAGAAACATGTTAATTTATATTATACAAATGCGAGTTCATGTTAAAATCATAATATCTACATGGTAATTCGCACTAGAAACATGCTAATTTAGACTTTAAACAAGCTATCAACATCTTAATTCATACTAAAAACATGCTAACATGTTAACTCACACTAGAAACATGCTTATTCATACTAGAAACACATTAAAAACATAATTCATTCTAAAATACTGTTAGCTACATGTTAATTCACACTAGAAACATGCTAATTTATACTATAAACATGCTGTCAACATCTTAATTCATTCTACAAACACGCTAACATGTTAATTTACAATAGAAACACATTAACAATTTGTTAATTCATTCTAAAATCATGTTACCAACATGCTAATTCACATTAGAAACCTGCTAATGTATATTATAAAGATGATAACAACATGCTAATTCTTGTTAACATTAGTTCACACTATAAACATGTTAATCCTTACTAGATACATGCTATCAACATGCTATTTAATGTTTAAATCATTCTAGCAATATGCTTATTCATGTTAGAAATATGCTGTCATGTTAGAAACATGCTAATAACATGCTAATTAATGCTAGCTGTAAGCTAATTCAGTCTAAAAAGCTAAGTCAGTCTGTCTTTCAGTAAATCTATTTTATCCATCCATCTGCAGTATCTATATACCCACAGACCCAACTAGCCATATTTTTTTTAACTGTTTTAATCTAAACAAACAACTTGCAAAAGATGGTCTCTCTGTCTCTGTGTTTGTGTGTCAGGCCTCAGCTGCTCGTGTGGATCATGACTCGGCCAGTGAGATGAGCAGCGCAGGCAGTTACTCTGTTCCACGCCGACTGACCAGCCATCTGGGCACTAAGGTAAACCACTGACAGATTTACATTCTCGGTCATTGGCTTTAATACATCTTTAGCCCTCAAGCATCTCAGAGGACTTTATTCTGGGCAGAATCATTTAGCTTTAATTTATTTATTTATTTTTTAATAGTTTCTTTTATCTAAGCAGTTCGAGACTTGAGGCTAGTTTTTGTAAGTTTGCCACCTGAACACACACACAAAATAAAGAGACTTCAGTTCTACCAAGTGATTAAAAATAAACTCCACTTTTTCTTTGTGACACACATGCACACTAGTTTGTCTAGTTTTTGGCTAGGTTTGTTAAAGTTTTTGACTCTTTTAAAGCATACAAATACCATAGTATGTTTGCAGATATTTCAGGAACACGCTCAGTTAACATTCTAGTTTATCTGAAAAACAATGCTGAAGTCAGATATTCTGCTTTGAAAATGTGTGTTAAGTTTTAACCCGCACAATGCCGTTTTAGCCAATTATATTTCAGCACCCTGGGTTTGAAAAACCGTGCATTTCATTTCATTCATTCATGAAGGCTTTTAAAGCATGAGTCCGCAACCGAAATGCGATCTCCGGTGGACTGTAACAGCCTCCAAAATGAGATGCAGATTCAGAGTTCCACATGAGGTTTTTAATTAGCAAATAATATAAATATTAGGAATGTAAATGTTAGGTGAGCGGGTTACATTGTAACCCCGTGTCCTTACAACACGTCACAAGATTTGCAGTGATAATAATTTGGCTGTTTACACCAGATATCTCATATAAAATAGCTTTCAAACTCACAATTAGCATTTAACACTGAATAAAGGACATGAGGTGTACCTGAGGTGATCATTGTCAGTTTTCTGTTGTTCACCTGTGAGAAATAGAAGCCGTTTCTAATATATCAATTCCAGGTGATGGTTATAACAAATACTCCTTTTTTGAACATGACTTAAATCAGCCTTTAGGCTCGATGGTCAGACTCACTCCTGTTGGTCCTCAATCTGCGTGTGTTTTGATCTAGGAATGCAATACTAGTTCAGCCACTGGGTGTCAAACTACTGCACCTTTAACTTTGATACTTGAACACACACAAAAGAAGACTCTATACAACAAAGTAGTTAAAAATAAAACGGCATAATTTTTTTGGTCCCCAGAAATGGGCACCCATAGGAAATTAAGTAATACCACAATTCTAACATTTTTTTGTATTATTTGTCCAATAGAAATAAACAATACTGAATTAAATATATATTACATATATTTAATACAAAAATCTTAATCGCAATTAATCTTTGCCAAGCAATACGTATTTTACATAAAAATACAGTACATTTTGAGGTGTATAAATCATTAAAAATCAGAAAAATTTAATATGGTTGAAGTCAGAATTATTAGCCCTCCTGTATATTTTTATCCCCAATTTCTGTTTAACAGAGATAAGATTTTTTTCAACACATTTCTAAACATAATAGTTTTAATAACTCATTTCTAATAACTGATGTCTTTTATCTTTGTCATGGTGACAGCACAT
>CAIGQQ010007860.1:1988428-2013860 GCA_903798035.1 Danio albolineatus
GCTAATGACGTCACAGCATGGCTTTAATATGCTGTTTGTTTTATTAGACTGCACAGAGCAGCATTACAACGGAACCTAAAATGTATTTTGTCCGATAAAATAGTGCTGCTTTTTCTCAACGTAATCATAGACTGAATAACCAGAAATCAGTCTGAGGCATAATAAAAGCTATGCTGCTTTCATGCCGCGTCTCGTTCAGCATTTATTTTCTTTCTCTTCAGCTTTCAGCCTTACTCTGCTTCATACTAATAATAAGTGTTGAATACTTTAGCTTATCCGTCAACATGATTTCAGCAGTAGTCTCATTGGATGTAATGAAGACCACAACTTCCTTGATTCCGTACTCAGTTCATCAAAATATGCCTTTGTTGTAAATACACACCCTGTAGTGGTGAAAATTACATAGTGTGCCTTTAAAATTTACACATGGGAGCAAACCATTTACCTTTTTGCTTTCTTTTTTCAGGCAAATATTGAGGGAAAACAGCTGTCTTCAGACTCTTCTTCAGCACCTTAAATCGCACAGTCTGACGATAGTGAGCAACGCCTGTGGGACTCTGTGGAACCTCTCCGCCCGCAACGCGAAGGATCAGGAGGCGTTATGGGACATGGGTGCAGTCAGCATGCTGAAAAACCTCATTCACTCCAAGCACAAGATGATAGCAATGGGAAGCGCTGCTGCTTTAAGAAACCTCATGGCAAATCGGCCTGCCAAGTATAAGGATGCCAACATAATGTCTCCTGGGTCCAGTCTGCCGTCCCTGCATGTAAGAAAACAGAAAGCACTAATTGAGGAGCTAGACGCACAGCACCTTTCCGAAACCTTCGATAACATTGATAACTTGAGCCCAAAGGCCTCTCATAGGGTCAAGCCGAGACATAAGCATAACGTCTACGGTGATTACGATGGCGTCTGTCGATCAGATGGCTATAACCCCAATGGTGTCGGTGTTCGCTCGCCTTACATGAACACTCCAGTGCTCTCAAGCCCGTCCTCTAGAGACAACCGAGGAAATGCAGAAAGCGTCCGAGCCGAGAGAGACCGAAGTCTCGATCGAGAGCGAAGGGGGTTCCTTCCTGATGGCGAGGCTGCCAAACGGATGATGCAGATTCCTACGAGCGCAGCTCAGATCGCAGCGGTTATGGAGGAAGTACAGAACATGCACTTAGGTATGGATGACAGATCAGCGGGATCCACACCAGACCCTCACTCAGCGCAAGATGACATGATCCGACGTCAAACTGCCGTTCATGGGCACCAAAACATATACAGCTATAGCAAAACCGACCCATCAGGCAGACCCTGCCCAATGCCCAAACTAGAGTACAGAGCTTCTAATGACAGCCTAAATAGTGTCAACAGCACTGACGGCTATGGGAAAAGAGGTCAAATGAAGCCCTCAGTAGATTCCTATTCAGAGGACGATGAGGGCAAATGTTGCGTCTACAGGAAATATCCTGCAGACCTTGCCCATAAGATACACAATGCTAACCACATGGAAGATGACAATGGAGATCTGGACACACCCATTAACTACAGTTTGAAGTATTCTGATGAACAGCTCAACTCTGGTCGACAAAGCCCGAGCCAGAATGAAAGGTGGGCACGGCCCAAGCTCCTTGATGATGAAATGAAACGGCCAGATCAGAAACCACCACGATCGCAAAGCCCAGGATACCCTATGTATACTGAAGGCAGCAGTGAGGGAGAGGATAAACTCAAAAAGTACCAACCCAGGTTTGTTCAACAGGATCTGCCTGCATTTAGGTCGAGGGGCTCCAGCGAGCAAATTAATAGCGGGTCAAGTCATGGACTTAACAAAAAGATCTCTCAAACCATCTGCACTGTCGATGACTATGCAGATGACAAACCAACAAACTACAGCGAGCGCTATTCAGAAGAAGAACAGCTTGATGAGCAAACTCCCAACTACAGCATGAAATACCCTGAGGATCATCACGTAGAGCAGCCTATTGATTACAGCCTGAAGTACTCGGAAGCTGCTTCCAAGAAGGGCATGTTTAGTCATTCAAAGCCATCTTCTGCCCAAGGTTCTGTCAAAGACCATTTAAGCCAAGATAGCTCTTCTTCTGTGGCATCTTTAAAGAATCAGAGCAGGCAAAAGCAGCTCCACCCTTCATCTGCTCAAAGCAGAGCAGGACCAACTAGAGCAGTTCAAAAGAACCCAACATGCAAGGCTCCCACAATAAATCAAGAAACGTTACAGACCTATTGTGTGGAAGATACTCCCATTTGTTTTTCACGGGGTAGCTCTTTATCGTCATTGTCTTCAGAGGAGGACGAAATGGAGAGCTGCAAGCGTAATGTCAACTCGGCCAATAACTACCCAACTTTACCGATATCAGAAAAACAATCCACTAATAATGCTGCAGCTGACCAACGCTCATCTGAGAACCAATCATCAGTCCATTATGTCCGTGTCAAGCCCCCACGACATCATTTGGGACATGGGGATGGTTCCAGGCATCATAAATCTGTGGAGTTTTCATCAGGTGCTAAATCACCTTCAAAAAGTGGTGCCCAAACACCCAAAAGTCCCCCTGAGCATTATGTACAGGAGACTCCTCTAATGTTCAGCAGATGCACTTCAGTCAGCTCCCTTGACAGTTTTGAGAGTCATTCCATTGCCAGTTCTGTGCAGAGTGAGCCATGCAGTGGGATGGTCAGTGGCATTATCAGTCCGAGTGACTTACCTGATAGCCCTGGACAAACAATGCCTCCAAGTCGCAGCAAGACACCACCACCTCCACCTCCACGGTCAACATCAGTAAAACAGAAAGTTACAGTGCCACCCCACACTGAAAAACATGATCTGGCTCCAAGGCATGCGGCTGTAAGTGCTGCTGTACAAAAAGTGCAAGTTTTGCCAGATAACGATACTCTTCTACATTTTGCCACAGAAAGCACTCCAGATGGTTTCTCCTGCGCTTCAAGCCTTAGTGCGCTAAGTTTAGATGAACCCTTTATTCAAAAAGATGTTGAGCTGAAGATAATGCCCCCAGTTCATGAGGACGATCATAGTATTGAGGCAGAGCCTGAGATGGAAGATATGCAAGAGTCCAAAGTTCAAGAGAAATCACCGGCAACATCTGAAGCTGCAAAGGACATCTTGGATGACTCGGATGATGATGACGACATAGAGATTCTGAATGCTTGTATTAACTCTGCAATGCCAACAAAATCATCTAGAAAACCGAAAAAGCAATCGACATCAAGAATACCTCCACCTGTGGCTCGCAAACCGAGTCAGCTCCCTGTTTATAAATTATTGCCACCACAAAGCAGAGGTCAACCGCAGAAGCATGTGGCCCTAACACATGGTGAGGATATGCCCCGTGTGTATTGTGTTGAGGGAACACCCATTAACTTTTCCACAGCAACATCTCTCAGTGACCTCACAATTGATTCTCCCCCAAACGAGTTAGCAGGTATGGAAAGTTCAGCTCCCCATGTAGAAGCATCTGGTCAAAGACGAGACACTCTGCCTGAAGGGAAAAGTGCAGAGGCAAAAGATACAGGTTTATCACCTCCCTTGCAGTCTGCTCTTGCTGAGAACGAAGGAGATGATATTCTTGCTGAGTGTATCAATTCAGCAATGCCAAAAAGCAAAATTCACAAGCCGTTTAGAGTGCAGAAGATGCCTGACCAAGCTCAGCATCCATCCACTGCCACAGGCAGTCTAGTTCAGCAGGACCTGGAAAAGAAAAAGCCAACATCTCCTGTAAAACCCATGCCACAAAGTAGTGAATATAGAGCAAGGATGCTCAAACGGCCAGAGGCTACTAATAGCATGTCAGAAGCAGCAACATATCCAGATAAAAATAAAGAAACCAGAAAGCAAGAACCCAAAGTAGTCATTAGAGACTTTGCCGATAAGCCATCTAATGCTGAGGAGAGGACACGTCCCGGATTCGCCTTTGATTCTCCACATCATTACACACCAATTGAGGGGACACCTTATTGCTTCTCTCGCAATGATTCACTGAGTTCACTTGACTTTGAGGATGAGGATCTTGACTTTTCTAAGGAAAAAGCTGAGCTGCGAAAAGATAAAGAGCAAAGAAAAGTTCCCCTTCTGAAGTGCAGCGTGGAACAGCCAGTAAATACCAACATGGTATCGACATTTCAGACGGCTCCAACAAAACCTCTTCAAAAAACAGTTTTTCCTCAAGCACCCAAAGAAAATACTGTTGCAGTGTGCGATGAAAAGCAAAAGTTTTCCATCGAAGACACTCCTGTATGTTTTTCAAGAAACTCCTCACTTAGCTCACTAAGCGACATCGACCAAGAAAACAACAACAAAGATTGCTCTCACAAAGATGATGTAACTCAGATGGAGGTACCTAGGCCACAGGCATCTGGTTATGCACCAAAGGCCTTTCACGTGGAGGACACCCCTGTGTGCTTCTCTAGAAATAGTTCCCTGAGCTCTCTCAGTATTGATTCTGAAGATGACCTTCTCCAAGAATGCATCAGCTCTGCGATGCCAAAGAAAAAGAAACCGACACCAAGGAGTAAGACAGAGGAATCCGGGGTAAAGGAAGAAAAGAGCATGATGGCTGATGGTATTTTATCAGAGGAACCAGATCTTATATTAGATCTCACAGACACACATAGCCCTATTTCAGAGCAAGCCTTATCACCAGACTCTGAATCATTTGATTGGAAAGCCATTCAAGAAGGTGCTAACTCTATAGTCAGCAGTCTACATCAGGCTGCAGCGAGTCTCTCCAGACAAGGCTCCTCTGATTCAGACTCCATTCTTTCTCTCAAATCTGGCATCTCCATCGGGTCACCTTTCCACCTGCCTTTAAATCAAGATGATAAGCCTACCACGAACAAAGGTCCAAGAATACTGAAACCTGGTGAGAAAAGCAGTATAGAGGCCAAAAAGAAGGAGGAAGACACTGCCAAGAGTCTGAAAGGAGGAAAGAAAGTGTATAAAAGTCTAATAACAGGAAAGCCCCGACCCAGTCTTGAAAGCATGGCCTCTCAGCACAGACAAGCTCAAGCTCCTGTGATCTCTCGAGGGAGAACAATGGTTCATGTTCCTGGTGTTCGGAGCAGCTCCCCTAGTACCAGTCCAGTCCCCAAAAAGCCGCCTCCAAGAGGCCAAATGTCAAAACCACCATCTCAAGCACCAGGTCCTGGAAGCTCTCCAAGAACCATGAAAGTCCCACCAAGTTCTGAGCCTAGTCCGGCACCAGGTCCACCATCTTCCCAAGGAGGTTCTAGTAAAGCTTCCTCTCGCTCTGGGTCTCGAGACTCTACACCCTCTAGACCAGTACAACAATCTCTGACAAGGCCCATGCAGTCTCCTGGCCGTGCCTCTGTTTCTCCTGGTAGGAATGGCTTGAGTCCTTCGAACAAATTATCTCAGTTGCCGCGCACTGCCTCCCCTAGTGCATCTTCAACTAAATCTTCAGGATCTGGACGCATGGCTTACACTTCTCCAGGAAGGCAGTTGGTACAACCAACCCCAACAAAGCAGAGTGGTTTGCCGAGAAGTACAAGTGGAATTCCTAGAAGTGAATCCGCCTCAAAAATCCTAAACCAGTGTGGCCCTTCAAAGAAGGCAGAATTGTCTAGAATGTCTTCAACAAAGTCCAGTGGTAGTGAGTCTGACCGCTCGGAGAAGCCTGGACTTGTTCGTCAATCAACATTTATCAAAGAAGCACCTAGTCCAACATTAAAAAGGAAATTAGAGGAATCGGCATCATTCGAGTCCTTGTCTCCTTCATCTACAAGCCAGTCACAGACTCCAGTATCTAGTCCTTCCTTGCCAGATATGTCACTTAGTCTACCCTATCAGGGAAGTGGTTGGACAAAGGCCCCACAGGGTCAGAACTCTGCAGAGAATGGTGATGGCAAGTCACTCAGACGGCATGACATTTCCCGGTCCCATTCAGAAAGTCCTTCCAGGCTCCCCATCAACAGGACAGGCACATGGAAAAGGGAGCACAGCAAACATTCGTCTTCTCTCCCGAGAGTAGGCACTTGGAAAAGAACCGGCAGCAGCTCTTCGATTCTCTCTGCTTCTTCTGAGTCCAGTGAAAAAGGGAGAAGTGAGGATGAGCGACAACCAACTAATCCACCTCAAAAATCCGGTAAAGACGGGGGCCTGGAGCGCAAAGGAACATGGAGAAAAGCAAAGGGAAGTGACTCCTCCTATGCACCCATGTCATTAGACTTGCAAGATCAAACCGGTGATGCCATGTCCAAATCAGAAGACGTTTGGGTGAGAATTGAAGACTGTCCTATAAACAATCCACGGTCAAGTAAATCGCCCACTGCCTCCACGCCTCCTGTTATCGACAGCATCCCAAGCAAAGGGCTTCCCTGTGACCGGGACTCAAGTGAATCGCACTCAAAACAGCTCCTAATGAGTGAGAATGCTGCTACGGGCCACCTGGGCTCAGAAACAAACCTGAATTTACTCCGGAGTTGCGAGTCTCTTGATAAAAAAGCCACTGACATCAAGCCTGCACCAAGTAATCCAAACATTGCCCCAGAACTCCATGAGTTCCCGGTGTCTGAACGCACACCGTTTAGCTCAACCAACTCCAGCAAACACAGCTCCCCCAGCGGTGCGGTGGCCGCAAGGGTCAGTCCTTTTAATTACACACCAAGCCCTAGAAAGAGTAGCGCTGACGGCTCAACTCCTAGACCGTCTCAGATCCCAACTCCAATTTCTAGCAATGCAAAAAAAAGAGACACTAAAGGAGACACGACTGAAAGTGGGTCCTACATCGTAACCTCTGTCTAAGTTCGGACTTGCTTAAAGAACTTTATGATGGCCTCCACAAAACACTTATTACACACTCCGGCATTGTGTGCTTGTGGTGACAGAACGCCACTTTGGCATAGACTTTCTTGTTGCTGCACTCTGTGCTAGGCAACTTATACTTGCTGGCTGATTGCTGTTTAAGCTAACGTTGGTTTCGAATCCGGAGAGGCGTCTGCTAAGCGAACGTTTTGACAATTTGTACTGTACAGATTTGATTATGTATATAGTTAATTTAACCACACATCAGGATCCTGTATTTAGCTCGTCTTTACAAGAATAACGACTATTGGTGGATTATGCTGTTAAACTTCTGGTGGAATTCAATACTAACGCGTTTGATTATTTTTTTTTTTTTTTAGGACAAACTGTATTAATTGACATGTTAAACTCATTCTTACTGTTGCATATTGTATTTACATAATGGATTTCCTCCTTGCATGAACCGATTCAGTGGTATAGTATTTCCTATAAAGATCAACATGTCTGTGGACACATGACCTGTACTGATAGCTGTAGTGTAACATTTTACACTTTTGTGCGTGCGCTTTCGAAGGCAAGAAATAACCCACAATGCTGTTAAATGATGTTGATGGTTGACATAGATTATATGAAAAAACATAGTTCCATTGCTCTGCTGTTTGTGTATAGTCGTTGCCAGATGAGGCGGGTGTCTTTTCACTGAAACTATCGTCTCGGACGGACTGAAATGATGTTTGAGAATTAAATTATTCCTGTAGGTTTTGGTGTTGGTACCTTTATGAAAGCTCATTTGCTTCCCCTTAATTAAGCACATATTTAGATTTCAACTGTTTTGCCAAAACCACGGTGTAAATAATCACGTTTTATTTGAGGTTTTTAATTGTTATTTTTCTCATGCAATAAAGTGGGCAAATCAATGTTTACAAAAATATTTCCAATAAAAAAATATTAAATCGACATGATCGATTGTTTTGTTTGTTTTGACGAAAGTGGGCGGAGCCAGAGGGGTGTCCGGGGTGGACACCCCTTACATCTGATTGGCCATCCTTGGGTGCCACCCCAAAATTTGATTCGCTGCTGGCAGTTCCTGATGCTGATTGACATCTCGTTTGTCTAAAGCAGTTTTTGAATTTTGACAGCAACGCTCAAGCTATTTTCAAACAATGACGAGTCGAAGACAAGAGCATGGTTTCAAGTAAGACTAATAACAAAACATCGTAACATAATATTTGAAATACGTTTCATAGTTTATTATAAGGTTTGTTTGCTGAGGAATGTTTATTATCTGCTGTGTACAGGGCTTAATTTGTGCCGGAACACGCCACCTCATTATACCGATCTCCCTCCTCAACCCGATTCCACCCTCGTCGGCTGTTCACTTTCGCTTTCTTCCACGACTCCCCCGCCCCGCTCTTCACTTTCGTACCCTCAAGTGGTTCCAAACCATATATATATATATATTCATTCATTCATTTTCTTGTCGGCTTAGTCCCTTTATTAATCCGGGTTCGCCACAGCGGAATCAACCGCCAACTTATCCAGCATATTTTTTACGCAGCGCATGCCCTTCCAGCCGCAACCCATCTCTGGGAAACATCCATACATACACATTCACACTCATACACTATGGACAATTTAGCCTACCCAATTCACCTGTACCACATGTCTTAGGACTTGTGGGGGAAACCGGATCACCCGGAGGAAACGCACACCAACACGGGGAGAACATGCAAACTCCACACTCCACACTCCATAGGCTCGAACCAGCGACCTTCTTGCTGTGAGGTGAACGTGCTACTCACTACGCCACCGTGTCGTCCATATTGAAGAAAACCTGTAACCGTTGACTTCTATAGTAGGAGAAACAAATATTCTATTCAATTCATCTTTATTTCTCTAGCGCTTTTACAATGTAGATTGTGTCAAAGAAGCTTAACAGAAGTTTCAAGTAGAGTGAAACAGTGTCAGTCCAGTTTTCAGTGTTGAAGTTCAGTTCAGTGTGGATTATTATTCACTGCTGAAAGTCCAAACACTGAAGAACAAACTCAACGAAGCGATTAGTGTAGCTGAACAATTAGCGTATCTGCTGTTTATAGTCTATTTGAACAAGGCATATCAAATATTAGTGGAAGAAAGACTGAAATTAGCAGTTATATAAACAAACATGTACAGCATATGAGTATTTATAACGAAATGTCTGGTGCGTTAAGACAGGAGTAGTGTGTCCTACAGGTGGTTTGTCAAGCCTACTCACATGCATGAGGCACACTCATTCATGTTGCCGTTATGTTGTACAGTGTGTGTGTACTTTACTAAAAATATAGGTCTTTAATCTAGTTTTGAGCGGCGAGAGTGTGTCTGAGCCTCGGACATTATCAGGAAGGCTATTCCAGAGTTTAGGAACCATAAATGAGAAGGCTCGACCTCCTTTAGTGGACTTTGCTATTCTGGGTAATTGCAGAAGCCCTGAGTTTTGAGATCTTAAAGAGCGGGTAAAAACGGATAAACAGGAGCTAGATTTAAAGCTTTATGGGTAAGAAGCAATATTTTATAATCAATACAGAAGTAAATACTATGGAAGTCAATGGTTACAGCTTTCCAGCATTCTTCAAAATATCTTCTTTTGTGTTCAACAGAAGAAACAGACTCCTAAAGGTTTAAAACAAGTAATGGGTAAATAAACGACAAACTTGTGAGTTCTGGGTGAACTGTCCCTTTAAGGGATCTTATAATGTGAGCAAAAAAAGGCTTTCAGGCACAAGCGTATTTAAAAAGTTCCCTTGTACCCAGTTCTCTAATTCAGCAAAAAACATTTAATTAAAAGTCTGATTTGGTGTCACAACCTTTGAACTCCTTTTTTGTTCATAAAAATGTATAATGAATGAGACTTTGTTTACATGAAATGACCCAGGAGTCACTAACTTGGCACGGCAAATATCTATGTAGATTCCTTCCTGATCCGCATGCCGTCAGCGATCAGGAATGTGGTACTTGCCAACAGTCATCGTGACAGTAATTACCACTCCACTTGTTGACTGTTGTTCTTACCAAATATAGTACCAAATCATAGCTGGTTTGAGTCATAGCTGGGTCAGTTGGCATTTCTATGTGGAGTTTGCAAGTTCTCCCTGTGTTTGCGTGGGTTTCCTCCGGGTGCTCCGGTTTCCCCCACAGTCCAAACACATGAGGTATAGGTGAGTTGAATAAACTAAATTGGTTGTCGGGTTCAGGCAAAGATCTTCAGCTCTAATATCAATGCAGGACATTTTGGTATTTTCATCAACATTCATTTAATTAATTAATTTTAATTTAACATTAATTTTGCAAAAGTGATTGAATAAACATAGAATAGCCTAGCTTTGAAAGGGGTAGTTTACCCAAAAATGAACATTTACTCCCCCTCGAGTGATTCCAAAGCTTTGTGTTTCCTTTTTCTGAAAAGAAGTGATTTTACAAAATGTTAGAAACCTGTAACCATTGACTTCCATAGTAGGAAAAACAAATACTGTCACAGGTTTCCATCTGTCCCCCAGATATCTTCTTTTGAAACTCAAAACCTGTTCATTGATGAAATCGTTTTCAGTTTTGGGGTGAGCTTTCCCATTAATAGCTTTTACTTTTACAGATAAACAAGCTGATATATGCACTAATCTAACTTCTTTCTATCTTTTCCTGTTGCGGTTGTGTTTTACCGCTCTTTAAAAGAGGAATTCAAAAAAAGTGCATAATCATCATCAAGTGTTTTCTCAAGTGTGAACGGCCTGCGACAGACTTCATAGATGTTAATAAAACACTGTTGAATACACTCACAGAAAAAAACAAAAAACACTTGTACTTTACAGCAGCTAATTAGTAAGGCTTATACCTTTAAAAGTACTATAAGGTACTTTTTTTAGGTATTAACATGTACCTTTAAGGATCTGTGAGGAACCAAAAAGTGGCTGATTTTATACCATTATTTCAGAGAGTGTACCAAATGTTCAATTCTTCTATAATTCTCTAGCGCTTTTACATTGTTTGATTGTGTCAAAGCAGCTTAACATAGAAGTTCTAGTAAAGTGAAACAGTGTCAGCCCAGTTTTCAGAGTTTAGTTCAGTTCAGTGTGGTTTAATATTCACTACTGAGTCCAAATACTGAAAAGCAAATCCATCAATGCGCAGCTCTACAAGTCCCAAACCAAGCATGACAGTGGTGATATAATGACCCTAGTTCTTTTGTAGTCCTTCTCATCAAATCAGAAGGACTTCCTGCCATTTCCTGTGGTTCCGCCTTAAAGTGGTTTGTGTGGTAGAAGTCTGTCAAACACACATCAGCTGCTGAGGAGAGAACTAGAGCTGTGGAGCAAACTCTGTTTAGTGTGTGTGAAAGGCACTGCACTTGACTGTAAGTACTTTGATTATTATTATTATTACTATTTTTGATGAAATCTTTAGCATTGCTCTGCTAAATGAATATATTAAAATGTTTGACACTAAAAATACAGATGATATCAGTTATTAGCCCTCCTGTGAACATTTTACTCTTATCATTTTATTTTTATCTGGAGAGACTTTAAAGAAACTGTTTTTAAACATGGATTCTTCAAAAATGGTAGCAAAAGTAAATCTTGAACTGCTTTAGATGTGTGTGTTATGTATTATTTATTGCTGCTGATGTCTTTTTATTGTTAAATATAAATATCTATGTGTTTTTACTATTATGAAATGTTGTACACTATACCTGACTAAAGTCTTGTCGTCTATCGAAGTTTTGGGAACAGCAAATAATAACTGGACTTCTAGTTGATCATTTGGTATCAGAAGTGGCTTATATGAAAGGCGAAGGCCTCTAGATTACACTGATTTTACCACAGTAAAATATGATCATGCCTTGATTATTAATGATTTAATGAGGACAGTGCGGTCTGACTCTGCTTAGACTAAAGTCTCGTCACTTAACAGAAATAATGTCCAGTATTGAATATAAAGTCCTGCTGCAGTGGAGACAGAATGAATATTGTGTGTGACTCCCATGAGCTTGGATGAGGACTGCATCCACACATCTCTGACTCCAATAACACATTAATAGAGTCATCTGGAACGGCAGAGAAAGCGTTCCTGCAGGACTCCCAGAGTTCATCAAGAGTCTTTGGGTTCATCTTCAACGCCTCCTCCTTCATCTGACCCCAGACGTGCTCAATAATGTTCATGTCTGGTGACTGGGCTGGCCAATCCTGGAGCAGCTTGACCTTCTCTGCTTTCAGGAGCTTTGATGTGGAGGCTGAAGTATGAGAAGGAGCGCTATCCTGCTGGAGAATCTGCCCTCTCCTGTGGTTTGTAATGTAATGGGCAGCACAAATGTCTTAATACCTCAAGCTGTTGATGTGTGCAGCATCCACTTACCACAAACCAGCTATAGGTGGAGTGGAGAGACAGTGATAGCGCCAATTTGGTGGATGGGGATGATTGGGAGGCCAGGATGGTTAAGATCAAATGGTGGAAATTTAGCCAGTACTCTTTACGAGAAGTGCCATGGGATTTTTAATGACCACAGAGAGTCAGGACCTTGGTTTACCTCGGTCCTTCCTTTTATTTGGCCCTTCCTTCCATCCTTCATTTGTTCCATTAGTGATTGTTTAAGGCTGTTTGGTGATTTCAGTCCTCATACAGTCGACATCCATCATTTTCAGTCACATGCAGTCTATAAACAGTCTCTGGATCATTGCGTGTGCAGATTTTGGACATCTTCTTGGACATTTTTAATGTTTCCTAAAGGTTTGCTGCGTTTATAAAGCGCCCATGTCTTGAGGTTGTTCAGTATGATGTGATTTACTCTCTATGTGTGATTTAATTGGACAGGAATCACAGGACTGATCTTTCTACTGTAGACAATGACCATAGACAAGACAGAAATACAGTAGTGACTGCAGGATGAAGGACAGTAGTGGAGTAAAAGCACCGATACTGCACTAAACATGTGCTCAAGGGAAAGTAAAAGTCCACATTTATAAAACTACTCAGAAAACTACAATTCCTGAGAAAAACTACTCAATTACAGTAGTGCAGAGTATTTGTAATTAGTTACTTTACAATACTGATAATTCTACCATTCTGACAGTAAAAAACGATGTAATTTACCACAACCACTGCCAATGCAATCTGAATATGCTTTAAAAACATTCAAAAAGTTGAATAATCATTCACTGTACTATGAAGTTTAACCAACATTATGCTTATTATCACGATATTAAACGACTGAACGTCTGCTTACGTCTATATCCACAGCATCAGCAAAACAAGCGACGTATTAAGAGTATCTGCCATGGACGAAAGCTACGGAAACCTCACAGATATGTATGAAGATCATTGGGGCTTTGATGGAAATGAAACGAGTAACTTTGCGTCTTCAGAAGTGAGGGTGATTTCTCTGGTCGTCTACTGCCTGACGTTTCTCCTTGGAGTACCGGGAAACTTGTTCGTCATATTCATCGCAGGAATGAAGATGAAGAGGACCGTCAATACAATCTGGTTTCTCAATCTAGCGACTGCCGACCTCCTGTGCTGTTTTTCTGTACCGCTGACTGTAGCCGAAGTCCTCCTAGACCACCATTGGCCGTACGGATACGCCATGTGCAAAATCCTCCCGTCGATAATAGTTGTAAACATGTTCGCCAGTGTTTTCACGTTAAACGTAATCAGCCTGGATCGCTTCACACAGGTTATCACTCCGGTTTGGGCTCAGAATCATCGAAGTTTATTGCTAGCGCGGCTATCTTGCGTTGCGGTTTGGATTTTGGCGTTGCTGCTCAGCTTGCCCTTTATGGTATTAAGACGAACTCACGAGGATTTTAACATTACAATTTGCACTTCTGACATCGATGACGGCGACTTTACGACATATGGAGCTTTGAGTGTCGTCAGGTTTGTGTTTGGCTTCTTAATCCCTCTAATATCCATCACGACATGCTATGGAGTTATCGCGCGCAAATTGGGCAGTCGCCATTTCCGCAGCGGCCGAGCGTTTCGCATCATGCTGGCTGTTATTGTAGGTTTTTTTCTGTGCTGGATGCCGTATCATATGTTGGATTTGATACGAAGTTATGGAGAGGAATCCAGTGCATTGGCGGCTTTGAAAATGGATCCGCTGGCCATCTCTTTGGCGTACGTGAACAGCTGTCTGAACCCCGTCCTGTATGTTTTCATGGGGCAGGATTTTAAGAATAAGGTTAAGCTTTCTCTACGGCGTGTGTTCGAACGGGCGTTCTCCGAGGAGGGAACGCAAACATCCAAATCCACACAGTCGCAACAAGTGCACTCGGTGTTGTGAAGATATGAACTTCAGTTTTATCTGCTAATTTGTCTATGCACTTTCTAACAACACTCTTTCCGTTCTCTCTTCGTTTAATGCAAATTACGTCCAAATAACTTTGGTGTGTTTTCTGAGGGTATCTTTCTCATGTTTAAACTAAGTGAAAACATGTAAGGTACAACTATAACTTAAAGTTTTCAGTGTAATCAACAAAGACAAAGAAATGTTTAACCAAATCTAACTATTGGTAGATTATTAACCCTTGTATATTGCTCAAATTGACTCCACTTTCGTTCTGTTAGGGGCTGTTTTTGCCCCATTGACCCATTATAATGACATTTTTCGATTGCAAAGCCATGACACCATAATCATGCATTCTTGATTTTTGTTGGCATTCCCTGTTGGGAAAACTTAAAATTAGTCATTTTTACTGTTGATCATTTACTACATTTTTAAATGACGACAATGCTAAGAAATACAATGTGATGTCGACAACCTGTATACAGTTTCAAACAAGTCTCTTTCCGTTTGCTCATATGTTTTATTATCTATTGTGTTTTTAATTGAGGGTGTCTTTCTCTCGTTAAAGCTGAAACTTTAACTTATGCAAAGCACAAGTAGCTTCTTTTTGCACTTTTCAGCAGAAGTTTTGCTTTTGTTTAGTCAGGAAGCTTAGGAACCCATTTGGTGCATCTCAAACATCTGTAATGAAACTTGAAGTTTAAAAGAGGAAGTGTTTTAGGTTTAGCTATTCTTAATTTGTAACACTCAGCACCGCATATACATTTGATCTGAGTTTAAATACTGTAGCTTGCACTTTGTAAACCCCAATGCTGATATTAGACACTGATGATTGACAAATAGGCAGTAAAAATAGCTCTCCTTGGTTAAAAACAAACTATTTTTGAAAAACAAAATAGATCAATAGTCAATTTTCCTGCTTGTTCAAACTAATTATTGTGCTGTTTTACTGTACAGAACTCCATATAAAAGCCAGAGACTTTTTAGCACAGGCCTATCTTAGGGGTTAACAGTGCCAACTGATGATCAACAGTAAAAATTACTAATTTTAAGTTTTCCCAACAGGGAATACCAACAACAATCAAGAATGCATAATTATGGTGTCATGGCTTTGCAATCAAAAAATGTCATTATAATGGAGATCAATGGGGCAAAAACAGCCCCTAACATAACGAAAGTGGAAAAAATTTGAGCAATATCCAAGAGTTAATAATCTATTGATAGGTCACATTGCCTTCAATCTTTATTAGTGTGCATAACAGCTCAAAGTTATTTTAAAATATATATAGAAAGAGGTCTTTGAGAAGTAACTTCTTTATATTAGAATTACTGATTAACCTTTAAACTGACTTTTTATTTCGACAGAAGGTCTGTTGTAGGCTTTGTGGAGTTTTTATGGAGTACTAGATATTGATTGTGTCATTCTTTGGGCAAATATTTAAAGATATTCAAGCTTATACAGTCGATTGCTGTCTCAGTCAAATGTTTTCAGAGTTTTGACGTCAATGTCTCATGTCAGTCCATACAATGTTTGTCTCCGTAATAAAACTATTCAAACACAGCCAAGTCGTTATTTCATATTTCATTGGACTATGTCTCTCGGCTGGCCTGGGAACGCCTCGGGATCCCCCCGGAGGAGCTGGAGGAAGTGTCTGGGGAGAGGGAAGTCTGGGGTTCTCTCCTAAGACTGCTGCCCCCGCGACCCGGTCCCGGAAAAGCGGAAGAAAATGAATGAATGAATGATTGATTTTCTTGTTTGTTTATATTTTGTTATATATATTTTGAGTCTGTATCTGTTGTTAGTTAGAGAATTTACGGATTTAAACGATATATTTCCATATTTGCTGAGGTTATATACACTCTAAAAACACTGGGTTATTTCAACCCATATCTGGCTGTAATAGGGACTAACTCAACAGCTGGGTTGATTTTTTTTTAAATTAAATTTATAGGACCAAATTTAACCCAATGTTTGGGTTAGTCCATATTTTACCCAATTTGGGTTTTAATAACAGGATTTTTTTAGTGTATAGGCTAATACATATTTTTTCTTGACTTATGTTTATTTATTTTACAGCAAGGCACCATGTAATTAATCAACGTTCCCCAACAACCCAAATTATCCCAAAGTTTCATTGGTGGTCTCTTATTGCCAGATGTTAAAGGCCATACTCACTTAAAAAAGTTGGGTTAATAATAACCCAACAAGTAACCCATAGATGGGTTATTTTGGCACCGACCTTCTGTTGGGTCATTTTTAACCCAATCCATTGGGTTGTTAAGTTTAACCCAACAATTTGGGTTACAAAATAACTGATTTGTTGGGTTATTTTGGCAAGGGGCTTAACCACTATATAATAATATATTATTCATATTTATAATATTATTATAATAGTAGTAGTCATCTTTATATGTAAATACAAAAAACACAGCTACTAATACATTGGCAATACTTTATTTAAATCCATGAATTTAGTGCCACTCCTCCCACAATAACAACCGCCAGCAGTTTAGATTATCCCCAAGCAGCAGGACAAAAGGGTTCTGTCTCCGTTGCTCCTCCTACTTTAAGTACTGAATGAAATACAAGTATACACACATGAATTAAATAATGTGCAAATTTTATTGTCAAAAATATTTCACCTAGAGGTCGCAAATCTACAAATTCTTGTTTTGCCTCCTGGTATGAGGGTCGCACAATCTGTATGGCAGTGGAGAAAGGACAGCTGGCAGAGTTGTTAAAGCACCATCTCCAAAGCTGGATCTCCATCGCTGTCTTTAGATCAAACAGAAAAAACACAATAATTAAACTCAAAACAAGCCTCTTATATCAAAGGTGAAATGCTACAAATTGAGATTAAAACACAGCTGTTATACAGGATTCTCACCAGATGAAATGTTTGCTTGAACTGGTAGATCCAAGGTTCTCTATGAGAGAATCCGCAGTGACGCATCTCCCCAAACCTTAAAAACTTTATCTTTGGTGTGTGGGTATAAAATACCCGTCCTGAGCAATCTAAAAATAAATAAAGAAAAACAGCGTTTAAATCCATGCCACACAAACAGTACACTGCATTTATTATAATGGATAATTTACACAAAAATAAAAAAATTCTGTCATCATTAATTCACCCTCCCCTTGTTCTAAATCTCTCCTCAGATGAACACAAAACATGATATTTTGAACAATATAGGTAACGAAACCATTCTTTGTCCACAGTGAGAAACACCCATACACTCATTCACACTCGTACACTACGGCCAATTTGGTTTAATAAATTTACCTATACTGTGTGTGTTTGGACTGTGGGGGACATGCAAACTCCACACAGCAATGCCAACTGACCCAGCTCCAGGACATGATGGATTCGCCTCTGCTGCTCCTACTCCTCCATATACCAAATTATGTTTGCTTCAACCTTAAAACAGAAATGTTAAATTGTAAATTTGCAAATGTATGCAGGACCAAATAACAACGAAAACCATGTACTTACCCAGTTTAGCAATGGAGAACTGATAACTGGAAGGCTGCAAGTGGTCATCTCCAGGGGTATCTTAAACAGAGAGAGAGAGAGAAAAAAAAACTATGAAAATGTGCACTTTAAGCTGCAGGACTAGTCTTTTATGAGAGTTTTTAAGGTGCATCACATTTGCAAATTTGGTGGGCAAATAAGGTCCATTTTACATGGTCAATTGTGCACTGTTATTCATCAGTGTGCTTAATTCACATGCCCAGAAACTTGCAAAAGAGAGAAACTCCTGATCACAGATTTCTACTGGAATAACGCAATGATTAATATGATATATATCTCAATTTATTTGGTCAACTGTTCCAGGAGTTCAGAAATTTCTGAACTGTGCTTAGACTCTATCAGTCATCTGTACTTACCTGTGGCCTCATGCCTGATACAGAGTCTAATACCATATTCACACTCAAATAAGGCACAGAAGCATTTCTGATAGAGGAATTTGTGTCTTTACACACTGCCAGTGCTGTTCAGAGATGTGTACATGCATTTACAGAAGAATTACAAATGTATAATTTGATTTTAAGAAATATGGTGACGTAAAGACACCTTTACAATATACGATATTGCTTAAGTGTGTGTATCAGTGCATTTTTACATCATGTAAAATTACAAAATACAGAGCTGTTGTTTTCTCACCTCTCAACAAGATCATCAAGGAGGTCCAAAGCTCGCTCAGTCCAGCACAACCTACAGTGAACAAACAAAAAGAAAAAATTAAAGCACAAATTAACTTGAGCTGACAGACAACATTTATTAGTTCAGTGGTCACAGCATCACTAAAATCTCACCTCAACTGAAACCAGTGCAAGGACAATGCATGTTTAAGGGCTTGTATTATTATTGTACCAAGCTAACAGATGTTACAATTCTTATATATATATATATATGCTTATATTTAATTGCTGTATGACATTTAACTAGGGACGGCTGACGTGAAACTGACGTTTCGACACAGTGTCGAGATCCCGAAGCGCAAGTGTTCCGAAACACTGCACCGAAGCATGAGCCGAAACACCCAGGTCACGTGACTAAAGTGTTTCGAAAAACCTGATCACGTGACTAAGTGTTTCGAACCACCTGGTCACGTGACTAAAGTAATTCAAAGCATCGATCAGTTCAGAAGCGTTTCGAGACCTGGTGATTCTGCTTTTGACTGAAAGGGTCTTATCACTTCCATTCCGTTTAGCCGAGTGGACCGTGCGTGTGTGAAAGTTGTTATTTTGCTTCAAATGACTTTGGGTTCGAATCCCGACTTGTACAAATACTCAGACATCATGATTTTATGTATTTTAATCATGTTACTGTTTTGGTGTAGTCTAGATGAGATACAGCTGCAGTGACGCCATCAATTTAGCGCCATTTCTGTAACACTGTACAACAATAATTAATATTTTTACAGTACTGTGATGGTTGGGTTTAGAGTTTGGGCAATAAATACAATAAATTGGAAATTTAATGAATAATATAAATAATTCTTGTTAACCTTCGGCCACAACTGTATGTGATCTAGCAACAACCCTGTTTTTTGACCAAAACAGGACATATTTATTCACAAAGTGTTTATTCGGATGTCAGACCGATGTTGAAAACGATACAAGAACAGAGCAATTCCAACTGACATTAAAGCATTTCAAAACAGCAAACTTCACCTGGATTCGCACCCACTATCCCTGCATAGTAGGTAGAAACCCTTACCGCTCCACTACATCACTTGGGGAACCAATCTCACAAAGTGGGATTTAATACCTCAATTTCTTCAACTGTTTCTAGCTGAAGCTGTTCAAGTGAAATACACAGAAAATGACCACTAGGTGTCACCGTAGAGCGGAGTTTCGAAACGTTTCGAAGCTTCGACACATTTGCTTCGACTGCTTCAGTGTTTCATGAAGCCTCGCTTTGCCCATCACTACATTTAACTGATTAAACATTTCTATTAGCATCTAACATTATCAGGGTGTGGTTTCATCACTGCAAGTTTGCATAAGATGTAGGGAAAATGCAATTTTCAGGGCCTTTAATACAGTACAGACAGTAATAATAACATTTAACTGTCATTAGTTAATAATCAAGTACCTTGAAATGGACAACGAATCCTCTTCTGATTAAATATGACATGGCAAGCTTCTGCTCTGCTCTTCTTCTTGGCTACAGAATGAAACGTTGCGATCCATTCAGCGCCCTCTAGCGGCGAGTAATAACCAATAATTTAATGCTCCGATTCCGTACTTCTTGGCAAAACCAGCAACTTCCTGAATAAAATGTAGCATATTTATGTGACTATATTAGCATTTAGATGTTACAATACAGTTTCCTAGCGAAAGGACAATGTTTTTAATAAAAAGACTACATACCTTATCAAAAACTGAACGCGACTCCGGGTTCATGTCTCCCTGGACTTGCAGTTGGATCCCTAAGGGCCCCCTAGTCCTTCACCTCCAGGGTCTCTGTCCCCAGGGAGCTAACCAGGGGCCAGCCTTACAACCTTAAATATGTGTATCAGTTCCTTCAACAGCTGTAGAGATAAACCCGGGAGGAAGAGAAAGCGTTTTTATCCGCAGATAGACCGGAGATAGACCACAGATAGACCGGAGATAGACCACAGATAGACCGGAGATAGACCACAGATAGACCGGAGATAGACCGCGCGTTTGCCTCATCACTAATTACGAGTCCAGGTGAAACGGATATAAAAAAAACACGCACGGCACGGTTGAGAGGCACTTTGATAAAGAAAAAAAAAAACAATATTACTGCATTATAGAGCTTAAATACACTTTATAACGCAAAACAACATCACGTACGCATAGCTGTTCTGTGTCAGTTACATCAGTTGACTGTGAAATTCAAAAATCTTAACCCAACTGGTTGAGTTATTAAAGAAATAACCCAATAAAGGTTTAAAATAACCCAACAAAGCAGTTAATATTTTTTAACCCAGCCATTGGGTTAAATAAATAACCCAACGTTTTTTAGAGTGTACCAATAAATACACAAATTCAAACTAAAAACATTACTCAAATGAAAGACAAAAAAATAATAACATCAAATATCAGCCTAGTGTTCACAATGTTGATTATCAAGAAGCCATTTCTTACAATTATACCTAAATGACTTAAAAGATAGGCCTACACATTCTCTAACACAGTGGTTCTCAAACTTTTTTCACCAAGTACCACCTCAGGAAAAAATTGTCTCTCCAAGTACCACCATAATGACCGGTATTGAAATACAGCAGCGTAGTAGGCCTAATTGAGCAGCGAGAACAATTCAAAAACTTAATCAACAGTTCAAAAACGAGAAAAATTAATTCCTATTATTAAGAATATGTATTCTTGTCAGCCACTTTACACATTATAAATAGTTTGAACATTAACTATCCTTGCAGAGTAAAAAATATCTTTACCGTTTAAATTAAAATGTGCTTTTATAAGTGATTTAAGAATTACACCGTTCTTAAGAAGTAAAAAGAAACTGATGTACTTGTAAAGTATTAATGTATAGTAGCCTATTCATCAGAACCTGCAAATGTTGCTTGGACCTGATGAATGTTATATGTCATAAACGTATATAGCCTACATAATTTTTTTATACCTTTTGAGACATATATTGCATGTACATATGACATATCTTTGATATCTAAACATTAACTTGTATTTTGATATGATTCGGAATTACATATTTAAATTAGAAATTAGATCTGCTTACTGCTCGTCATTTACAGTAGGCCTGTGTGTGTCAGAAAAGCGAGTGATTAATGCATAAATTCCATAGTTGTTGAAATTCTTGATTCTGATTGGCTGGAGGGTGTGCATTATTTTCGTTGAAACGCACAGGTAGTTCCAGTCAGTTTTGATCACAGTTCGAAATGAATGCGCTTCTCCCAAACGTTTATATTTATCATAGCAACTCACATGTGAAACCGATGAGGACTGTTAATGGCGGACGGGAAATCCGCAAAATAAGAAAAATACTCCTCTGACTGAGAATATCTTATTTGTCCACCCATGATCAGACTGATGAAATCGCATAATAATATTAGATTTAAATCATGTATAAATAACACGCAAATGCTCTCTATCTCTCTGTTTGCCTGCGCGTCGTGCATTAACGCACGGCAAGCCGTTGATTATCCCTTACATACACATATACAGTGCTTGAACAATTCATACGTGCAATATTTCTGAGTTTGCAGACAGTAACTGAAATCCCAACCCAACAGGACTGGTCTACTGAAGGGCTTCTCTAGCGCGTGTGCATCTCCCTCCGCACAACCTTCCGGCAGCTCTTTCTCTTTCTCCGCGCCAAGCAGATCGATTTTTTTTTTTACATCTGATGACGCGATGCACTAAAGTAAACATTCTAAGCACTCCAGTGTACTCGTATGCTTCAGGGAACAGCCAATGCTCTCTGATCACGGTGTTATCGTACGTGTCAAAGGGTTTAAAAAGTGTGTTCATTTTATTCTTTTATTATTCAGAGATTCTTCCGCGTACCACTAGAAAAAAACCCACGTACCACAGTTTGAGAACCACTGCTCTAACAGATTGTGATATCAAATTCCACTGCCCAAGCCTAATCAAAGAAGTATTTCTAAGAATACTTACACTAAATACTTATAAAGTTGTTAAGAGTGACACATATAATGGGAATGGATTATTAAACGCTTCTCTTAATACCCCTACTTTACCAACTTGCCATTTTTATATGAATTTGACTTCATATATATATATATGCACGCGCCACGGTGGTGTAGTGAGTAGCACGTTCGCCTCACAGCAAGAAGGTCGCTGGTTCGATCCCCGGCTGGGCCAGTTGGCATTTCTGTGTGGAGTTGGCATATTCTCCCCGTGGTTGCGTGGGTTTCCTCCGGGTGCTCCGGTTTCCCCCACAGTCCAAAGATATGCGGTACAGGTGATTTGGGTAAGCTAAATTGTCCATAGTGTATGAGTGTGAATGAGAATGTATGGATGTGTTTCCCAGAGATGGGTTGTGGCTGGAAGGGCATCCGCTGCGTAAAACAAATGCTGGATAAGTTGGCGGTTCATTCCGCTGTGGCGACCCCGGATTATTATATATATATGCAGTGCTTCATTTTAAAAGCAGACGTTTTCTGTTCCAATTAGCCACTGTTGGGAAATAACCAGAATAATAGTAAAGTGTTTGTGCGACAAACCAGCGTAATTAAGACAATATGCTAAAATAATATGGAATGCAATACCACTTTGCAACATTATACAGCAGCAGATAAAAATAAATGAAAGTGACACTTGAAGCTAAACAGTCATGTCTTCTAGGTCGTTCTTTTCGGTCAGTTTAACCATAACTCATAATGTTTTTGTCAGTATTATATCCATTAATTAATCTAATGATTTGTCGTCATTAGTGCCTCACCTCAGAATTTCGCGCCATTCCTGCACGCGGGCTGTTGACGTCAATCGCAGGACAGAGCTAAGCTAATATTTCATAACATGTTTTTACAGTTGACATTACGAGAATATTAATAGATATTAGGAGAAACTCTCCTTATGCTTTATCATTTTAAAATAACCTTTGAATACAGGATCAATACAGGATCACAACGTTTTGCATTCAGTATTTTACCAAAAGGTAAGATGTTTTATTCGGTTTGTAGTTCTCCTGCTATTCGACACGATAAAGAGCAGCTGCAAAAATGGTTGCGAAATTATGTATTTCCTCAGGAAAAAAATGATTTCAGCAATTTCCAATACAAACACGCTTTTCTTCCCCTTCTCATTACTGATGCATTATAATAGCCCACATTATGTTAAGCTCATACGTGTTTATATATTATGTCAGCTTTGTTTTGTCAATTTCTTACAGTAAAACTAAAAACAGCCGGTCACACTTTACAATAAGGTTCATTAGTTAATGTTAATTAATGCATTTACTAACATGAACAATACCTTTCGTGAAATACAGTGAAATACAGCTGTTCATTGTTAGTTCATGTTTACTCCCGGTGCATTAACTAATGTTAACAAGCATGGACTTGGATGTTAATAATGCATTAGTAAATGTTCAACTGTGATTAATAAATGCTGTTCAAGTGTTGTTCATGATAAATTCATGTTAGTAAATGCATTAACTAATGAACCTTATTGTAAAGTGTTACTAACCCATAGAGGCCCAACTACAAGCCCAGGGAGTAAGGCTGGCCCCTGGGCAGCTCCCTGGGGTCAGAGACCCTGGAGGTGAAGGCCTAGGGGGCCCTTAGGGGACCAACTGCAAGCCCAGGGAGTCTGGATGGCCCCTAGGCAGCTCTCTGGGGCAGAGACCCTGGAGGTAAAGGCCAAGGGGGGCCTTAGGGGCCCAACTGCAAGCCCAGGGAGGCTGGCTGCCCCCTAGGGAGCTCCCTGGGATCAGAGACCCTGGAGGTGGAGTCCAGGGGGCCCATAATGCCCAAACTACAAGCCCAGGGAGTAAGGCTGGCCCACGGGCAGCTCCCTGGGGTCAGAGGCCCTGGATGTGAAGCCCTAGAGGCCCTTAGGGGTCCAACTGCAAGCCCAGGGAGTCTGGGTGGCCCCTAGGCAGGTCTCTGGGGCAGAGACCCAAGAGGTGAAGGCCAAGGGGGCCCTTAGGGGCCCAACTGCAAGCCCAGGGAGGCTGGGTGGCCCCTGGGCAGCTCCCTGGGGTCAGAGACCCTGGAGGTGGAGGCCAAGGGGGCCCATAGGGGCCCAACTACAAGCCCAGTAAAAATGGCTGCCCCCTGGGCAGCTCCCTGGGGTCAGAGACCCTGGAGGTAAAGGCCTAGGGGGCCCTTAGGGGCCCAACTGCAAGCCCAGGGAGTCTGGAAGGCCCCTAGGCAGCTCTCTGGGGCAGAGACCCTAGAGGTAAAGGCCAAGGGGGCCCTTAGAGGCCCAACTGCAAGCCCAGGGAGGCTGGCTGGCCCCGGGGCTGCTCCCTGGAGTCAGAAACCCTGGAGGTGGAGGCCAAGGGGGCCCATAATGTCCCAACTACAAGCCCAGGGGGTAAGGCTGGCCCCCGGGCAGCTCCCTGGGTTCAGAGGCCCTGGAGGTGAAGCCCTAGGGGGCCCTTAGGGGTCCAACTGCAAGCCCAGGGAGTCTGGGTGGCCCCTAGGCAGGTCTCTGGGGCAGAGACCCAAGACGTGAAGGCCAAGGGGGCCCTTAGGGGCCCAACTACAAGCCCAGGGAGCAAGGATGGCCCCTGGGCAGCTCCCTGGGGTCAGAGACCCTGGAGGTAAAGGCCTAGGGGGCCCATAGGGGGGCAGAGCCCATAAGAGGCCCTGGAGGTGAAGGCCTAGGCGGCCCTTAGGGGCACAACTGCAAGCCCAGGGAGGCTGGCTGGCCCCTGGGCAGCTCCCTGGGGTCAAAGACCCTGGAGGTGAAGGCCTAGAGGGCCCTTAGGGGCCCAACGGCAAGCCCAGGGAGGCTGGCTGGCCCATGGGCAGCTCCCTGGGGTCAGAGACCCTGGAGGGGGAGGCCAAGGGGGCCCTTAGGGGCCCAACTGCAAGCCCAAGGAGGCTGGGTGGCACGTAGGCAGCTCTCTGGGGTAGAAACCCTGGAGGTAAAGGCCATGGGGGCCCTTAGGGGCCCAACTGCAAGCCCAGGGAGGCTGGGTGGCCCCTAGGCAGGTCTCTGGGGCAGAGACCCAAGAGGTAAAGGCCTAGGGGGCCCATAGGGACCCAACTACAAGCCCAGACAGTAAGACTGGCCCCTGGGCAGCTGCCTGGGGTCAGAGACCCTGGAGGTGAAGGACTAGGGTACCCTTTGGGGTCCAACTGCAAGCCCAGGGAGGCTGTTTGGACCCTAGGCAGCTCTCTGGGG
>CAIGQQ010007861.1:0-11763 GCA_903798035.1 Danio albolineatus
TGGTTTTGGTGGACTAATAGATTCCTCGTTGTACTTGTACTGAGAATTTCTTTTTCTCTCCAATCCCAGCTAGTAGTAAATAACCCTTAAAAAGAAACTCAATCAATGAAGCACATCATTTATTGCACACATGGCACAAGGATATAGCGTGTCTAAAATGCATGTGCACAGTAGTTGAATAGAATGTAAATCCTTGACAACCTATCAACTGAAATATCATTACAAGAGTGAAATAAGAGGGTGCAGGATACATTCATTCAATTAATTTTCCTTCGGCTTAGTACCTTATTTATCAGAGTTCGCAACAGCGGAATGAACCACTAACTATTCCACCATATGTTTTACACCGCGGATGCCCCTACAGCCACAACTCATTACTGGGAAACACCCATACACTCTCGCATTCACACACACACCCATCCACTACAGCTAATTTAGTTAATTTAACTCACCTTTACTGCATATCTTTGGACTTTGGGTGAAACCAGAGGACCCAGAGGGAACCCACATGAACACGAGGAGAACATGCAAACTCCACACAAAAATGTGGCATAATAAAAGCTCTGCAGCTTTCAAACTGTATTGGCACTTCAATGGTCACATTTCATGCCTTCGTAACAACACGTCTATAATACTGTAACACTATTTTGGTATTTCTCAGTCTTCTCTCTCTCTCACCTGCAGCCGATACAAAATGCCCTTGCTAGACAATTCTCTGGCACCTGCAAGTATGAGTCAGTAACTCCGATTTTAACTGCACTTCACTGGTTACCCATTAAATACAGAATTGATTTTAAAATTGTATGATTTGTTTACAAAGCCGTCAATAATCTTGCTCCTCAGCACCTTCCAGATTTGCTTTGTCCGTATACCCCCTCTGGATCATTGAGATCTTATGATCTCAATTTAGTCACCATGCCCAGAACGCGCCTTAAAAAACGAGGTGATTGACCATTTGCTGTTGCTGGTCCTAAACTCTGAAACAGTCTACCAATTTACATTAGACTTTCCCCCTCCATTTCTGTGTTAAAGTCTGTTTTTAAGACCTATCTATTCTCTCTCACGTTTTATTGCTGTTATTTGTTAAATGTTTCTTTTATATTCAGCTTTCTTCTCTGTCTTTAGTACTCCCATGTACAGCACTTTGGTCAACCTTGGTAAATGTGCTTTATAAATAAATATTGTATTTTATTGTATTGTATTGTATTAAACAACTTTCAGCCTTACTCTGCTTCAAACTAGCATGATGATAAGTTTCGAATACTTTAGCTTATCCATGAATATGATTTATAAAGGTGTACTAAAGGACAAAATAAGATGACAACTCCAAAAATTCCACACTCAGTCATGCAGTCAGACACCATCTAGTTGATTAAAAAAAAAAAAATCACACACTCTTTTACTTTAAAGTTACAGAAACAAAATTTTAAAACATATAATTTACATTTAGAATGTAAACACATGTTCTTAAAAACTCAACAGCCTTCAAAGTATGAGCTTTGTCCCAGTTCACATATTTAAACTACATTCTAATAGTATGCAATTTTTTTGTAAAGAAAAAGTACATACTTTTGAGTGTGTAACACAAGATTGTGCAAATTTGAGACATAACTATTTTCCTCATTAACGGGCCAATACAGTATGTTGCTTACCTACGAGCCCTGTCAATCATCTCGACACATCATCCATTTCTTTCATATTTAATTACTTATCTGAGCAGCAGCAGGTTAATCTGCCATTCATGAGTCTTTAATGCAGAGAAATCTCCTCAGGTCTTATTAATTATTAATAATTATAAATAATTATTTAGAAGTTAATGTCCAATCACATCTTTATAAAAGTTCACATTGTTGTTGCAGATAAAATATAAGGCAGAAAATGTGATTTAAGTGAAGTTTAACAAACTAACTTCGAGAGGAGCACGTGATAGGATTGACTGCAGCTGATCCGTATCACTAATCACTAACTAGCCAATCGGCAAATTTAACATAAATATCAACCCACACCCCTAGTTCTACTAGTTCGGGCGACACGGCTAGCACTGTTGCCCCACAGGAAGGAGTCATTGGTTCAATGTTAGCTGAGCCAATCGACACACTCTGTGAGGAGTTTGCTTGTTCTCCCTGTGTTCGCGTGGGTTTTCCCCGGGTGCTCCAGTTTCCTCCTACATCCAAAAAACACGCAACAAAGTTAAAGTCACAAGCACCTACCATGCACAACGAGCACAGTCGACAATCTATTTCTGGGAAGTTATCAAGAACTACCTGATCTCGTATCCCTCATAATGCTTATTGACCAGGCGGGAGCCTTAGGCTCATCTATCTTCGAGCTCAGCGTTCTCTCTCGGAACAACATGCCAAACTTGCTAAAATAGTCAAGCATTGTCTAAGTGTGAACTCATTTAAGCAACTTTTCTGAAGCCTCTCTACTTGGTTGATCTCACGCATACTCATAGTACTCAACTATGGTTGATCTCACGCATCTGTCTTGTTTGTAGTTTGTTTACACTTTTCGAATGTTTGTAGTTTGTAATCGTGCAGTGTATCATGGGCGATATTAGCAGTTAAATTACTGACAGTTCTACATCGAATTTCGAATGAAAATAGTACAGCATCTGGTTACTTTTCTCATACTCTTTTCGACATATACCATCACCTTAGAATTATAAGGTTCTATATGACATTTTTGTCAAAGGTGAGTTATTGACATATTCTTATTGTAAGAATTGGCTATGTCTCTCCATGATAATAAACCCTGAAAATTGTTATGGAATTCCACGAGACAAGACCACGAGGATGGTCAAGCATTAAAACAATGAACTGGCTAATCTGAGAAGATCAGAAGACCAGCTGTTCAACTGTTCTATTCAAATCATCCTCAGCTTATCTTCCTGACTGTATGTCCTTGCTCCATCAGAGTAGACCATTTACATTTTACATAAAAGGTTCAAGGTTTTAACTTGGTGCATCTTGTAGTTTTATATTCATGTTTGGTATCATTTTAAATGTCTCTGTGTGATTGGTAAAGTGGTCTTAAGGTCATTGTAATATTTCACTGGTATTTGTTGAATTTGGTTTTAACTTTGATGAAATCTCTGCCAGATGCTCCCCCTCCAGAGGTGATTAACACATCAATACACTAGGCAAGGGTCACTGTGACGCCCTGTTGGGTATTTAAGGTTAAGGTTTTGTACAGATCGGGGGATTCTGTAACCAGAAGACCCCGTTGTAACATACAAGTTTCTGGGCTCTGTCCCAGAGCTTGTATGATGCAATGTCTTTCTACATGGTCAGGTATTCTCTGTTGTACAATCTGAATTGGCTTATCGTGTATAATTATGTGAATTGGAATGGAAAATCTTTGCCTGACAAATAAATACAATTCTTGTTTTAAACTCTCATATTTCCTGACAATCACTGACATAATATGATATAATCTAGTGGCTAAATCAAACTCTCTTTAGGTATGAGCATTCAAATTATAATAAATTGGAGTCAGATTAAATTCGGAGTTGGAAACGAATTAAAATACGTTCTCACAAGTAAAAATATTTCTTTTCACATGTGCTAAAAGGCTTACATGCATTTAACTTCACCCATACTGTTAGCTTCGTCGTTGGGCTAACACAAGGATCCTTACATTATTAATTGACAACTTATTTACATTATGGGATGTTTTTTCATAAGTTGTTTACATTTTAAGACTTTTTATTTTAAAAAACAAATGTTACACACGTACTGTTTGCTATGGAAAGCAAAAACTTTAAAGCTCAATATCTCAAAATCATTCAGAACACAGATAGAACCTTATAATTCCCAGGTGACTATACTATGTTTTGGGGCACACAAATTCTATTTTTGAATAGTATTTAGGACAGATAGTATACAAATTGGGACGCAACAACAGATCTAGAGTCACAAACAAGCCCAAAACAACCCACATTCAGTCAAGTCTCAAAAATACCCAGCCGCATTACAATCCCATAAACCAGTACTAATCAAAGACACTTCAGGCTTACAAAGGACTCTCATAAACAGCTTGAGTAAGTAAATTAATTCGGCCAATCAATCAAATTAAAGTGCAAGGTAGACAAAGATTTAGCTGAAACTCATCAAACAGCACAACTTGTGGCACCTCATTAGTAATCAACGTCGCCAGCGGTCCGAAATAAAGGACTGAGGACTGCAGTTGAAAATCGATGGGCAAGTCCTTACACGCCATTGTTGCTGTTGATAGCGCTGAGGCTCATCTGCCATTGAAAACACGCTCAGATTCATTGTTTAGCATCACTCTCTTTTTAATTAAGTGCCATTGATCTGTTCAAAGCACCACTTCTTTATGCATTTCCTTCTGCTTCTAATTTCACAGCGCGTCTGCGAGGTTTGGATGCCCTCGTTTTGGATTAACTGCACCTTAAAGCTGCCTTTGCGAGAGGAAGGCGTGCCGTGATTTATTTTGTTTTCAGCATATTTCTCAGGTCCGTGCAGAGTTAATATAAACGCCAGTGACTCTAAATCTGTTTCATTAGGCTGGGCTGCCACCCGTGCAGTGCCCTTGCAGACAGGAGGGAAGGTCTGTTGTCGAGGTGCCGCTTCCAACAGAAGGTTAAGAAACGACGTTACATTTATCAGCGGCTAAATCTACAGAACGGAAAGGAAAAAACGAAGTCAAGTTAGCGTGAAACATGTCAGGCCTGCAGGGCTGTGGAGAGGATGTATTTCACATGAGGATGCGACCGCGGCATTGAAGGAAATCAGACACTGAACTAATGAGCGCAATTCACTTCTCATCTGATTCTTAAGTAATGAAGGTCTGAATCTAGTTAGCTTTACTCTGAGAATTTCACCCCAAAATCAGAAGTAAATGATAATGTGCAGTCAAGCGGTGCTTATTGCAAAAACCCTGAAGTGATGAAGCACATGGAGTCTTTATGGGTTTATTTTGCAATGATGACGGAGGCGAATGTTATATTAGTATCAGCGACTAATGATTCTATAAAGTTCTATAAAGAGCTTGAATTTTCTGCTTTAAGTTTCATTTTAGTAAAAAAAAAACTCATTGTGTTGTTGTCATTTTTAGTACTTTTTGTTTTATTGATTTGGACACAATTCATGCTATTAACAACCTATTAACTAAAACATTCAGCTCAATAAGTACTAATTTGCTTCTTATTAATAGGTAGTAGTTAGGTTTAGGTATTGGCAGTGCTTAATTTGTGAATTGTGAAGTCCTGGAATGGATTGGGGTGACGAATCCGGCATGTTACCCTAGGAGGGCAAGGAGTCACAGAAGAAAGTGAAGAGTGGGCGGGGGGTGGTGCGTGTGAGGAGGGGGATCGGTAAAATGAGGTGCCGGGTCAGATTTCAGAGGTGCTGGATCTGGATCCGGCTTGTTCCATCACAAATTAAGCCCTGGGTATTGGGATAAGATATAAGATCACACTTTATTAGTACTAATAAATAGCCAACATCATAATAATAAGCAGGTAATAAGCCAGTAGTTAATAGTGAAAATCAATATTTTAAACTAAAGCATCACCGTTAATTTTATTTTGTTTCTTAGGTTTCAAGTTTCTGGCATGTCTGATATTGTCCTAGCATGAATGTACATGTTGCTAAAATGTTTCCAACATGAATTAGCATGTTCTATTTTTTTAATGCACGTAACATGCAGAATTGTATTGTTTTAACACATTTAAGAAGCTGTCAACTAAACATACTGCATTGCTAATGTTTTTAAACCACATGGCTAACATATTTTAGCTGTTGCTAATACATTTTTGACTTTTCCTAGCAAGCATGCTACAGACCTGTAGTCAGCCTGGTAAAAGAGATTGTTCTTTTTTCTCAAACAGTGGATCTTTTTGCAGTTATTCACCTTAATTTCTATTTAATTATGTGGTTTAAATTCAGCGATCATAGTGATTTTTTCAAGCACTATTGTTTTTTACTGGATTAGCTTGTCCAACCACACTTTTTCATATACCAAAAACAAGTGACACCATAGCAACAGTCAACAAAGGAATCTGCTTGGTCTTAAAGCCTTCTTTGATGGGTTATTTTCACAATTTGTGATTGCATAGTATTAGCTCAGGGACAAATTATGAACCTTTGTTAGTGGAGGGTGGGTGTTTCGAACCTTTCGAACCCCCCTGGCTATCGGTCTGTACAAGCATGTCTAAAACGTTAATTTAGGTCGTTAATTCAAAAAGGGCCTTAAAAAATAAATAAAAAAATAGCTGTAACATTTTAGAAATCATGTCTTTTAGCATGTTTTGGATATATAGATAGTGAACTCTAAGATTAGGATATGCAAAATTAATATGATATTTATAAACAATACAAATTTTGAAAACAATATCTCTATAAATTATCTATAAATACATAATATATACATATTATAATAAATTTATTTGCATGTATATTATAATGTACAGGCCTATATTCCTATATATTTGCGTATTATATATGCATGACACTGAACTCTAGTTTGAACTCAGTCCCAGTCTTTTATATTGTGATATTTATCAAAAGAAAAAAACTGAAAATACTGTGTAGAGCATTCCTGTTGAGTGGACGGATGCACTATTTTGATGTAAATGCCAAAGAGCTGTGACACACACTGGCATACACAAATAGTCCAAAAAGACCACAAGGTTTAATCATAGGCTGCAGCCAAAAGATCTCCCACTTCTGCTCCGCTTGAAATGCCAGTCCTGCAGTTTTGTTGACGCCACTTTCCTTTTCCAATTGTCTCATCAATACCTGCGAGCAGGAGGTTGGCCTGAGCGCTCTCAAAGAGGTTGTGCTTGCACTTGTCGTGTCAGTCCCTGCTTATTTGTTGTTGGCAGCAAAACAGTCTACATGGCTTCTCTAGAACTTTCTGAAATTACAGAAGAGCTTTAGAGCCTCAGATTCAGCAGCTTCAAGTGAAATCAAAAGCGGTGTCCTTCTGAAACTGCTTGTTCACTCATGCAGTGTACGGAAGTTGAGTGGACTGTATCAGGACAGAGGGAATTAAAATAAGTCAATTTGCACAGAGAACAGCCTGTCGTAAAAAAAAAAAATCCATGAATGATACACCTACAATCCTGTAATGTATACTTTTCTGGCTTTATGAATTAAATGTCACCATTCATTTGTCACATGTACTGTATTATTTGATAACAAAGAGAACAAAAACACCTGCTGATATTTACTTTTCAATAATAATTCAAAAATAAAAACGATACTTTAAAATATATTTGTCCGTAAAGAAATGTGCATATATAAAATATGTGTAATATGAAATATATATTGATTTCAGTAAAATAATAAATAATTGATATCATCAAAAACCTACACAAGTGTATGTACATAATGTACAATATTTATTATTTTCTCCTGAGCACTGTTGGGCAAGTTACTCAAAATAATGGATTACAAACTACTCAATACTACTTGAAAATTGTAATCTGATCACATTACTAATTACTGTATTTAAAAAGTAATCAGATTACTAATTACTTTACTGTGAAGTTACTTTGAAAACAAATCAAGCCTGAATAATAAATAGTAAACTGAATAATGCAATGTTTAAAAACAGCAACCTGGTTTTATCCACATTCAATATTCTTAGGTTAAAACCTGCCTCACAATGTAAAATGTATTTTTACGGTAAATGTGCCTATACGGTATTTTTTATGCACAACAGAGTAGAATATACACTAATATGTCTGTTTTTAACTTAAATCTTAAATAAACTTAAAAAAGCTCCCCAAACATTTAAAAACAGTATTGAGGAACATATAATGTGCAAATCAGGGTTTTAAAAGGCACACAATTGTTTATAGTCTCTTGTCACTTCGATTATAATGTAAATAATGCAATTATATTGACTTTAGTGATTGTAGTTCATTTTCCTTTGTTCTCCATTTCAGAGGTCGCCACAGCGGAATTAATCACCAACTATTCCGGCATATGTTTCCAACACAGGCTCATTCTGAAGACGTAGTATATGCTTCTGGAGACCGCAAATTATGTAGTTAGAGGTACGTATGGCTGCTTTTCATTTTTTAAACGAACGCTACAGGATGGTATGACGCCATTCCTTTTCACGCTTACCAGCTGACTGCTCACCTCCGAGTGGACGACTCTCCTACTGCAATCAGTTTGTCCCGTTAGCTTTCCGTTAGCTTTAGACGCAGAGCGGAGTTGACCACGACGACGGGGCTCGAGTCTGGTGAAGAGCGGATCCAGAAAGCAGGTAAGACAAAAACAGATTCCAAAAAATAAAATAAACCAGTAAATAACGGGGTGAGAATGTGGCCAAATCTGAAAACGTGGCAAAAATGAGACGAGGGCTTTGATTTTTTTCTGGATTGCTATTTTGAAAATTGTTGATTGGGTTTAGGGAAGTGTGTGGGTGGGTCAATCGATAACATTTTGGTTGGGTTTAGGCAAGGAGGAGGGTGGGTCAGTCAGTCAGTCAGTCAGTCAGTCAGTCAGTCAGTCAAACAGTCATTCAACAGCGCCCTCTCGTAGATTCACGAAAACAAAAAGTGCAAAAATACTGTCACATTCACACACATACACACTCATGTACTATGGATAATTTCATTTATTAATTTTCCCTCTGCTTAGTCCCTTTATTCATCAGGGGTCGCCACAGCAGAATGAATCACCAACTTATCCAGCATATGTTTTACACAGTGGATGCCTTTCCAGCTGCAACCCAGTACTGGGAAACACCCATACACATGCACACACACACACACACACACACTCATGCACTATGGCCAATTTAGTTTATTTAATTCACTTAAACCGCATGTCTTTGAACTGTGGGGGAAACCTGAGCACTCAGAAAAAGGGGAGAACATACAAACTCAACACAGAAACGCCAACTGACCCAGTCGGGACTCAAACCAGTGACCTTCTTGCTGTGAGGTGACAGTGCTAATCACTGAGCCACTGTAACACGTTATACCTAAATCTGCTTCTGAGAATCAGAATCAGAATCAGAATCAGAATCAGAATCAGTTTTATTGCCAAGTGTGCTTCACACACACAAGGAATTTGCTTTGGCTACAGAAGCTTCCAGTGTACATAAAGTGACATAGTGACAACACAGAATAAATATTATAAAAGACAATAAACATTAAACAGAGATGCAGTCCAACAATCTGGATGTTGAAATGTATGTACAGATTTGTTATAAATATACAGGTTATAAGGTGCTGCGTGCAAAAGAGTAAGTATTGCATTATATGTTGTTATAAGGTGCTGTGTACAAATGCGTAAGGAAAAGTATTGCATTGTATATTATTATTAGGTGCTGTGTACAAGTGCGTGTGAGAAAGTATTGCACATTTCTTGCACAATAGGAGAAATATTAACTGTTCATGAGGTAGATGGCCTGAGGAAAGAAACTATTCCTGTGTCTGGCAGTTCTTGTGCTCAGTGTTCTGTAGCGCCGGCCAGACGGTAACAGTTCAAACAGGAAGTGTGCTGGGTGCGAGGCATCCAGGGTGATTTTGCGAGCCCTTTTACTCACTGTGGAAGAGTACAGTTCTTGAAGTGTAGGAAGGGTAGTGCCAGTGATTCGTTCAGCAGTCCGGACTATTCGCTGTAGTCTACGGAGGTCAGATTTGGCTGCTGAGGCGAACCAGACGGTGATTGAAGTGCAGAGGATGGATTGGATGACAGCTGAGTAGAACTGCACGAGCAGCTCCTGTGGCAGGTTGAACTTCCTCAGCTGACGGAGGAAGTACAGTCTCTGCTGGGCTTTCTTTACAATAGAGTCTATGTGAGTGTCCCACTTCAGATCCTGAGAGATGCTGGTGCCCAGGAACCTGAATGACTCCACTGCAGCCACAGTGCTGTTCATGATGGTGAGCGGGGGGAGTGCAGGGGGTTTTTTCCTGAAGTCCACTATCATCTCCACTGTTTTGAGCGTGTTCAGCTCCAGATTGTTGTAACTGCACCATAAAGCTAGCCGCTCCACCTCCTGTCTGTATGCAGACTCGTCACCGTTCCGGATGAGGCCGATAACAGTAGTGTCGTCCGCAAACTTCAGGAGCTTGACGGAGGGGTCTTTTGCGGTGCAGTCGTTGGTGTACAGGGAGAAGAGCAGTGGGGAGAGAACACATCCTTGGGGGGCACCAGTACTGATGGTGCGGCTGTCAGACATGATTTTGCCCATTCTGACTAGCTGTTGTCTATCTGTCAGAAAGCTGGTGATCCACTGACAGACAGAGCTAGGAACAGAGAGCTGGGTCAGTTTGTGCTCGAGCAGTGATGGGACGATGGTGTTAAAGGCAGAACTGAAGTCCACAAACAGAATCCTTGCATAGTTCCCTGGTTTGTCCAGATGTTGTAGGGTATAATGCAGTCCCATGTTGACTGCATCATCCACAGACCGGTTTGCTCTGTAGGCAAACTGCAGGGGGTCCAGCAGAGGTCCGGTGATGTCTTTCAGATATGCTAGAACCAGTCTTTCAAATGACTTCATGACCACAGATGTTAAGGCGACAGGTCTGTAGTCGTTGAGTCCGGTGATCTTTTGTTTCTTCTGGATTGGGATGATGGTGGAGCGTTTGAAGCAGGATGGAACTATGCGCTGTTCCAATGATCTGTTGAAGATCTGCGAGAAGATGGGGGCCAGCTGGTCAGCACAGGTTCTCAGACAGGCTGGTGAGACACCGTCTGGGCCTGGCGCTTTCCTTCTCTTCTGCTTACTGAAGACCTGACGCACATTATCCTCACTGATCTGAAGATCAGGGGGGGAGAGGGAGATGTCTGTAGGTGTTGATGGCTGTGTATAAAGATGGTCAGGGCGGTTTTGGCTGGAGGTGGCTAGAGGTGTTGATGGCTGTGTAGAGGGTGTCTGGTCGAAGGTGTCAAATCTGCAGTAGAACGTGTTCAGGTCGTTAGCGAGAAGTTTACTGCCATCGATACTGGGGGGAGATGCTTTGTAATTCGTGATGGTTCGCAAACCAGTCCACACTGATGCAGGGTCGTTAGCAGAAAACTGGTTTTCCAGCTTTTTTGCATAGTTCTTTTTAGCCAGTCCAATCTCCTTTGTTAAAGTGTTCCTGGTCTTGTTGTAGAGAATCCTGTCCCCACTCCTGTAGGCATCCTCTTTGACCTGACGAAGCTGTCTAAGTTTTGGTGTGAACCATGGTTTATCGTTGTTAAATGATAAGTAGGTCCTGGTAGGGATGCATAACTCCTCACAGAAACTAATGTATGATGTTACGGTCTCTGTGAGCTCATCCAGGTCAGTGGCTGCCGCTTCAAAAACGCTCCAGTCAGTGCATTCAAAGCAGGCTTGTAAGACCTGCTCTGTGTCGTTGGTCCATCTCTTAACAGTCCTTAATACTGGCTTAGTAGTTTTAAGTTTTTGCCTGTAAGTTGGTATAAGATGAACCAGGCAGTGATCAGAGAGTCCTAGAGCTGCTCTGGCCACGGAGCGATATGCATCTTTTATTGTTGTGTAGCAATGGTCCAGAATGTTATTGTCTCTGGTAGGGCATGTGATGTGCTGTCTGAATTTGGGCAGCTCATGTGTGAGTTTTGCCTGGTTAAAGTCCCCAAGAATGATAAAAACAGAGTCTGGGTGTTTCTGTTCTGTCTCTGTGATAAGATCAGCCAGTAGTGAAAGAGCAGTACTCACGGTCGCGTGCGGTGGGATGTAAACACTGGTCAGGATAAACGAGGAAAACTCCCGCGGCGAGTAGAACGGCTTGCAGTTAATGAGAAGCACTTCCACGTCAGGACAGCA
>CAIGQQ010007869.1:0-10396 GCA_903798035.1 Danio albolineatus
ATTTTTGATATCTTGGTCACAATATTTGGAGGGCCGGAACAAATAGCATCGGGGGCCGGGTTCGGCCCGCGGGCCGCCAATTGAATAGCCCTGACTTAGACCTTGCGCCACCTGTTCCTTGCGCCACCTGGTGGCTATTGCGTAAAGCACAGAAATGTTTTTTTTTTTTTTTTAAAGGTGGCTTTTCAAACCGCAGTAAACTGCGTGAATCTGAATGACGAATTGCAGTACTTCGGGTGAAAAAACACGCATTCTCAAAAGCCATATCTGTAGGCGGTCCAACCATAGGTGTGATCCCATTGTCCTTCTCAGCTGGGTGTGGTGCCTTTCAGTTTGGTGTCTCTCTCTCTCTCTCTCTCAAAATCAGGCATATTTGCATCAATCTTACAAAAAGATGCATCTGCCTTCGTTTCGACATTTCAAGAGATTGTCTTCCATTTCATGTATGCATTAATGTCCAGAGATCGTTGGTCTCTAGAAATTGTACATCAGGCTGCAAGCAGGATGCCCCCGAGGCGAGCACATGACCAGGGAGTCATTCAAAAGTCTCGTGATGCAAACCCGCTGAAAATTCTTGTGAAACCCGTTTGTTTATATTTAATCATTAACGAAGTTAGCTGAAGGGTCTTTCGAACATCTGGCACTAGTAAGAGTCAAAATAGGTTCCTCTTGTTATGGTGATGGTGTAAGCCCTCGAGCTAGGCAAGGCAAGGCAAGTTTATTTATATAGCACATTTCATACACAGTAGCAATTCAAAGTGCTTTACATAAACAGGAATAAAATTGAAGTATAAGAAAATAAAAACAAATAATAAAAAACAGATAAAAACAGATTAAAATGAGTTAAAACAAGTTATAAAAGAATGAAAAGAAAAGTAGGACACAATAGTGCGATCTGTCGGACGTAGCACAGTGCTCATTCAGTAAAAGCATAGCTAAACAGATGTGTTTTCAGTCTTGATTTGAATGTGCCTAATGTTCGAGCACATCTGATCATTTCTGGAAGCTGATTCCAGCAGCGAGGGGCGAAATAGCTGAATGCTGATTCACCCTGCTTTGACTGAACTCTTGGAATTTCTAGTTTATGTGATCCTAATGATCTGAGTGATCTGTTAGGTTTGTATTCAGTGAGCATATCTGTAATGTATTGGGGTCCTAGGCCATTTAGTGATTTATAGTCAAGTAATAATACTTTAAAATCTATTCTGAATGTAACTGGAAGCCAGTGTAAGGATCTGAGGACAGGTGTGATGTGCTCTGATTTCCTGGTTCTGGTCAGAATCCTAGCCGCAGCGTTCTGGATGAGCTGCAACTGTCTGACTGTCTTTTTGGGAAGTCCAGTGAGGAGGCCATTACAGTAATCCACCCTGCTGCTGATAAAAACATGAACAAGTTTCTCTAAGTCTTCACTGGAAACAAAACATCTAATTCTTGCAATGTTTTTGAGATGATAGTATGCTGATTTAGTTACTGCTTTGACATGACTGTTAAAACTTAGATCTGACTCCAGAGTCACACCAAGATTCTTGACCTTTTTTTTTGTTGTATGACCCTTAGAGCCAAGGTACACATTCACCTTGAGAACCTCATCTCAGTTCCCAAATGTAATGACTTCAGTTTTCTCTTTGTTTAACTGAAGGAAGTTTTGACACATCCAACTGTTAATTTCATCAATGCATTGGCAGAGGGTGTCAATGGGGCTGTAGTAATTAGGCAGTAAGGCTATGTAGATCTGAGTGTCATCAGCATAGCTGTGGTAGGAGATTTGGTTCTTTCTCATTATTTGGCTCAGAGGGAGCATATAAAGGTTGAACAGGAGAGGTGCCAGAATTGAGCCTTGTGGGACTCCACATGTCATGGGTGTCCACCTCGACCTATGGTCACCTATACTGACATAGTAACCTCTCCCTTCAAGGTACGATCCGAACCATTTGAGGACCGTTCCAGACAGCCCAACCCAGTGTTCCAGCCTATCCAGAAGTATGCTGTGATCGACAGAGCTAGGTCTAAATGACAGACAATGTGGGCCCAATTTCCAGGCCTAATTCGAACGGGTTTTAGAGTTCTGCACATCTTTTGCAGTGAGTTGTTACATCTCCCCCTTTGTCTGGTAATGTTCCCGGTGTGTGAACATTGGCAGGCACTGGAACAAACAAGCAGAAGGAGAGAGAACAGGCAAACACAAGACACAAACAACATCATCACCCTCTGAGTCTTGGTGCAGGGTTTGGCCAATTTGGAATGCTCGGGTTAGCACCACTCAAGGTGTAGAAGAGCATAGTTTAGTTTGATCAGAATTTAGGCTTTTAAGACTAACCAAGGTATTGAAGGTTCAACGAAGTCGTATAGGCATTATCTCAATCAGTAAGGAATTAAAATTTTGATTAGCGTTATCACGTCTAAGTATGCGCGAGAAGTGGGGCTTCTACTTTTGAACAACTTTTGGATGGCCTTTACTTGCTTGTGGAGGAAGAAGGCAAGTGTCAAAGTCAACATATACCCTATGATGCTGTTTTGACCGAGGTCAAACCAATAAATTTCATTCTTTACCCTCAATCCTCTTTTCGGTTCTGGATTGAAGATTAAGAAATGTGGTTAACAAAACTTTTGAGTTTTTGCCTAAATTATGTTGTCAGACAGGTGCTACAACGTTAAATTATCAATACAGAGACCACACCTTTAAGGTATTGATCCATGAGGCTTGGTGAAAGGAGTCAATCATAATTCTGAGCTCTGGATTTAAACATCATCTGTGGGGGTTCCCTGGTAAGGCAAGAGAGAAGTAATTGAAAGAAATAAAGGGAGAGAAAGAACACTTTTTCAAAGAACACTGAGACACAAGGACATTGAGTGAGGTTAGCACAACAAACAAGTGTCACATATGTGTATTGGCTCCTCTCTACTAGAGATTTTTCCTAGCAGTGCAGTGGAGGAGAGAGTGTATGTATTGGGTTTAGGAAACTAGTGTTAGGCACTAGTGTTGGCACGACACAGGTAGGATTTGGATTTGAGTTCAGCGGAGTGGAAAACGACCAAGACAGCACTCTTAGGAATTGGAAGGGTTTCCTCCACAAACATTTGAGTGATGCAGTGGTGACCTGAGGCATCAGGTGTTGAGTTAGTGTCTAACTCTGGTGTTCAGGGTACAGTCTATTGTGTCTTTGAAGTTATGGTGCTTACAGTTCTCTGTAAGTGTGGTGAGGAGGGGCTGTTTCATGAGGTCGTTGCTTATCAGGCAGAATCAAGTTTTCCTTTCCCACTTCCGATCCTCTTCCCTTCGTTGGAAGAACTCTTTCAGGATCACTTTCATCAGTTCTTGAAGGTCAAAACATGGTGATGTTTTCCCTTCTTAGGATTCTGGTCGGGCTCGATCAGTGTGGAATCTTTGTGAGTTCTTTTGTTGACCTCTTGGACTGGTTGCGTCACAGTGGTGGTGTTTTACCTTGGAGGTACCACTGGATACTTATGAGCTTGCCCCCCTTTGGTTTGCAAATGAGGTGGACCTGTTCCATGATCCCTCCTGGTGATGTTCAGGTGAGTGTTGTCATCTGGGCAGTCCATCCCAGCGGCTGTTCCACTGTTTAGGTCTGGTATCCGCATGGCAGTCTTGTCTGTTAGAGGATGGCACATTCCACTCACTGGGAGGTAGTTCAGCATTGCATGGGCCTTGGGCACCTTCAAGGGCCAGATCTTGACTTTGAGTGTTGAAGTCATAAACAGCAGGGAGTTTGGCACTGTTCTCTGAAGTCATCTTTTGTTTGACGTAGGCTTTCTGTTCCAAATCTCGTAATTGCAGAGTGTTCATGGTGTGGGGGAATGCAAGAACCCCAAGATGGTGGCTTACCCCAGGATGAAGGTTTCTCAGGAAGAGAATTTTGAAGTTCAAGGCAAGGCAAGCAAGGCAAGGCAAGTTTATTTATATAGCACATTTCATACACAGTGGCAATTCAAAGTGCTTTACATAAACAGAAATAAAATTGAAGTATAAGAAAATAAAATAATAAAAAAAACAAATAAAAACAGATTAAAATGAGTTAAGACAAGTTATAAAAGAATGAAAAGAAAAGAAAGACACAATAGTGCAATCTGTCGGACGTAGCACAGTGCTCATTCAGTACAGGCACAGCTAAACAGATGTGTTTTCAGTCTTGATTTGAATGTACCTAATGTTGGAGCACATCTGATCATTTCTGGAAGCTGATTCCAGCAGCGGGGGGCATAATAGCTAAAAGCATATTCACCCTGCTTTGATTGAACTCTTGGAATTTCTAGTTTATGTGATCCTAAAGATCTGAGTGATCTGTTAGGCTTGTATTCAGTGAGCATATCTGTAATGCATTGAGGTCCTAGGCCATTTAGTGATTTATAGACAAGTAATAATACTTTAAACTTTATTCTGAATGTAACTGGGAGCCAGTGTAAAGATCTGAGGACAGGTGTGATGTGCTCTGATTTCCTGGTTCTGGTCAGAATCCTGGCCGCAGCGTTCTGGATGAGCTGCAACTGCCTGACTGTCTTTTTGGGAAGGCCAGTGAGGAGGCTGTTACAGTAATCCACCCTGCTGCTCATAAAAGCATGAACAAGTTTCTCTAAGTCTTCACTGGAAACAAAGCATCTAATTCTTGCAATGTTTTTGAGATGATAGTATGCTGATTTAGTTACTGCTTTGACATGACTGTTGAAACTGAGATCTGACTCCAGAGTCACACCAAGATTCTTGACCTTATTTTTTTGTTGTTTGACCCTTAGAGCCAAGGTACGCATTCGCCTTGAGAACCTCATCTCTGTTCCCAAATGTAATGACTTCAGTTTTCTCTTTGTTTAACTGAAGAAAGTTTTGGCACATCCAATTGTTAATTTCATCAATGCATTGGCAGAGGGTGTCAATGGGGCTGTAGTCATTAGGCAGTAAGGCTATGTATATCTGAGTGTCATCAGCATAGCTGTGGTAGGAGATTTGGTTCTTTCTCATTATTTGGCTCAGAGGAAGCATATAAAGGTTGAACAGGAGAGGTGCCAGAATTGAGTCTTGTGGGACTCCACATGTCATGGGTGTCCACCTCGACCTATGGTCACCTATACTGACTAACCTCTCCCTTCAAGGTACGATCCAAACCATTTGAGGACCGTCCCAGACAGCCCAACCCAGTTCTCCAGCCTATCCAGAAGTATGCTGTGATCGACAGTGTCAAACGCAGCACTGAGATCGAGCAATACCAGCACTGTTAGTTTGCCTGAATCTGTATTTATGCGTATATAATTGATTATCTTTAATGTGCTCTGAAACCAGATTGAAAATTGTCTAAACACCCCTTGAAGTTTAAGAACTTGTTAATCTGGTTAAAAACAACTTTTTCAATGATTTTGCCAATGAAAGGGAGATTTGAGATTGGCCTGTAGTTGCTCAGTAGGGTGTTATCCAGGTTGCTCTTTTTCAAGAGGGGTTTAACTACTGCAGTTTTAAGTGAGTTTGGAAAAATCCCTGAGAGAAGTGAAGCATTCACCACTTTCAGAAGATCCATTTCTAGACAGTTAAACACAGTTTTAAAGAATGATGTGGGGAGCGTGTCAAGATCGCAGGTTGATGTTCTCATAATTTGCACAATCTCTTCTAAGATTTCGCCATCAATTGCCATGAAATCAGACATAATGTCTGATTTCTTAAGTTGTGGTTGAGCTTGTCTGACGTCGACACAGTTTGGCTGATTGGATGAGCTGATTGCCCTTCTGATATTATTGATCTTATCAGTAAAGAAATGAGCAAACTCATTACATTTGCTTTCGGAAAGTAGTTCACTAGGAATCCTACTGGGGGGGTTTGTGAGTCTCTCTACCATTGCAAAGAGGGTACGGGTGTTTTCTATGTTGCTGTTTACAAGGCTTGAGAAGAAAGTCTGCCTAGCAGTGTTTAGTTCCACATTAAAAGCATGTAGACTCTCTTTATAGATATTGTAATGGACTACTAGTTTCGTCTTCCTCCACATACGCTCAGCTTTTCTGCATTGTCTTTACATCTTTACCGATGTTGACCTTGTCCAAGGTCCTTTCTGTCTGCCAGTTCTCTTCCTGACTTTAACAGGAGCAATGTCATCTATGACATTCTTAACTTTAAAGTTAAACAAATCAAGGATAGAATCGACAGAGTCTGCAGATATGCTTGGTGTTAGTGATATGGCCTTCATAAACTGCTCACTAGTGTTCTCATTTATGCATCTCTTTCTGACAGAGACAGATCTGTCTTCAATGTCTGGAGTGATCAATACATCAAAGAAAATACAGAAATGATCAGATAGTGCCACATCCTTAACAACAGTCGATGAAATGTGTAAACCCTTAGTTATAAGTAGATCAAGAGTGTGTCCACGATTGTGTGTGGGTCCTTGAACATGCTGAGTCAGATCAAAAGTGTTAAAAACAGTCATAAGTTCTTTTGTAGCATTGATTTCTGGATTATCAACGTGAATATTAAAATCCCCAGCAATAGTAAAACAGTCAAATTCAGAGGTTACTATTGATAACAGCTCTGTAAAATCATCAATAAAAGCTGGAGAATATTTTGGAGGTCTGTAGATAATGATCAGTAAAATGCGTGGAGCACCCTTTAGTGCTATACTCAGATATTCAAAGGACAAATAATCACCAAATGACACTTGTTTACACTCATAAACATCTTTAAACAGGGCAGTGATGCCTCCACCTCTCCTATTAGCTATGCAAACACTCAAATAATCAAAGTTTAAAGGAGCTGCTTCATTCAGGACTGCTGCGCTACAACTGTCAATTTAAGTTTCATTTAAAAGCATAAAATCAAGGCAATTTGTGCTGATAAAATCATTGACTAAAAGTGACTTACTGTTAAGTGATTGGATGTTTAAAAGTGCTAACTTAACTGTTTTAGCTGTTTTCCCTACAGTAGTCTCAGATCTACATTTAATCGACACCAGATTTGAATGATTTGCTATACGGCTTGAAGAGGCCTTTGGTTTTCTGTCTCGTAATAAAACACATATCTGCGTAGAGAAAGCTACAGGCACACAGGGTTCCTGCTTGTTCTGTAAACATCTGATAAAGATACTGTTATCTAAGCAGGCACCCGACATACATCACTGACAGCTGTTGTGTTCACCAGCTGAAGATGGGGCGCTGTTTGAGCCCTGGCAATGTGATTGGAGGGTTCTTCCAAGTGGGCTCAGAGGTGGTTGTGGAGCACGCCGCTTTTTGGGTGATAACTGGGGGCTTGCTGCAAAGGAGTGTGAAAGTTTAGTTCCAGCAAACACCAGTTCCTCCATCTTTTTAGAAAAGTCCAAGTGAGGCGAGCAAGGTGACAATGAGAGCGTGTCTGGTGACAGGGGTGGCAGAGGTTGTGGGTCTGGAGATTCTGGCTGCTGAAATATATTTTCCAGGCTGTTTTCCTGAGGATCATTGTTGATTGCTGAGACTTGCTGCTGTTCTGATGGATCGCCGTCAGTCTGTGTTGGGCTCAGTGTGCAGGGTGCAGGCGGCAGTGTTTCTATCAACAGTGGTTGTTTTGGCTGCATGGCGTTATCACTGTCCTTGTGTAATGCATCAGCCCCAAGTCCACTCAGGAGCTGATTTAAAGTCCTGTGGTCATCCTGACATTTGCTAGGTGTGTGTGTGCCATTTGGGTTCAGTTCAGTGGCACACACAGCCGATGGATGATGAAGTGAGAAATAGATATTGTCCTTTAGCACCTTTGCACCAAGTTTGTTTGGATGAAGGCCGTCTGATGTAAATAGTTGTCTTTGGTTCCAGAAGAGATTGAAGTTGTCAATGTAATTCAGTCCTTTCCTGTTGCATGTTTTCTGCAGCCATACATTTAGGCCAAGAAGTCGTGAAAACATATTTGTCCCTCTTGCAGGGAGTGGTCCACTGATGAACGGCTGAATTTTCAATCTTTCGACTGTTTCCAAGAGTTGACAGAAATCTTTCTTGAGCAGTTCTGACTGCTCCTTCCGAATATCATTCTTCCCCACATGGATGATAATCCGTTTTGCAGTCTTGTGCTTCTTCAGAATTTCTTCAAGTTTTTGTTTACATCAGAAACTGTTGCATGAGGGAAGCAGTAAGTCATTGTAGCTCTGCTCCTGAAATTCCTGATTATTGAGTCTCCTACCACTAGTGTTCTTATCTCAGGTGCGATCGGTGCAGAGAGCCGCTGTCTGGTCGGCCTTGAGCCTCTGCTTCGTGAAGAATTAGCTGCTGAGTCATGCGATCTCTGTCTGACTGCATTTGGGGATTCTTCACCCATATTACTCAAAACTTCATATCTGTTCTGAAGCTTTATTTGAGTCCGAGCTGTGTTTGGGGTAGAGGACGCTAATGCAGCAGCGTATGATCTGACCACGCGATTACCCTTTGGTCTCGCACCTTGTTTATTCCATCGGTTATCAGTCTCATTTTCAACAGTTTCACTCTGTTTTTCTGGGCTTAAAACAGTAGCTGGAGTAGATTTACGGGACTCACCGGCTGTATGCTGTGACGGTCCACAGTGAAGCGATCTTTTGTGATCCGGCAGTTCAGGTCGGGTCGCAAGTAACTTTGTTTCAAGAACTGCAATCTTTTGTAGAAGTCTGTGGCAGTGACTACAGCAGAGAGATCCTGAATTAATCCGATCCAGAGGCATTTTCACAGCTGTGTTTTCCCGTCTCAGGAATGTAAGCAGCTGGTAGCGGGAGGATTGTTTAGACGATATTTCCCCTCTTGTTGGTAAAGTTGTATTCCAGAAAGTTTGTAGATTCGATGTTGATCTTCAAGCTGTGTTGTTTGAGCACTGTGCTGATATGCTAAGGTTAAAATTAGAGTATAAAATATAAAAGCAAGAGCGCAGAGAGCGGAGCAGTAGCGAAAGACGTCCGAATGGTAGCAAAGCAGGAAGTAAGTCGGAAGTAAGTCGTACAAGAGTACTTGGCGTCCCTTGAGCCATCACAATCGCTGGGACGTCAGTACCAGCGATCGATGTCCTCCACTGCGAACCGTCCGTGCGATGAAGCATCAGTCCGAAACGTGAACACTCCCGCCGATGAAATGCTCGTGAACAACCGCTCACTCTTTGTGTTCAGTACGTGCTTGAAATGTCCCGAAACTGCATTGCCTTACTGGCTTCCAGAGAAATGAAAAGCACCCGTGAATCACGGTGATAAGTCTCACTTCAACAGTTCGTCCGCCGAAACTATAGTTAAGGCCCGTGCACACCGAGACGTTTTTTGCTCACGTTTTCGGTCGACATTTGATGCCTCGTGACTAAATAAAGGGCGTCAATGTGATTGTGCACACCAACGCGCCAAGGCATAAAAGCGTCATTTTTAAAGAAACGCCTCATGCTCGTTTTTTTTGTTTTGACGTGCTGCGTCAAGACCTTCTCCACCAATCAGATCGGCACTTAAGTTCACGTGTACGGAGCCGCTGAAGTTACAGTAAATACCCCTTGGAGGCGCTCAAGCACAAAACTGTCAATGCGAGCGCAGATGCCCAGAGGCGATATGAATGTGGAGCTGCTTATTGCACAGGTGAACAATAATCATTTCTTCATCGCTAGAGCTGCTACTTGAACCATCCATGCTTAGCCGATCACAACATCAAGCGTGTAAACTTCCTTTTCTTCTTCTGTGTAACAAGCGGGTGTCAGAAGCTTGGCGCCGCCGTGTGCGCCATCTAACGGCAAGGAGTGATTTTGCACACTCTTCTGCTCGACGCCAGAGAAAATCGCTTGGCTTGAATGCTGAAAAACATCTGCAAAAACACAGACAATAAACGCAAACGAAAAGCGTCCCGGTGTGTACGAGCCTTTAGCCTATTAGCGTAGCAGTGACTGCTAAAACACGAGTATGCTCTCACACGGGCTTCAATGTTTTCAGCTCGTAAACGAACTCAATATACTCGCAATTAATACACTCAATGCATTCACTATGGTCCTTAAACAAATGATAAACACTATAACTCACTGTAAACTGTATAACTCACGATTTGTAGTTATAAAAGATACGCTTTTCTTCAGAGACAAACCTCTGCAGTTTCGTTCTCTCGATCTCACACATCGACTCTCTCAATAAACCAATGATATTTTATTCACCTATAAGAGAGGCGGGACTAATTTGTATAGATCCAATCAGGTATAAACAAACAAACCTGCTAGCGAAAAGCACATTTTTACCCAAGTGCAAATCAACCAAACAGTAAAATGTAGTGAACAAATTTCTTAAAGGGAAACACACCACGCAAACTCTTAGACTAGTATACATATATATAAAAAAACACATTTTTAACAGAATAGTGGTCTGTTAATATTCTCTATTAATTAGGTTACTATAATATGAAAAATATAATTATAATCTCTGTATATATATATATATATATATATATATATATATATATATAT
>CAIGQQ010007894.1:0-10142 GCA_903798035.1 Danio albolineatus
TCAGATCTGTGTTGGAAGCATCAATTCATCAATTTGGATGGCTGTACAGTAGGTACTACTTTAATATGGACATTACCGCCGCGGCAATAACCGCCGCCGCAGGAGGACATATTTTAAGGGATGACCGCAGTTTGCGACTTTGCCGCCAGGGGGCACAAGGGGACGGGATGCGACCGGGCAGAAATATACAGTGGCTGTAAATACTCCGCTACTTCTGAAGATGAAATAATAGGACAAAACATTATAACTGCTTCATTAATCATTAAAAATTTCTTAACAGCTTTATCATTATTGTAAATGTGTTAAATGAAATGAAGATTCATTTTGGAAAAGGTAAAATTAAAGAAATAAAAGACCACTAATGGCCCGTTTCCACTGAGTGGTACAGTACGGTACGGTACGGGTCACCTTTATCAGGCTTGCGTTTCCACTGCAAAAAGGGTACTCTTTTGGTGGGCGTGGTGTATGACAGAAAGTTTGTCGACGTCATTTTCACTCGAGGAAATGTTTACAGTAAAGCTTTATGGGTCGTTCACAAATCATACGAGAAGCACTTCTCACAAAACAGATGCTTTATTATACACATAAACACTGGTGTATAAATGTTCATTACTGACTGAACATGATCTGATTATAACTGCAGATCAATGATGCGAAATAGCCTACGGTCCGCGATTATATCAAATAAATAAATAAATGCAGCATATATGAACACACACAGCCCCACACAGTCTCCGATGTTACCAAATTACAGAAAAACTACACACAGCAGACATGTATGCCTTATTTAGGTTCAAAAACAATACGAAATAGAGCCCCGTCTGTGCAAACCTCTCATCTGTGTCTGTAATCTTCACCAGTACATGCAGCCTCTCCGCCATTATTCTCTCATTAGAGAGTAACTCCGTCATTCCCAGTTTATAATAGTCCAGGTTAAGATCTTTGTTATTTCAAACATTGACGCGCACGCGATCGCAAGCGACAAAGCGAAAGCACTCGCCCTCGCGCTTATGGGCTCGTAACCCATAAGAATCTGCTCTTCTCTCAGCTCTGTGGCCGTTCAAGACGACGACAATGTTTGTTTAAGCTCGGGTCGACCATGGCTCGTTATTATATGCTGATATTATTTCGGACCATTGTCTCTCGGCTGTGTATTAAACATGGCGGGTTCTTTGTTTTCATTCTGCTTGTTGCGTGAGCAAATGACGTATCTCTGTAAGCCAATGGCGTTCAGCTGCACGTCTAGCTCCGCCTTTTCGTCACCCTTTGGTACCCTTGGGACCCATTGCAAAGGGTGACTAAAAAGTGGTACGGTACAGTTTGGTTCGGTACGCTTTTAGACAGTGGAAACGGCCCTAAAAGCGTACCGAACTGTACCGTACCGTACCGTACCACTCAGTGGAAACGGGCCATAAACTAAACGCCAACTAAAATGAAAGTAGATACAAACACATATACAAATAGGCCTAAATAAATAAATATATAAAGCAGTGTTTTAGCCTAAAAATAGAGAGATTAAATAAATATTAATTGAATAATTAAATAGGCCTAAATGTTTATTTACTTAAAAACATTACCAGTGATGTAATGTGGCATAACAGCATAAAAAAGGAAAAAGGCAGTCAAAAGTTAAAGCTAATTCATCAAAATTATATTAAAATACTTTTGAGGTATAAAATATTAAACAGCTCATCAAAACTGTCTGTCTGCTATTTTATACGCCTGTATATTTAAAAAGAAAGCTGCAAAGAAGGCTATATTATTTTAATTAATTTCTGTTTCTGTCACTGGCGGTTCAATGCGCGTGCCTGAGTAGTTCATATTAATTAATATATTATTTATTTTTCTCTCGGTATCGCGGCTAGGACAAAACATTATAATTGCTTCATTAATCATTAAAAACTTCTTAACAGCTTTATCATTATTGTAAATGTGTTAAATGTAGAAAAGTCTGTTTTGGAAAAGTTAAAATTAAAGAAATAAAAGACCACTAAAATAAACGACAACTAAAATTAAAGTAGGTACAAACACACATACAAGTAGGCCTAAATAAATAAATATATAAAGCAGTGTTTTAACCTAAAAATAGAGAGATGTACAGTGTTTAATATTTTAAAGTGACTAAGACAGTTACCCAATAAGCTTTTCATTTACATTTTCGTTGTATTTTACTATCTAATTTTATGTCTCAATTATTGTCCATAAATAATAAATTAATAATTAAATAAGCCTAAATAATTAATTACTTAAATTACCAGCGAAACATGGTGAAAACGTCCGACGCATGGTCTAAAGAGCTCATAAAAACATAAAAAATAAAACATAAAAATAAACTAACCTATAGGTATATCTTAAGCAGATTAAAACAGCAAAAATGTGTTGTATGTTCTTAAACAAGTGTTCATATTTTTATATGAGGTGGAAAATGTAAAAACGAAAGAAAAGGTTGTCAAAAGTTAGAGCTTATTCATCCAAAAAAAATACCTATATTAAAATACAGCATGTATGTTTATACAGACAGAGTGTGAACTTAGGGTAAAGCTTAAAGTAAAGCTAAGATATGCGCTTGGTTTTTAATGCATTTAAAAAGATTTGCGGTGAACCAAGATGTTTTAAAAACCGCCTATTAACAAATATTATCATTATTATAAATGTGTTAAATGAAATGAAGATTCGTTTACGTTTTCAATTACATTTTCGTTGTATTTTACTATCTATGTTTATTTACTTTAAGACATTACCAGTGAAACATGGAGAAACGGCTGGCGCATGGTCTAAAGAGCTTTTAAGTTGAATGCTTTATCAAAAGCATAAAAATAAACGGACCTTTACTGTACCTCAAGCAGATCACTAAAATTAAAATAAAAGGAATTTTGCGGCAGGACATAAATTAGCCTAAGTCCCGCAAGTTTCAGTTCAGTTTTCAAAACAGCACTCCTTATATCCAAATATAATTGTTTTTTAACTTCTTAAACTGTTAATTTCAATTTCAGTCCGCTTGCATATGTGTGTGAAATAATGTGGCAAAACAGCATAAAAAGGAAAAGGCAGTCAAATAATATAGCTCATCAAAATTATATTAAAATGCATCCGAGGTATAAAAAATAAAACAGCTCATCAAAACATATGTCTGCTATTTTTTATATAGGCCTTTTTCTCTCGGTATCGCGGCTGTGCGCTGCTGTCAGCTGAAAACAGGCCTAAATTACATCTAAAAGGCAATACTGAGCGGTGATATGTGTTGTTCTTTTTAAAATAACCACCTTCAACCATGCAGAGATTTTGACAGCTTGATATGCAATTGTAAAATGTTATTTATCTCGGAATAAAAACAATTCACTAAAATCTTAAAATAAAAGATTGGATTGGATTAGACTATTTCACAGTGTTTATTAGCCTATCCGATGAAATGCATGGTGAAATACGAAATACAAATGTCTCTTTTGCTGAATATTTATTTTAATAATCTATACCTTTAATATTTTAGTAATTAATAGCCATTATAAAAAAAGTATGCTACAATATACTTAAAGGAAAGAAAAAGAAAAGAAAACTTAAAGCTTAAAGGAACTTAACTAAAACTTGTCCGTGTAAATGGGACCTAAATAGGCTACAGTTTAAAGCGAAGTTGTCTGAAAGGATGTCGGGAACGACATGTCTGTTTGGTTTGCGTTGTGCATATTTGAAAATAACTGTCGGATGAAGGCTTTAGGACCCCGCGGAATTCTCTGCTGTTGTAGCTCGGATCAGCAAGCAGCACTTCAGTTATGTTTTGTGTTTTTGACGTAAAAAAATTATAATTCTCCAGGTTTGTGAATAATACTGGAGACATCCCCCTTCCCCCATCTCAAACCAAATGTTTGGCCATTGTTGTGTTAATGTGGATTGAGCTTTAACCGAAAAAAACAACAACCCGAAAAACACGGATTTGGTTACAGGGACTGGTAGCCTACAGAAAATAGCCTGATGATAATAATAATAATAATAATAATTGCTAGGAGGGCGCCACGGTGGCGTAGTGAGTAGCACGTTCGCCTCACAGCAAGAAGGTCGCTGGTTCGATCCCCGGCTGGGCCAGTTGGCATTTCTATGTGGAGTTTGCATGTTCTCCCCGTGGTTGCGTGGGTTTCTTCCGGGTGCTCCGGTTTCCCCCACAGTCCAAAGATATGCGGTACAGGTGAATTGGGTAAGCTAAATTGTCCGTAGTGTATGTGTGTGAATGAGAATGTATGGATGTGTTTCCCAGAGATGGGTTGTGGCTGGAATGGCATCCGCTGCCTTTTTAGCATGAGAAGAGAACAGAAACTAGCCAGACAGTTTTGTGTGAATTGTGGAGCGGCTAAATAAATAAAATAAAAAAATCTGTATTATTTAGTAAGTGTACTTTTTGCTTTTATTCTTGCCATAATAAAAATATATATTTGTTGAGGAACCCGTGTTCTGCTGTCATTAATATTTTAATACACTTTAATAGGTAAAACTGTTCGAGATATGAACAAAAGCAAGTGATGCATCAAAGTTTGATTTTAAAAAAACTTGAATGGTTACAAAAATCTTTATAATCATTAAAATAATTTATAAAAATAATAAAAATAACTACTTTAATAAACATCAATAATGTTAATGTTATGACGTAGTTCCTGAAACTTTCTTCTTCTCTGTTTATCTGTCTGACTTTACGCTGTTTCATTTGACCGCCCCCTGTCGCTTTAAAGAATATCACAACGGCGAACGCGGCGAGTATAAAAGCCTCGTCCGTTTCGCGAGGTGCGCGCGCACTCAGCGGAGGCGCGCGATGCGGCGCCAGGCGAGAGTATAAATCAGCCTTTATACTCGATGCGTCCGCTAGTTCGCTTGAGTGTGCGCGGCAAATATGACGTCATCGCGGATTTTCCGGATGTTCGCTTTGGGTGCGCGCGACATGGTTTCGGCTGGCGGAGCGAGAAGGGTGTTTCTGCACAACTGGAGTGGCTGCACTTTCAGGACCCCATTGTTAGTACCGCATCTGTAGGACCCTCGTTTTTTGCGACAACGCCACCTAACGGATTGGATTATAGATGCTCTAATAAAGGCTGATTTATACTCTCGCCTGGCGCCGCATCGCGCGCCTCCGCTGAGTGTGCGCGCACCTCGCGAAACGGACGAGGCTTTTATACTCGCCGCGTTCGCCGTTGTGATATTCTTTAAAACGACAGGGGGCGGTCAAATGAAACTGAGCGTAAAGTCAGACAGATAAACAGAGAAGAAGAAAGTTTCAGGAACTACGTCATAACATTAACGTTGATGTTTATTAAACTTGTTATTTTTATTATTTTTATAAATTATTTTAATGATTATAAAGATTTTTGTAACCATTCAAGTTTTTTTAAAATCAAACTTTGATGCATCTCTTGCTTTTGTTTATATCTCGAACAGTTTTACCTATTAAAGTGTATTAAAATATTAATGACAGCAGAACACGGGTTCCTCAACAAATATATATTTTATTATGGCAAGAATAAAAGCAAAAAGTACACTTACTAAATAATACAGATTTTTTTAAAAAATTATTTATTTAGCCGCTCCACAATTCACACAGTACTGTCTGGCTAGTTTCTGTTCTCTTCTCATGCTAAAAAGGCAATAATAATCCAACATTCCTGACCATTATCACCATAAAGCCTAGAAAAACGGCATCATGTAGTAAACCGACAGGTTCAAATATTCCTGTCCAGTTATCAAAGTAATAATTCGTTCCTTCATTATAACTAACTATTAAATTGTTTTAAATGCAGTTGTAATATCTACATCAGTGTTAAACCTATGACTGGTGGAAAACCATATTCTGTAATGGTGTACATGTGTCTCCATTGGCCTCTTTTGGCTTTAATAAACTCATCCCTCAGGTTTTTCCAAACCTTTTAACAGAAACTTTCCTCCTTTCTCACTGCTGTTGCAATTTCTAGCCAAGAATTGACCATCTGGTTATCTCTGATCACTGATCATGAATATGTCTGTACAGTAGTACCTGTTTCAGACAAAATCTCTTCAAAGTGCTTCATATTCAACTCAAATCAGACGCGGCACCGCGCGCGCTGTTCGCTGGGGTCTCAAAAAAATTCGTGCGCTCCGCCAGCCGAAACCATGTCGCGCGCACCCAAAGCGAACATCCGGAAACTCCGCGATGACGTCATATTTGCCGCGCGCACTCAAGCGAACTAGCGGACGCGTCGAGTATAAATCAGCCTTAAGATGGACGACATGGATGGCAAGGAAAGTGTAAGTATCGGTTACGTTTTATTATAAACTGTTATAGCATGTGTTTATTTTGTACGGTTACTGTTTTATGCTGTGCGACGTTTATGCAAAATGCCTGATTAGCCCGCATGAGTATTCAACTTTCAAGGGTCTGGGACAAACTTTACGCGACGATTTTTTTTTTCCAGAGGAAGAGTAAAATATAATAATAATAATAATTATAATAATAATTGGTATGAGGAGGTTTACACTGCTAAAGTGAGAGCTGCTAGTTATGAATTAATTTTCTAGAATTCGTTTTCTAGTTTTATTAAACATTACGATGTTCTTATCCATGGTTTAATGGCTTGTTGACTTAACATGCACATTAATTAAAGTGATAAAAGCACGTTGACGTGCGAAATGTTTCAGATTTACTTACATTTTACTAGTGGGAAAACTTCTACTCATTGTTTCATCACGTTAGCACATTAGAAATTGTGCTGACTGTCTGTTTGTCCCACAATATGTGTCATTAGTCCGTTTTTGTCATCGTTTTGTAGTGATGAATGAGATGTTATGCTGTTTTTATAGTTAGGCTTATTCTACAGGCCTTGACCATATAGAGTCTTATTGTTTATCACTGTAAATGTCTATCAGGTAGGCCTATTTTACCTGGCCAATATAAAGTGATGTCCAATATGATTGGATATCCTTAAGCTCATTGTAGAAAAGAAAACAAACTATAGGAATATTTTCATTGAGATGCTCTCAAACTGTTGGGTAACACTATAATAAGTGCATGCTATAAATAAATTATATAACGGTAACAAATAGTTAATTTATTATTTTATTATTTGTTTAGCATTTACTCTACCTTAATAGACATTGATAAGCAGTTTATAAATACAGTTACAAATGCTAGCTCTACTCTTAAGTTAATAGCACATCTATGATGAAATGCAGATTATCTGTGGTGTTCTTTTCCCAGAGGTATGCCAGACCGAATAATGCACCTACAAAATCTACTGTATATAGACTGCATGCTGGATGCTAATCATTTATGAACCTGTGTTTAATGAGTTGCTGTTCAGTGGTGGTATATTAGTCCATATTTAAATTTTTTTTTTTTTTTCATAGGCCATCATACATGCTGTAGTGTTTTGAGGAGTTTGTCTTTGGATGATCCTGATCAGGTTGTCACAGGTTAGAATATGAATTAAATCTTGTACAATGCTCTGAAAAACTTTTTTACTGATGTTTATGTTAACCCAACATTGTTCTCTGTTTCAGTGAAGTAGAAGAGTTTAACAGACAGCCAATTGAGGAAAGAAGGGAGACCATTCAATCGGTGGATATTGTTCCTATATACTTAACTTTGGAGTTGGGAGTTACAGTAGGTATCCTGTTTGATTCTTTTAACAGTGCAAAAGTTTAAACCAGAAATAAATATTACAGTTAAACACGATAACGCAATTTATTAATTTAATAATTGCACAACGGCGTCAACAAGAAGGTTGCTGGTTCGAGCCTCAGCTGGGCCAGTTGGCGTTTCTGTGTGGAGTTTGCATGTTCTCCCCGTGTTGGCGTGGGTTTCCTCAAGGTGCTCTGGTTTCCCCCACAAGTCCAAAGACATGCGCTCTCAGAAATAAAGGTACATGAGCTGTCACTGGGGTGGTACCTTTTCAAAAGGTATGCATTTGTATTTAAAGGGTCCATATTGGTACCTCAAAAGTATGTATTAGTACCTAAAATTTTAAGAGCAACATATTTGTACTTTTTAGGTACTAATATGTACCCTTGAGGTATTAATATGGACCTTGTAGGTACTAATTTTTACCTTTTGAAAAGGTGCCACCCCAGTGACAGCTCATGTACCTTTATTTCTGGGAGTGTGGTACAGGTGAATTGGGTAAGCTAAACTGTCAGTAGTGTATGTGTATGAATGGGTGTGTATGTGCATGTTTCCCTGTGATGGGTTGCAGCTGGAAGGGCATCTGCTGTGTAGAACAAATGCTGGATAAGTTGGTGGTTCATTCCGCTGTGGCGACCCCAGATTAATAAAGGGACTAAGCCGAAAAGAAAATGAATGAATTAATAATTGCACAACAAATGGATAACATTTTGAGTTTATATACATGATTATACATATTCTAGGAAAAAAAAAATATATATATATATACTTGAACTTGATTCTCTCTTCCTCTCTCTCATATACAGGAGCTGAAGTCTACAGACAGCCGTTCTGAATGCTGCAACTTATTGAACAGAAGGGTCATTTTTGTGCTGCCGTATTGCATTAATGTAAAAATGAGTGTGTGGATATTTATATAAATGTACATTCTTGAATCATTCTTGTGTCTTGACTCTCTACATTCTGGTTTTAAATTAGTGACTGCAAATGCTGATCGCATTTGATTTAAGTTTATTTTCCCAAATACTGAGATAATTAGTTCAGTCTAAACTGTTTTTTAAATGTACAGTATTTTTAAAGAAATATAAGACTTTTAAGGGACTCAACTATTTCATTTGTGTAAAGTTTAAAAAACATTTTTCTTTTATTTTTTAGGTGTAAATTTATTTGTTTTAATGTAAAATTGTTACTCAAAGCAGGTGTTTCACACTTAAACTTCTGGTGCATTTTACATAAACCACGCTGTTACAAAACTACGGTCCTAGAAATGCAATTTCACTATATCATGTAATCAGGTAGATGGCGCTGGAAAGGCAGTTCTGAAACTTAAGTTTTCACTAATTCATCCAATTCGACAGGGGGCGCTGTTACAAAACAATGGTCCTATGAATGCAGTTTCACTACATCATCCAATCCGGTAGGTGGAGCTGCCGCAAAAAACTAGGGTCCTATAAATGCGGTCTTATAGATGTGGTCCTGAAAATGCAGCTAATCCAGTTGTGCAGGATCATACTATTGGGCGGAGCGCACAGATTTTTTTGAGAATCTGCGAACAGTGCGCGCTGCGCCGCGTCTGAGTTGAGTTGTATATGAATCACTTTGAAGAGATTTTGTCTGAAACAGGTACGGCTGTACAGACATATTCATTATCAGTGATCATAGAGATAACCAGGCGATCAATAATTCTTGGCTAGAAATTGAAACAGCAGTGAGAAACAAGGAAATTTTAAGTTAAAAGGTTTAGAAAAACCTGAGGGATGAGTTTATTAAAGCCAAAAGAGGCCAATGGAGAAACAGGTACACCATTACAGAATATGTTAATCCACCAGTCACAGGTTTAACACTGATGTATATATTATAACTAATTAAAACAATTTAATAGTTACAAAACTATAATGAAGAAACAAATGATGTCTTTGATAACTGGACAGGAATATTTGAACCTGTCGGTTTACAACATGATGCCATTTTTCTAGGCTTTATGGTGATAATGGTCAGGAATGTTGGATTATTATTGCCTTTTTAGCATGAGAAGAGGACAGAAACTAGCCAGACAGTACTGTGTGAATTGTGGATCGGCTAAATAAATAAAAACATCTGTATTATTTAGTAAGTGTACTTTTTGCTTTTATTCTTGCCATAATAAAAATATATTTGTTGAGGAACCCATGTTCTGTTGTCAATAATATTTTAATACACTTTAATAGGTAAAACTGTCCGAGATATGAACAAAAGCAAGCGACGCATCAAAGTTTGATTAAAAAAAATCTTGAATGGTTACAAAAATTTTCATAATCATTAAAATAATTGATAAAAATAATAAAAATAACAAGTTTAATAAACATCAATAATATTAATGATACGACAAAGTTCCTGAAACTTTCTTCTTCTCTGTTTTTCTGTCTGACTTTACGGTCAGTTGCACTTGACCGCCCCCTGTCGTTTTAAAGAATATCACAACGGCGAACGCGGCGAGTATAAAAGCCTCGTCCGTTTCGCGAGGTGCGCGCGC
>CAIGQQ010007911.1:0-10015 GCA_903798035.1 Danio albolineatus
GTGTGAAGCACACTTGGCAATAAAACTGATTCTGATTCTGATTCTGATACCTTTTGCCCTGGAGTGTAGACTGGTCCATCGATTCTCCTCATGTCGGCTACCACCTTGTTCCTGCGGACTGCCCTCTGGAGATGTTGATGAGCCTCGTCCCAGACTCTCTCGCTCTCCCGGAACCAGTGATCCACTGCGGGGACATCAGATGGTTCGCCATCCCAGGGAAATAGTGGTGGTTGAAATCCTAAAACACACTGGAATGGCGTGAGTCCGGTGGTGGGTTGCCGCAGTGAATTCTGGGCATACTCCGCCCAGCCCAGAAACTGGTTCCAGGAGTTCTGATGACCATTACAGAATGTCCTCAAGAATCGTCCCACTTCTTGGATTTTTCTCTCAGTCTGGCCATTAGTCTGCGGGTGATAGCCAGACGAGAGACTGACGGTCACACCCAGGAGTTTGAAGAATGCCCTCCACACTCTGGAAATGAACTGGGGGCCTCGATCGGACACTATATCCTCTGGAAGTCCAAAAGATCGGAAAACATGATTAAAAATTTGTTCTGCAGTCTCGAAGGCTGCGGGAAGCCCCTTCAACGGAATTAATTTTACAAACTTGGAAAATCTATCTACTATTACCAGAATGCAAGTATTCCCATCGGAAGGAGGTAAGTCAGTCATAAAATCAACTCCTAGGTGTGACCAGGGACGATTCGGAACTGGCAAGGGATGGAGTTTTCCGGCAGGTAAGTGACGGGGGCTCTTGGATTGTGCGCACTCCTTGCATCCTTTGATGTATCGACTCACATCCCTTGCCATGTTCGGCCACCAGAAGCGTTGGGACAGGAGCGAGAGAGTATAGTTGGTCCCAGGATGCCCAGTGCCTAATGAGGTGTGGACGGAGTGGATGATCTCTACCCGCTGGGACGAACTGCCGATGTGGTGGGCAACCCGGCGGAGCTTGGGGTGCAGGAGTGGCGACGGCTGGAGGAGCCGTCCAGGTGAATGGATATATAGGAATATGATCAGGGAGGATTCTGGCGGGTCTTTCTACCACGTCCTGTTGGTCATATCTGCGAGATAGAGCATCGGCACGTAAATTCTTGGACCCAGGACGGTAGGAGATGGAAAATTGGAAGCGGGAGAAGAAGAGTGACCAGCGGGCCCGACGTGGACACAATCTCTTGGCTTCTTTCAGATACTGTAGATTTTTATGGTCGGTGATAACTTGGAACGGGTGTTGGGCTCCCTCCAACCAATGTCGCCACTCTTCTAGCGCTAGCTTGATGGCGAGGAGCTCTCTGTCACCGATGTTGTAGTTCTGCTCCGCCGGGCTCAGCTTCCGGGAAAAGTAGGCACATGGATGGAGTAAAGGTGGAGTACCATGATGTTGGGAGAGTACTGCTCCTACTCCAGTAGTGGATGCGTCAACTTCAAGGGTGAAGGGGAGATCCGGGTCAGGATGAGTCAGGAGTGGCGCCGTGGTGAATGCTTCCTTGAGGCGATGGAAGGCTGCGGCTGCCTTGGGTTGGTTCTTTAATAAGTTGGTAAGTGGAGTAGTGATTATGCTATAATTCTTAATAAATCTTCTGTAAAAGTTAGCGAATCCGAGAAATCTTTGGAGTTCCTTTATGGTAGTGGGTTTGGGCCAGGAGACAACGGAGTGGACCTTCCCCTCGTCCATGCGGACCCCTGATTTGTCTATGATGTATCCGAGGAACTGGACAGAAGATTGATGAAAGGAACATTTTTCAGCTTTCAGGAAGAGATTGTTCTCTCGGAGCGTTTGGAGGACCTCCGCAACGTGGTGGCGATGTTCGGCCTCACTCCGGGTGTAGATGAGGATATCATCAATGTATACAATGACGAATCGATGGAGATACTCCCAGAGCACTTCATGAATGAAGTGTTGGAATACGGAGGGGGCGTTGACCAGGCCATAGGGCATTACCTGGTATTCGTAGTGACCGGTAGGGGTCACGAAAGCCGTCTTCCACTGGTCCCCCTCGCGTATTCTTACCAGATTATACGCGCTGCGGAGGTCCAACTTCGTGAAGATCCTGGCTGATCTCAATTGCTCTAGGGCCGCTGGAACGAGGGGAAGTGGATACTTGAACTTAACGGTGCTCCTATTCAAGACCCGATAATCGATACATGACCGCAGCCCTCCATCCTTCTTTGCCACGAAGAAGAAGCTGGAAGCTGCTGGCGACTTGGAATGGCGGATGTACCCCTGACTCAGAGCCTCTTTGATGTACTCCTCCATGGCCTTTGTCTCCGGAAGCGACAGCGGGTAGATTCTCCCTTTCGGCAACTGGGCATTTGGAACTAGGTCTATAGCACAGTCCCATGGCCGATGTGGAGGTAGCTGGGAAGCTCTCTTGGGGCAAAATACATCCAGGAAAGACGAGTAGGACTCAGGAATCGTGCTGGACTGCTTCTCGATTGGACTCTCGACAGACGTCATATACACAGATAGGGGTCTACTGCCTCGAAGGGGAAGTTCTGGAAAGCAGGTCTGTGAGCAGCCGTCACCCCATCTTTTAACTTCTCCGGTGCCCCAAGAGATGATGGGATCATGCTTCACCAGCCACGGGCGCCCTAAGATGACTTCCATGTTAGCTCCCTCCAGAACCAGAAATTGTAGATGTTCCTGGTGAAACAAACCCACTTGAAGATGGATGGGTTCACATTTTCGGTGAACACTGGCCGATGAATGAAAGTGTTGAGTTATGGGTTGGATCTGATAAACTTGGGTGGATGCTTCCATACGGTGCTGGAGCTGGCGACAGAGGGAACTGGAGATGAAATTCCCAGCTGACCCGGAGTCAATAAGCGCTGTGACAAAAATAGAAACACAAGGAGTAGTTAATTGGACAGTGGTGGTGAGAGGATGTAGCTGTTCTATTTTTGAACTGAATACACTCACTGAAGTCAGTGTGGGACGGGATGGACAGGTGAGCCGGACATGACCGTCGGCGCCACAATACAGGCATAGACCCCGGGTCAGCCTCCTCTGTCGCTCCGAAGCTGTGAGTCTACCAGACTCAACGATCATGGGTTCTGGTTCTGGAGGAGCGATAGACTCAGGCGACCGGAGGAGTGCTTGTGGAAGGGGTCCAGTATCCTGTAGATATGTATTGAGACGAGCTGAGCATCGGAGTGAATGTTGAATGAATTTCTCCAAACCCATCGTGTCATCTAGTGCAGCCAGTTGAACCCGGAGTGTGGGTTCCAAGCCGAGCCGGTAGGTCGTTAGAAGAGATCGTTCATTCCATCCACTGGCAGCCGCCAAGGTTCTGAAACGGAGCGCATAATCCTGTGTAGACATTGTGCCCTGTTTGAGATGATATAACTTCTCACCGGCGGCTACTTCATCGTCAGAACGACCAAAAACCTCCTTGAAGTATTCAGTGAACGACGTGATGGAATTCATGACCGGCCCGGCTTGGTTCCAGATCGTCTCAGCCCATCGAAGTGCAGGTCCAGATAGAAGAGAGATGATGTATGCTATTTTGGAGCGATCTGTGGGATACAGAAAAGGTTGCATATCAAATATGAGGGAACATTGCAGAAGAAAACCATTGCACTCCTCCGTCCCGCCTGAGTAGGGCGCTGGTCGAGCCATGGGACTGGAAGAGGTGGTGGATGAAGAAGATGATGCGGAAGTGCTCGGTGCTGGTGGTGCGTCGGGAAGTGGAGCTGATGGCATCAAAATCCTCTTTAATTGATCCACCAGCTCTTGGAAGTGATCGGGGGTGCTCATGTTGTTACTGTGTTGAGGTCCGGGATTCTGTTATGAAGCAGACGGAGATCGGAGGTAAGTGAAACGTTGTGAGTAGTTTATTTACAACATGAAACACACAGAGGGAGAGCCGGGAGGATACGGGAGATGTTGGAAGTAAACAGTCTTTAACTTCTTCAGGATGCCAGGAGGATACGAGGAGGATAGACAACACACACCAGATAACTTGACTGAAGACAAACAGATGACGACAGGATCACAGACTGGAGACTCGGGGAACCGGAGGAACTACGAAGAAACAGAGAGACTGGTAAGTACAGATATCAGAAATCGGAGTGCTGGCTATGCCGGGGAAACACTCAGAGTCCGCTTGCGTAAAAACGATCCCGGACACTGAGTGTTGTGATGACGTGGTCTTTATAGGTGCTCTGTGATAGGGATCAGCTGTGTGTCAATTAGAATGCAGGTGATGGTGCTCTGGACGGATGAGTGCCGGGAGAGCCTGGCCAATCCGTGACAGCTACAGTGTATATGGAATTAAAAGTAAAGGAGCAGACAGTTATTTTATATATGCATTATTTATTTAACAGTAGAAAATGTAAAATGTAAAAATAATAAGGTAAATACAATATTAAAATATGAACAATATAAATAAACAACTTAAATAAAACGTTAAATAAAAATAGAAACCAACACAAAGTGAACTTAAAAGTCAAGGAGCAGTCATTTATAAATGCAATATTTATTTAACAATTGTCAACAAAACAGTAATGAACATAGAATACAAAATCTAAAAATAATAAGTTAAATATTAACAAAATAAATACAAAATTAGCAAGTTAAATAAAATATTAAATTTAGAAACCAACAACAAGTGAAATAGAAGAAATGGTATTATACTTGTAAACTATTATACTTGTAAACTGTATAAACTATATACATACACACATATATAAATAATAAGTTAAATAAAATGTCAACAAAAGAAATAAACTATTTGAGTAAAATGTGCAATAGAAACAAGTGAAATAAAATAAATTGAAGAACTATTGTTTTAAACTGTATACATACACACATACATAAATAATAAATAAGTTAAATAAAATGTTAACAAAATATATAATTAAAATTAAAAGTGCAATTAAAACAGAAACCAACAAGTGAAGTTGAATAAATTGAACTATGATTGTAAACTGTAAACACTATATGCATACACACATATATAAATAAATAAGTTATGTAAAATGTCAACAAAATAAATAAACTATTTAAATAAAATGTGTAATAAAAAATTAAACAACAACAAGTGAAACAGTTTAAACTGAAGTACTTTTACACTATATACATACACACACAAATACACACATCATTTAGGAATGGTCCTTCTCATTTCCTCTAGCCACTCTTCTTTGGTCGCAGTTTCAGACTGTGGGCAGTACACCCTGCCCCTGAATTGGCTATGGCCTGTGGCGTTTGTCTTGAACTGCCCACACTTTTTACAAGTGTTCGCCTGAACAGTTCTCCGGTAGGGTCTTTTGGGAATGGCTCTAGATGTGTACGGGGATGCTGCAGGCTGTGAGCTGGTACTGGGCACTGTTGGCTGAAGCAATGGCTGTCTGAATGGCATCCCCTGCACCATTGGGATACCCTGGGGCCATCTGCACTCCTTGCATCATCGGGATACCCTGGACCATAGGGATTCCCTGGACCATTGGCACAGCCTGGAACATTGGAACACCCTGAAACATCGGCACACCCTGGTACCCTGGTGTAGCCGGGATGTATATGTTGGGTACCATCTGCAGCGATGCTCCAGGTGCTGATGGTGTAATCATGACCTGGGTCTGTGCTGGTGTCTTAGGTCTGAGTGGGGGTCGCCCAACAGAAGTCTGCCTCTGCCTTGCCTGACCTGCTGTGCTCTCTGGCAACACGTACTGGTGCTGCTCTCCTGGTTGGTCTGGCTCAGTCCGAAGACTTTTGGCAACTGGGAGAGGCTCCTGGGCTTCTGGGAGGGGCTGAGGCAACTGAATACCCTGAAGCAGCACAGACAGCTCCTGCTTCTTCTGTCTGTTATTAAACCACTGAATCAGGGTATTCTGGTTTACCTCAACCAGCTGCATGGATGTACCTCCCATTACCAAGCTGTTGCCCAGTACGAGTTGCCTAATCCTGCGGTAGTCTTGCAGGATCAGAGACCATCTTGAAAGAGTACCCTTGCCTTTTCGCTTGGGGCTAGGGTGGATGGTACAAAGCCTGATGAAAATGGTCTCAACAAGACGGCAACAGTCAGGCCACTGAGCAGGAGCACTGCTTGCACCCAGGACACATCTAGTAGTGCTCTCAACGCCAGGGGTGTGAGTGGGCTTCCTGGGTGTTTTAAAATTGCCCACTCAGCAGTCGCTTCTGGTGTCGAGCTGCATATACCACCCGCTCCTTGTCTTGGTCGTCCAGGCTTTGCCAAAGACCAATGATATCATTGGCCTCCTGGTTGGTGAGGCTGAGGCTTTTGTGGGTCCGGAGCTCAACCAGATATTCGGCCAGCCTGTCCACATGCTGGAAGCCCGGAATATTTTGGTAGTCAACAGCCTAAAGAAAACACACACACAAAAAAAAAAACTTAGCACAATGCATTGTTCAATGCATAATTTTATAATTTATCCTGTTATCATGTCGAAGCTGCACTATGGAAATAAAGCTGATGAGTTTTTGACTTTACACTTTATTTTTAAAATTACATTGTAAAGATGTAGAAATTAGTGGGACTTACAGTCTCTTCATCACCGTCATCGTCGTCGTCGTCGTCCTCATCATCATCATCATTGTTATCATCCACAGCAGCCTCTTCTGGCTCTAAGGGCACAGGTGAAATGGGTTGTTCAGGCTGTGCAGGTGGGTCAGGGACCAGTGCAGGGGATGTGGAGACCGGCAAAGAAGCGTCACTGCTGGTGACTGCAGTGGAGGAACCCGATCTCAATGTGGAGGAGGATGGTGACAGAGCAGCCTCCGGATCAACAATGGTGTGATCCTCACTGATGTCACAGAAGCCCTCATCTTCTTCTCGCTCATCCACATTGAGATCCTCGATAAGCTCAGCCGTCTGCTCACAATCCGGGTTCATGTTCTGCAGTGCCTGACCAGTCTGCTGGAACAGGTACTGCACTCCAATGAGCTCACCTGAAAAATAAAACATAAATAAACAAATTTTAAGAACCATGTTTGAATGTTTGATTGGGTGTTGCATTAGCAAGTAGTTTTTGAAGCTCAAAGTCAAGGCAGAAACAAAAACATACATTTTATTCAGAGGTCCAAAGCATATTAATTATTCTGGACAAAACATCTAATGAAATGCAATGGAAATACAACAAAGACATAGAAATTTACAAATAAATATGCCTCAAAGCTTGTAGCATTATGTTTGATAATGACATGTAGTAATAATGTAATAATGATTTTCTATGTTGCTTCAGTTCAATAAATAGTCATGAAACAATAAATTTGTTCTTACAAATATTTAAAGACATTAAAGATTTCACAGCACAAGGCTTATGAACATTGACCTGAAGGTGGTTTTATTTACAATTATACTAAAAGGAGTTTTATCAGACTAGTATGAGCTATCAAGCAGGTAACAAAGGCTTTGTTTCCAAAAAATGTTTTGATCACAATAATAAATTAGAGGCCTTGGAAATTTGCCTGTTAAACTGGACACAGTAGATGGAGAGTACACAGAAATTGCAGGTAACAATAGCAAATTCTTTAACAATAACAATAATAAAATTCTCTTACCAGTGTAACGGGCAGGCGGACAAAACTTTGGCACCACTTTTCTCCCAAACAGCTTTTCATAGTTGCAGTTTACACAGTGAACAAGTTCTCCTGTGTAGCTGCGTAAAGCTGATGGTTCAGATGCCAAGGAAGCAGCCTCCCGGTCGTGGTTCCACCTGTTTAATCCTTCCAGCAAATAAATCTGAAAGTTCAGACTATTTGCGCTGGACCCTGTAAATAGTAACAATGGTGTTTAGGACTCAATTAATAAACACACACAAAGACATTTAATGTGTTTTCTTTACACAATGTTTCTGCGGAATCATACCTGGGATGAAACGGTTGGGGTGTAAATGGAAGGACTCGAGAGAAGTGGAGTCCCTGGCACATCTGTAGGTCCGTAGCAGAACACCACCCTTGGTTATGCTCCCCGTTTCCGTATAGAGCACAAGACCAGGGGGGTCCTGAATGCATTTTATGTGCTTTTTTTGGACACTCCAGATGTGCTCCATCCTTTCCCTGTCCATAAGAGGAACGCCCAGCGAGTCATTGCCCCTGTTGCTCAGAAGCTCGGCGAAAAGCTGTTCAAGGAGAAGGATTGTGGTCTCCTCTCCACGGGTCCTCCTCCGGCAATGCAGAGCCAGCTCCTCCCTGGTGAGATGCTTGTTGACATCGGCATCTGTCAGCGCAGGCCAACCCTGGGACATCAACAGTGCTCGCTTTGCTTGGCGAAGCAAAGAAACATCAGCCGCATCCCATTCAAAAATGCACGCTGAGATCCGTGACATGAAGATGGGATAGAGCTGATGAGCATCAGTTGTACATCCCAGGGCAATCCTGCGCATAAGATGCCAGATGTCCAATCTCACAGTCAACTCTGGCCATCCTCTGAACCTGGCTTTGAGTTTGGTCTCGCCCACATCAGTGCAGCACCCACAGTCCACATACAAAACAGCAGGTGGATCCACACCAGCCTCCTGGTATCTTTTGACCAGCCCATCCACCATCCTGTCCAGTCCTGCTCCTTCCTGGGCTGTGAGCACACTAATAAGCACTTGACCAAACTCATTGCCTACAGAGGTGAGCCAGAGTCCTGTTCCTCTCGCTGTCCCAGCCAGCTTTTTGGTGATCTGGATTAGGCACGAGAAGAAGCAGGCTGTAACATCACATCAAGCAGACTACACAAAGGATTTTTGCCAATGCTGGAATATAATAAATAAAAGTGTAAATTGATGAAAATCCACTAACCTTTTTCGTTGAATCCATCTTCAAGATGGACCCATAGGTTGATGTTATCCTGGCATGGATTTCATTCAACCTTGTTAAGATGTCCTGGCTGTAGACAGTGAGGAGCCACTTGCAGCTTGGCACAACTGTAGGCGCCGGGGGCTCCTGGAAGGTGATCGGCAACACCCCAGATCCACTGAGGAAATCCACACACTGAGTGGTATAGCGGGCCAGACGCTGGAGCCACTCTTCGCTGTGGTTTTCCCTCAGTTGTTTGATGACCCTTGTGGGGCTGTTGCCTACTCCACGCTCACGCAGTGGTGGAATTACTCTTATGTCACAGGCGTACCTTAGGAACAGAAGATTATTCATATATTATATTTATAAAGTTTATATATAACGTGTAAAGGATTTTCATATATTTATGATGATAAGTTAACAACTGTATAAAGGTGTGCTATTACTCACTTCTGCGTGAGAATGACCCGAAACTCAAAGCGATGACCAAGATCCAGCTGCTGTAGGACAGTCTGACTCCAGGACACATGCGAGGCTTTGCACTTGGTACAGATGAGGGTTTCTGTAACTATGCTGTACATCCTGTTGATGTCCAGAACCTGCCGTGCCCTTTTGTGAAGACCTCCACCTGTCAGCTGATGCTGCCCACATGCAGGATTGGAGCAAAGGACTTTGACCCTCCACAGCTTGTATGGCATCCACAGCAAAAGTGAAGGACAGAAAAATCTGTCTGGAGCTGGAGCCTGATTGTACATAAGTGCAGGCTGTGGAGGGTAATACCAGAGCTGGAGGTTGTCACGAAGCTCTGGCTTTCCTTTGGACCCCATTTTAAAAAGCCTGCTGGCAATCCACTTGTGGTCCTCTGGTGGCAAGGTTTCAGCCCAAAGGCGAGGAAGTGGAACAGCCAATGGAGCTTGCAACAATGCCCCAGAAGGTGCAGTCTGTGAAGGAAAATAGATAAAAGGTTTAGTCTGGTAATGTAAATGCACCTTACATATTTGAGTGAGTACCCTCAAATGACGTTATCATGATTAAAATAGTTTTAATCTAAATACCTTTGATTTTAAATTATTGTTTTTAAATACTTTATTATGTATTTCAATTCCAAAAAAACATTAATATAATTTTACCAATAAACATTTCCTTTGAAGACACATAAATATTTTCCCATATAGTTATTTTTCATTTTCCTTTCTACTTCTCTTCCATCCACATTTTTTTCTTTTACTACTTTCAAGATACAACATAAACAGCAGAGGGCTTAATTTTT
>CAIGQQ010007917.1:0-11062 GCA_903798035.1 Danio albolineatus
ATTCCAAAATCCTTACAGTCACCATTCACCAATTCCAAATCTTATAAGGTTGATGTAAATATTTTCAAATTCATATGGTTCCTTTACATCATCGTTAATGTACTTTAATTAAAATATAGTCTGTTAGTTAAACTTAATAAAGCGTAAAATGAAAGGCCGTTTAAACACATATGTGACTTGAGGAGCAGCAGGCGAGCGATACCGTTAGCTCACCGGAAGAGGCTGCGCGAGTTTTTTCAAGATTCAAAGTCGATCTCGCGATAAGCTGTACCGCCATTTTATTACTGCACCAGCCCGCGATAGAGTATCAGCGTTGGAAGAGCGACAAAGGTGGAACAAGAAGTACAAGAAGACAGCGTGTGCAAATCTTATTTTGTTCATGTAAGTATTAATATCTTTTTACATGTTTTACATGTTGTCCTTCTGATTTGTTAACTTGTAGAGACCGTGGAATGTTTGCGGATAACATTGTAACGTAAGAGTACTCCGCGTTGCGGTTAGCCGCATGGTGATTTAGTTGGAGCAATATTTGTTAATGTGGTTAACAGTCTTTTCACATCCAAATAGCAACCAGAAAGATAAGTGGTGTAAACGTTTTATATTGAGTGTGAAAGGCACGAGACCGTAAATTGCGTTCGTTCAAATATTTCCACGCTTTGGCCTAGAGAGCTCGTTACACAGTCACTCGTGAACCAGTGGTTTAGCGTCCCACTTTGGGAGGATTTAGCAGCGACATGAGTGGACGGAACTTTGTGGCTTTGAAACTCTTCACTGTCTGTCCGTGTGTCTGTGTTTTTACTTGGTGAGCAGCGGTAAAATCGATGAACTAATGATGACCTACACTGCCAATCACAGTCATTTATGTTCAGCACGTAAACACATTGAAAAAAATTAAAATTTCAGTTCCAAATTGTAGAGTCGTGACAATTGATAATAATACGAATTCATTAAATAAAAGTGATTATTTTTTTTGGTAGTACTATTTATTGGATAGTAGTGATTTTTTATTAGGTACTTTTAATTATTTCAGTAGTGACCAGTAACTATTTTATTACTAGTAACAAATTAAATTGTTTTTTGCCATTAACTTCATTGAGTTACTTTATTGAGAGATCAACTATTAAGCTCTGACTAATATCTTTAACAGTTTATATTTTAAAATATTTCTATTATTATACTATTACTAATATATAACAATATTTTATTTTAGTGCTTAATCATTATATACTAATATTTGTTTTTAAATGCCAATGCTTTTTCATTTAAGTGCTAGTTCTTGTTTATTGGGTACTAGTGCTTATTTATTATTACGTGTGCATACTAGTACTTATTTATTACACATTATTTAGAATATTTTGAAATCATTCAGTTGTTACTGATACGAAGCCAGTTTAAAAAATTAAGCATTGGAGAGGTGTCATCCAGTTTCTTGTATTTAATTGCACTATTTGTCACAAATAATTAAAAATGGTGGAAAATAGTTAACTTTTTGTCATTGCCATGCACTGGAGGGTGATTTTAGTTTATTTATATGTTTTGTTTTACTTTGTGGAAAAGAGACATGGTTAATTGCAAATTAGCATTTTGAATTTGAGGGGAGAGGGGGTGTCATTGTAATTATAAAACCACTGTATTTGAATCAAAACTATGATCATATCCAAGAATGTCCTGCGGGAAAAAGTAATACATTCCATTACAATCTCACTTTTTTATCACATTTATTAGTTATGGATCCTAAATACCTAAGTGAATGGCGTCGACTGAGAGAGAGAGTTGATGCACTAGCTGCATCTACTAGCAGTTTGGATGATTATCCAGATTTAGGTGTGCCGTCGCAAGATGTATTTGAGGAGGGTCCTTCCATGCAAGAAGAGGTTTCTGAAGAGGCTTCATCCACAACGAAACATGATTATGAGGAGACTTCGTCTTTAGAAGTAGGTGCAGAAGAGGATCTATCAACGGGGGATAGTTTGTGTCTGCAACATTCAGACTATGGATACAAGGAACCGGCTGATTCCAGTGAGACCAATACAGAGCTTGAGTCTTCAGATTCTGAAGACATTCCATCTTTAAGCAAAGATTTGGCTGAGTGGGCAACAACAACAGGTCAAACACATGCTGCCCTAAATAAGCTCCTTGGAATATTAAGAACTCACGGACATACACTTCCGAAAGACAGTAGAACACTTCTAGCAACCCCGTCAGGTTTTGAAATTAAAAATTTGTGTGGAGGCCAGTACACATATTATGGGTTGGAGCAGGGAATTCTGCATTACCTTTCTTTCATCAAACCATCGTTCACAGGCAGTATTGACCTTATTATCAATATAGATGGTCTGCCCATTTTCAAGTCAAGTAAAACCCACTTTTGGCCTATTCTTGCTAAACTTGATGATTCTGAGCCATTTCTCGTTGCACTTTATTATGGCAACAGCAAGCCAGATCCTGTTCATGACTATGTTTCGGATTTAATAGCAGAGTTGCAGGTGCTTCTGCAAAATGGAGTCACACACAAAACCATAGTGCACAAAGTTACACTCCGAGCATTCTTATGCGATGCTCCAGCAAGAGCATTCTTGAAGTGCATAAAAAGCCACAATGCCTTGCATGGATGTGAGCGTTGTCTGTCAGTAGCCACATCAGTTGAAGGAAGGGTTGTCCATTTAAATAGAGTGTCATGTGAGAAAATCACAGGTGACAAATTCAGTCAGTTTCACTATCCTGATCATCAGAAGGAACCTACACCTCTAGCCCAACTAGAAATCAATTGTGTAACGCAGTTTCCTCTGGATCACATGCACCTAATTTTTCTAGGAGCTGTGAAAAGATTGCTCACCTTTTTATTGCGAGGCCCAGTTATTTGCAGGCTTAAAAAAGGACAGAGGGATCAAATAAGCCAGAAGTTGGTACAGCTGAAAGGTTTAATGCCAGCTGATTTTGCTAGGCAGCCAAGATCTCTGACAGAACTCGATCGCTGGAAAGCTACAGAATTGCGTCAATTTCTGCTGTACACAGGACCACTTGTGCTGAAGGATGTTCTTTCTGATGATCATTATCATCACTTCCTCTCTTTAATGATTGGAATGTCCATACTGTTGGATGAGAATGCTGCCAGAAGAGTACACTACCTGGAGTATGCTCGAAACCTGCTTGAACATTTTGTGGATACCAGCTCAGAACTTTATGGGGAAACTTTTCCAACTTACAACATCCACTCTATCAAACACATTGCTGATGATGTTTTTAATTTTGGGTGCTCTTTGAATGAACTGTCCTGTTTTCCATTTGAGAACCACCTGCAGTCTATAAAGAAGTTGGTGAGAAATAGCAAAAATCCAATAGCTCAAGTCACAAAAAGATTGGCAGAAAAGGCAAACACACAGGAACAAAAGAGGCAAAGGAGGCACACAACATTCTCCATATCAACCAAGCCACCGAATCACTGCTTCATGTTAGAGACGGAACAAATTGTGTTTGTGAAGGAAAAACGGCAAAATGGAATGTTGGTGGTTGATGTCTTGGATTCAAACATCCAGAGGCAACTTTTTGATCTACCTTGTGAGTCCAAACTGATTAACATTGTGTATGTGGTGGACAGTGACCTCAGCAGAGTGAAGAGGAAGCTTTTGGAAGCAAAAAATTTACACCGGAAGGCTGTGTGTTTGCCACATGCACAGGGATTTGCCATATTCCCCCTTCTCCATGTCTTTAAGGGGTAACTGAAGCCTGGTCTTGTCGTGTCAGTTTATCTTTCTGGGTGAGAATATAGTCGACGTCACAATTTATTAATGCTTGTATGCCTAATGTATATAAAAATAGTGTGGCATGCTTGTTTTTGATTATACTGACCTGGCATTTGTTTTTCTCTGAGGGAATATTATGTAACAAATGTTTTATTTGTCCCACCCACAGAAAATTATGTCTCAAGGACTGAGACGTGCTCGAAAGCAAAAGCTTTATCAAGATTATGTCCAAGGTAAGTACCGTTTTTATATTTTAGTTTTCACTACTACTGCTGCATATCCAAATCTCTGAAGTAATTTGATTAATTTTAATGGTCATGTTGCAATTTATTTTAGACATGAACTCATCAGAATCTTTACTAGCATCACCACCACCACCACCACCACCGCCAACAACAACAAAAAAGCGCAAGGGTAATTGTTTTGTAAAAGTATTTAAATATTGATGTGCTACTTTATTTTTTAAAAAAAGTACTTCTCTTAACTATAACATTGTCACCACCTCCTTTGGTATAATATATTTAATAGAATTACTTGGTAACATTACATAAGCAGAAAAACGAGTCAGTAGCCTGTGCTGTTTGCTAGTCAGACTGCAGGGTCTTTTGTACTGAATGCTTGTGCATTAAAAGTAGTCATAGCTACTTGAAAAAAAAAAGATATTACATTATCATTGTTGCACTTTTTTAAAATGTTTTTTTCCATTTTATAGTTTGTAATTTTCCTGTGCCTCCAAAGAAGTTTCGGACATCCTCCAAATCTGACACTGCATCTGGTAAATGCAACATCATATAACATGACTATTCTAGTCATGTCCACATTACTAATTTTTATTTGGCTTAATGTTCAAAAGTATATATTTAAAATTACGTACTCTTTCAAAAATAACTATCCCTGTTGGTAATTTTTGTAGCAGCAAAAGCTATTGTAAAACAGAAGAGGAGGGCACACACTAAAATGGGTGAGTTCATTAACCCCTTATTGTAAACTAAGTTGTTATGGATGCTTGCCGTTTGAGTACTGTATTATTTCATCATTTAAGGAACTACTTATCTACACTAAGAACAGCTGCTGCTGCATTGCAGGTTCTATCACAGTGCAATAAATGTCTTTCATTGAGCAAGACAGACATCTACTGCTTATTTTATAAGATCTTATTTTGTAGATTGGACGTTTTTTTCTTAAAATAAAACAGTTGGTTTGTGTACAAATATTTTAAAAAGTGCATTATTTTTTAACATTTTCTATGTTCTACACTATTTTTATTCTAATTTATGATCAGTATTCCATTAACTAGTCTGCGAAGGTTGTGGGGCAATAAACAAAAAATAGATTCTTCATGTTCGTTGGTGGAACGACTATTATTTTTATTAATGTTGTTGTTGTTATTAATAGTTTTTAAATGTTTATAATTAAGTGTTACATATAAATTAATGCATGTATATGTGTGTATATGTAACTATATTTTTGTATTGTTTCTTAATTCTAGCTGAAAACCTTTCAGAGGACCTTTTTACATCACCGCCTATCTGTAAGTCTTGAAAGCACACAAATAATATTTGTTAATGTTTTACATTATTATACATCGCAATAAACCTTAAACCACCTTGCATATTAAAATGTTCTCATACACAAGCATGTTCTTGTGTAAAACATATTAAAAACATAAATTTATTCAAATCTTTTAATAGGTTCACCGACGAGTTCTGGGGATGACACCCATATATCAACACAAAGTAGTATGTACACTAGACCTGTGCATCATATAACAAACTGCAAGTTATGGTAATAGTAGAGTGCAGTTGACAAGTCATCCTGCTAGAGTCATTGTTACCAATATTAAAAGAACCATACTTCAATTCTCCACAGTATTTTCCAAAGTAAGAAGTTATTGTAGTGTAGCACAGTACTGTATATTATGTCCAGTGTGCTATGTTTTGGTTACAATGAAATGGATATTTGTACTTGAGTAATCCTCCTCCTCCTTTTTTTTTTTTTTCTTTCTTTCTTTTTGTTTTCCTTTTTTAGGCACTCAACAAACACCACACCAGGTTCTCTCGCCCATCTCTGAACAAAGTAAGATATTTAAAATGTTTATTAAATATTAACAAAGTACTCTTTATAAGTTTTGACTGTAATGTACAAGCCACATAACTAAGCACCAATGCAACACACCAGACACCTTCAGGTGAACACAGCGTAACATCTTTCATATACTGATTCTCTAAATTGCCCTTTTTATGCAATAGTTTATTTCATTTTAATACATGTCGTTTAATTTGTTCCAAAGCCACTCCACAGTCTACTTCTATCGAAACGCCGAAAAGTAAGATCTGCAATGAATTATTTCAGTTTTTATACAGATACCTTTGTTTCTTCTGTGGCATACTGCTTTTACGTCATAAATTAGTAAAGCAGTAGTTATTACTAATTAAAAACAGATATTTTTATGGTTAATTCAATGGAGATCTGTAGGTTACTGATCTTTAGGTCTTTTTTATTTATTTATTTTTTTAATCTAAATATGCCATTTCCAGGGACAAAGCAGACATCCAGGAGACGTTTTTTAGACCTCCCCCTGCACACTTCAACCCCAGGTAAACCCTAACTTGAGCGTATGTGTCAAGACTAACAATATAATTTTTTTTTTGTTAGCGAAATAGTATGTTCCAATATCATTGCAGCTGCTGGGACTCTGCACCAGGCTTCCCGAACTCCACGGGGCAGAAGCCAAAAGGGTAAGTATAGCTGTATTTTGTCGGAGATTACAGATGTTGAGAGTATTGTAAATAATAATAATAATAATAATAATATTCATGTCTTCATTGCAGCTGTTTGCACTCCACAACAGGCTGCCCGAACTCCACGGGGCAGAAGCTAAAAAGGTTAGCAGAGATGTATTTTGTCAGAGATTACAGATGTTGTTGAGAGTTTTGTAAATAATAATAACAATATATTCATGTCTTCATTGCAGCTGTTTGCACTCCACAACAGGCTGCCTGAACTCCTCGGGGCAGAAGCCAAAAAGGTTAGCACAGATGTATTTTGTCAGAGATTACAGATGTTGTTGAGAGTATTGTAAATAATAATAATAATATTTTCATGTCTTCATTGCAGCTGCTGGGACTCCGCACCAGGCTGCCCGAACCCCACAGGGCAGAAGTCCAAAAGGTTGGTATGGAAATGTCATTCAACTTAAGTTCTGTCAAGGAATATCATTCTAAAATGAAATCTTGCTCACGATGTGAGTTTTCAGTCACAATGTGGTAATCTGAGACAAATTTGACATCCTAAAAGATTCATATAATTGTAGGCTACATTCAGTGGTCTCATTGTTCTATCTGAACTTCTGGTAGTAACAGCTGATTTCAGACACTCCTACGGTTTGACATTGTCAAAGCAACAATGGCACAGCTATAAACTACAACAGGACGTGTCTCATTTGCTTTTTCCCCCCTTTTTTTATCAGTAAGACATATTATGCTATGTATCAGTTACCGAACATGTCATGGATGGATGATGTAAAGTTTTTTCACATGTCCATGTTTAGTGGATCTTAATTGTCCTAATTAAACACACCAGATCAAACTAATTGAGTCCTTCAGGCTTGTTTGAAACCCACCTGTAAGTGTGTTGAAGCAGAGTTGGAACTAAACTGTGCAGGGCTGCGGCCCTCCAGGAATTGAGTTTGACATCCCTGTCCTACAGTCTGACATTGACAACTGAGATCTTGCTGAGTGACATAGGAATCATTGTTGTATAGAATCGTTAAAATTCACACTGTGAGCCAGGCTTTATACATGTGCTTTTTTTTTAATACAAATTTTACAATTTATGCTCAAGTAGTACCCACATAGCAAATGTCTTCTGGCCCAGTTCCGGGCCACACTATAACTTTTCCCTCGGCCCAAGTACCGCAAAGAATGACGGCCCTGAAGTGGCCCATAACTGGATTAAAGACAAGGGCCACACATGGGCCATAACCGGCCCGAGTCTCAGCCAATTTATCACCCTTAACTGGCCCTAAACTGGGCCAAAACTGGTTCATTATTGGTACCGATTCTCAGCCATAAGTTAACCATATCAACACCACCCTTTAACCAGAAGCCCCAAAACTGAGCCATAACTCAGCCTACTGTTACCTAAATTATGTGAACAAATAAACCACAATAAATCTTAACTCTCAAAATGTGTTTATTTAACAATAATGCACAAGCCATAGAAAAATATAACAGCTAGAACTGTTTACGTAACTGTGTGAGTATTATTTTAGTTGCCTGAACAACATTAGTTATAACTTAATGAATTTAAATGAACACAGCACTGAAACTGAAACAAATTACACTACCGGTCAAAAGTTTGGGGTAATTTTTATTTTTTAAATTAATTTCATTTAATTTAAATAAAATTATTCTGTTCATCAAGGTGGCATTTATTTAATGTAAAAAAAAACTGTTAAATATTTATTCATTACTTATTGTATGTAGTTTCAAATTAAATGATTACTCCAGTCATTATTGCTTTTATTACTATTATCATTAATAATTATTATTAATATGATAGCAATAATTATTAATATCAGAGTCATTTCTGAAGGATCGTGTGACTGAAGACAGGAGTGATGGAGCTCAAAATTCATCTTTAAAATGACTGAAGTAAATAATTAAATTAAATAACATTTCACAATTTCACAATGTGTACAGTATTTTTAATGAAATAAATGCAGCTTTGGTGAGCAGGATAAGCTTATTTAAAAACATTCAAAAATCCTACTGACCCCAAACTTTTGACACGTAGTGTATGTAATTTTACTCAGAAAGCAGATTAAATTGATTACTTAAAACAGTAACACAATGTTTGTATGCGTGATGAAGAATGTGATCCTAATTAGGACTCTGGCAATGAAGTACAGCTCTGCCGCCCCTCCTTCCTCCATCTCTATCGGGAGCAAGCTGAAGCCATCTTTGTACACTTGCTTCTATCTCCTGATCAGTGGCATGATGCGCTTTTTCTCACAGCAGCTAAAACACAAAATACAAATTTAATAGTACTAAACTACTAAGTACATATACAAAACAAACATCCATCCACCTACTGTAAATGCAAAATAATAAAAATTATCTTCAGGTTCAGTTTATTACCTGGCTTGTCAGAGTTTGACAAGAGTATTTTGACAAATTAATATAGCGAACAAAACCCTTAACTGTGGTGTAAGCAATGCACGGTTGAAGTACTAATAATGTAACACATTCAAAGCATAACATAGCGAATCAAAAAGTGCATTTAGATTATAAATGTACTGGACTGTGTTAAATTGTTGCTTAGTTATTGCATATGTTAATGTAACACAATAAGGACCTCCTACAAATACTTGTACCATAACAGTATGCACAAATTAACATTTAGAAAGTGAATTATAGTACCTTTTTAAAATAACAGTTGTAGAAATTGAAATGTTTAGACTGTAAAATTTTAAATACATACATTTAACGCTACAGTTACTAAAAACAATGTTCCTTAACTGCAAGCTTTTAAAGCTGATCTTCCGTTTACTCTTCTACTCGTTTACTTTACATTTTTATATTCTTGGCCAGCGGGTTTGTTATTGTTGCCGTCATTATTCCCCAAACACCATCTCCCACTTTCATTGTGAATTAATATTTAATTTATTAGTTGTTAAAATAAAATGGCAAACATTCACTAAAGCGGTGGTTCTAAATTTCTCTCGTGCCCCCCCGCCCTGCACATTTTGTATGTCTCTTATATTTGACAAATAAGGATCAGTTCATGGATCTCTCTGTTAAGGAGATGATGATCTATATCAGGTGTGTTAAGCAGGAAGATATACAAAATATGTAGGGCAGGGGGGCACGAGGACTGGAATTGAGAACCACTGCACTAAAGGGATAGTTCAATCAAAAATGCAAATTCTGTCATCATATCCTCACTTATACTAGTCTGTATGAGTTTCTTCGTTCTGTTAAACACAGGAGAAATCTTGAAAATTGTTATTAACCAGACAGTAGATTCGACTGTCTGCTTACCAACATTCTTCAAAAATGTTGTCTGTTCATGTTCATCAAAAGAACCAAACTTATATAAGCTTAAGATTAAATGATGAGCAAATTAACATTTTTCGTGAACAAACATACTTTAAAACAATAAGCCTTTGGTAAGCCTAAACAAAACAGTTGTGTATTTATACATCAGTATCTGAAGTACAATGGGCTTACCAATCATTATGGATTATCTTCCTTTGGTCCATCGTCATCTCTTGATTTGTGAGAATGTTATGCAGAAGGGCTGAAACAGAAGCAAGAAATTATAATAAAACCACCAAAATCTATGTTACTCAAGATGTAAAAGTAGTACACAATAGTAGTACGTTACTCAATTAAGAAATACTTACAAATAAAAGCTTGAGGTCTTAATAGTCCTTGTGGCTGGTGGTAAACCCTCACTGGTGCAGATCATTTACCCTTCATACCAACAGTCTGTCTTGTAGCCTGTTTTATAGCACAATCACTGTCCTGTAAGAAAGAGAGAGACAAAAAGGCATTAACATTGAATTTGCCTAGTCAAATATTCAATATAGGATAACACTGTAGCTCTAAATCTTTTTTTTATTATAAATTTGTTAGTAATTTTGTTATGATATGAAAATGCGAGTGCTTTTAGGGCAGAAGTTTCTAGCTTTTAAAGCTGCAATTTCAATGTTTTATCAATTAATTTGTATCCACATTTAAATACTTTAGATTTTTATTATTGTATCCATATTACATTCCCTTTAATTTGATAGGATAATGCTAGCAAATTGTGTGGTTGTTCTCCTGGTTCAGTTTTGATGCAAGTGGCCAATTGTTCATGGAAATCCTAGATGTGACCTCTAAACATTACCCATGTTGAGAATTATTGTTTTTAGACAACAATGAAATTCACATCATCCATATCATTCTTTCAGAGTCTTAAAAATAACCTTTCAGTTATTTTAATAGTTCAACATAATTATTTTTCGCTCAATCCCCTAAATATGGCACACATGAGATGTCTAGAAGGACATGAAAGAACTAAGCAGGAAAAAAGAAAACAAGGAGCGTGTCCTCTTCATGTTAAACAAAAATTAATCCAGATTTGATTCTACATGACTGATACAAAATGCTAACAAATACACTATTTATTTGTAAAAACAGGGTTTAATACATTTTCATTCACCTGCCAACGTGGTTACTAAATATTTAAGTCACGGCCATTCAGAATGTCTAACTAAAATAAAAATATCAGAAATACCCAGATTTTCAGTCACAGAATTAGATATAACT
>CAIGQQ010007919.1:0-19055 GCA_903798035.1 Danio albolineatus
AAAAAAAAAAAAAGTCCCCTGAAATCTTAACCCTTTAAAGGTGCAGTATCTAAGTTTGACACCCAGTGGTTGAACTAGGTATTTCATTCCTGGATCAAAACACACGGAAGTGCAGGTTGCCGGATTGAGGAACAACTGGATTGTGCCTCATTATTGAGCCTAAAGGGGCTCAATCAAATCATGCTCTGCAATAAAAGCAACGGCACCCGATCAAGGGAATATTTTCCATATTAAAAGCTGTTTTTGTAAGAAGTCGATATATTAGAAGCGGCTTCTATTTGTTGCAGCTGAAAAACAGAAAACTATGACAATGATCACCACAAATACACCTCGTGCATTATTTGGTGTTAAATGCCAACAATGTGAGTTTGAATGCCATTTTACATGACATTTCTTGCCATATACTAAAAGCAGCAGCAGACAGTTCACCTCAATTCAATTCGCTGTGACTCAAAACCAACACATATCAGTGATTTAGCATCTACATTTAACGAGGTAAAAGAGGTTTAATATGTGTATTAATTAGATTATAAACCTTACCATTTCGTTGGAGTGCAGTAAGTGCACTATTCTGTGCTTCTGAATGGCTGTATTTAAATTTCTGTCGTGTTTTGTCTGGTGCAAACAGCCAAATTGATTATCGCTGCAAATCTCTTCACATAGCGTGCTATGACACAGGGTTACAATGTAACCTGCTCATCTTATGTTTAGGTTCGTAATTATTTATATTATTTACAAATTAATAACCTCAAGTGAACCTGAATCTGCATCTCATTTCGGAGTTTGCTACTGTCCTTTGCAGGCCACATTTTGGTCAGCGCATGCTTTGAGAGCCTTTCTGAATGAATGGAATATGCGTTTTTTTTTCCACCAAGGCCACCAGGGTTGCTGAAGTTTAATTTGTTAAACTGGCAGTGGGGAGGTTAAAAGAACCACAACAAGAAAAGCGTCCCGGCACGGAAAACACATCTTCAAAGGAGAATATCTGACTTCAGCACTGTTTTTCAGATAAACAAGAATGTTTACTTAGCATGTTTCTTAAATATCTGCAAAGATATTATGATATTACATACAGCACCTTTTAAATGCATACCTGTTTTTTCATGATCCTTACTACATAACATTTTTGCCTTTTTTTTTTTTATAGTTAAGATCGACCCCATTCTCTTTGTTTTGGTGTCCCCCCACCTCTATTTAGATGAAATAGTATTTTGACAGAAAGTGAAGTTGGAGAGGTGAGGGATTGGTAAAGGTCAACAAGTTGGGACTCGAACTTGGGAGTCCTGAAGCAAAGTTTAACCATATGTTAGCACACTGCCCATGAGGCTATTACCATCGGCAGAATGAATACCTCCTTATTAAACAGAACACCTCCTTATTAGATTTTTATTTATAATTTTATTAAAGCGTTTTGGGTTGTTTGTGTCAAATTATGTTATGTAATGTTATAGGTGTTTTTTCATGTGCCACACTGAAACAATGACTCCTTAATATCAAATCACGTTTTATTTCTTATGATGGCAATGTCTGATGCACAATCATATAAATATGAGAATAGAACAAAATCTCATCAGAAAACAGTGATGATGAGAACAGTGAACAATGAACAATGATTACTCTGCAGATTTGGAAATATACAGTTTAAAGACATTCGAAATTATGATTTTGAGAATATGGTTGAAATTGTTTCAGCATTTACTGATCAATCCATGTTCTGCATAGGTCTGGGGCACTAAAGACCTGCATGTAATAATGATTGGCAAACTGTGAAAATGTCAAGGTCATGATACCCAGCCAATTCATGGATTCGAATTTGTGTAAATGTACATTCCAGATAATCAAACAATATAGTATGGTGCTACCATTACTGAGATCATGGGTTTGATTATAAGAGAATACTTTTAGTTTAAACCATGTGTATAAACAAAGATTTTACACAATTTTCACATCCACATGCTAGAACTCAAACTCTTATTCTAGAAAAAATATATACGATCTACTTATATTTATATAATTATTGATTGATCCATCTAACTTGCATTATTTGTCTTTTTCCTGCCCTAACTTGGAAATTAATAAACGCCATTCAACAAACAGAAAGACCATGTGAAAAATATTAGATTATTTAATCCCCCCCACCCCCCAATTTGTTCTTGTATTGGTCACTTTGTCCTTCTAGACTTTGTATTGCTCATAGTTTGACTCCTTTTCCTAACTCATGTACATGTACAGACGTGTACAGTGCAGTAGTTGACTGTCAAGTGGAAAAGCTCCAGCTCTAACAGCTGTTCCTATTGTTCGCTCAGAGAGATGACCTTATAGGGAAGTGCCCATGATGTACAACCGCTTTCACCCTCGTGTACCCGCTTTCACATTGGCCTTGCCCATCAGCACAAGCTGTGCTCTGGGACTTCAAGCACCCAGGCGGGATGGCATGCAACCTTCTGCTGGACCTGGTAACCATCGCCTATCACTGCAGAGCCTTGCAGCAAGTGGCAGGGGCCTAGCAGGTGTTTGATGCCCTTAGCTTGTGGGAGATAAATGCTAAAATGAATGAGGGTAAAGGAGGTACTAGCCATTTATTAGCCAACAGTTGTTCGGAGATTCTCATCAACCATCTGAGTGGTCAATGTGAATCATTAGCTGCGTCCCAAATGGCATACCCGTGCACTTTTCTACGCCATTTTGTAGTATAAATAGAGTTTTCAGTGTGAACGCACTTATTACACTAACAATATGAGGTGCACTTTAATTACCCGGATGAGGCACTCATTCCACCGGTAATATGAAGTGTGTAATGATGGACACTTCACGCACTCAACGACCGGAGCTTCGTGCACTTAACGGAAGAGGCGGAGCTATCGGGCGCACATGTCGGATAACTTTTTTTTTTTTTGGACTGTGAAAGCAAATTTCTCCAACAAGAGTGATAATAGCGCCTCACGATGGTGAATGCGGTTATAGTCATGCCAGGTATTATTAGGAATTTTGGTCATTTATTTCTCTAATTTGGTGACCGTCAAACGTCATCAGGGAAACGGTTTGAACTTCCGCTTAGTAAAAAAGCCATTAGTGCTCCATTTGGGACAGCACTACACACATACTTTGCTGTTGAGTGTGTAAGTGCATACGTACATAGTGCATAAGTGCATAGTGTATAGTGTGTCATTTGGGACACAGCTATTATTTTATAGTTTGTAAGCATTTAAAAGTTGCTGTTAATATAGTAAGTGAATTAATCGGTCACTACTATCATTATTGGAGCTGTGATCTTAAGAAATAACACAATGCCTAATTAGTCTATTAATTCTTATTGTTAAAATGTGCTGCGTTAAAGAAGATTACATCAATTAGAGGGTAATGCAGTGTGCTAAAAGAACTTTAGCTCCGCCCCTCTTTTAGAGTGCTGTAGATCAAATATTCCTATGCTCTCAAAATACTTAAATATTTAAATCTTTTTGTAATAAACTTAATTTAATGCTTTTATTGGCCCAACCAACAACTCTGAATGATTACTTCAGTCTTTTTTGATCAGTGGTTTGCAGTGCTTCATTCGATTGTTTGTTTGTTTTTTTTTCCATCTGTATAAAGCACAGTCTTGTACCTTTTGTCTTAATGCGTTATTTTCTTCTACTTTTTTGCTTTTAAATCAAAAAGTTTTTTTTTTCTCTCCTCATGGCAGTTTGGTTTGGTTCATTAAATTTGAACTTAATAGATCACTCAACTTTTCTGGAAATAGGCTCCCCAATTGTTGAATTAATGAAGCCAATCTCAGGGTCTGGCTGGAATTCTTTTAGCTTAGCTTAGCATAAATCATTAAATCGAATTAGACCATTAGCATTGTGTTCAAAAATCAAGAGTTTTGATTTATTTTCCTATTAAACTTGATTCTTCCATTCAGCTGATTATACCATTACATTTAGCTGATCTCTTAGTCTGGTGGAAGCACTTTTAGCTTAGTTTAGCATAAATCATTGAATCAGACTAGACCGTTAGCATTGTGTTAAAAAATCTAGACATTTAATTATTTTTTTTTTATTAAAAACTTGATTTCTTCTGTAGTTACATTCAGCTAATCTCTGGGTCTAGCAGGAAGACTTTTAGTTTAGCTTAGCATAAATCATTGAATCAGACTAGACCGTTATCATTGTGTTAAAATCTAAACATTTAATTATTTTCTTATCAAAAACTTGATTCTTCTGTAGTTACATTCAGCTAATCTCTGGGTCTAGCAGGAACATTTTTAGCTTAGCTTAGCATAAATCATTGAATCGGATTAGACCATTAGCATTGTGTTCATAAACCAAGGCATTTAATTATTTTCCTATTAATAACAGGATTCTTCTGTAGTTACATTCAGTCGATCACTGGGTCTATAGCAGGAACACTTTTAGCTAAGCTTAGCATAAATCATTGAATAAAATAAAGAGTATTGTTTTCTTTACTATTTAAAAGCTTGATTCTTTTGTAGTTACACCCTATACTATTACCGTCACAAATGAAAATGTAGTATTTTGTAGGCTAATATGGCTACAATACTCCCATTCCAGCATAATAATCAAAGAATTTTGTTATCTTGTCCTGAACGTGGATTTGTGCAACAGGGTTTACAGAAATGCAATATATCCCTCTTGAATGTTACATTTTGAGTGAATGCTAGCATTAGCAGCAACTCGGTGACTGTTTAACAGTCTCTAAAGACAGGTTTTCTAAGTAACTGCACAAATGATGACAGCTTTAATGATTCCACCGACCATTCCCTATGAATCGGATCACTATTCCGTGATGACATGTGGCAAATAAAGAGCAGGCATGGGCATGTTTGTTTGACCCTTGTGTCCTGCGTCACCATAACAAGCAGAGGAATGAATGGTGCTGTGCCACTGATGAAAGCACAAACCTTTTAAATGAAACCATACAGCTTTCCATCACCTGACCTCCACCCGCGGAGGGTTAGGTGTGAGCTATCTTACCCAGCTGATTGATGCATGCTGGAGGTATTTTAAGATACTGAAGTGCTTTATGATATGGCCACTGGAATGTTTGCATATACGCATCTTCCTTTCCATTGTGGTCTTTTTTTGATCTTGAACGTTGCATTAGTAGTTGAGCGTTGAGCCGAGTCCTTGTGTGGGTGTCCTGTAGGGCCCTTTTTGCTGGGTTTGTTCTGTGCTCTTCGAGGGCCTGTGAGGAGGAGTACAGTGGGCGAATAGATAACTCCAACAACTCTGAGGTTCGGAGGTCCCGCTGCTACCTGGAGGCCAGATATGCCAGAAATAACTCATTGCAGGGGCTTTTTGTATATGCATACTGATAAATGCTGGTATGTTCTTGAAAGGTTTTGACGCACTTGTGAATCGCACCATAGGGCTTCTCTTAAGTCATGAATCAGCTCTCAGCTAGAACGAAATTAAATAGACACGTCATTCTCACCTCGTTGTGCTGGTCTGCATTAGTCAGCAAGGCATTTGAGCATCTCATTGGAAAAAAACGTAACCATGTAATATTAAAGCCTAGCATTTTAATTGAAAGTATTGTTCTTAATTATTGACATTCATCCAGTTTCAATTCAATTTAAATCAGTTCATCTAATCCACGGTTTCATTAAGGGGAATATATTTTGAAATGTTCTGAGCTCAATTGAGAATTACTTACAATTACTTACGAAATATTGAGTTAGCAAACATGATACCGAATTGTAATTTTTGTTTTATTTTATTGATTTATTTATTTATTTATTTATTATTATTATTTTATTTTATTTATTTATTTTTTTTTTATTCAAAGGAATTGATGTGAATTTTTAGATCTTAAAACAACAGCAACAAAAAAACATGGTTTGTTAGTAAATATGACTTTTGATTTGCTTATTTGAATGTTTTGAACACACATACACTAATTATTGGCTATGAAAAATTTTTTTTTTTAAATTATGAAATAAACACAAATTGTGGTCACTCTTTAGCTCAAGGAAATACCAATTTACTGCTTAACCAGTAGTATGATTGAATGTGATTAGAGGTGATTGAACATTGATGACAGCCAAGAAGAACAAAATCTGCCGTGTACTGTTGTTGTTTTACGAGCTTGTCTAAAAGCAAGATCGGTTTCACTCTCTCCAGAGAGCTCGCCGCGCGTCTATTTTTGAAATAACAAACTTCTTGAGCTGATGATAATAACATGCGCTTGAATATTGAAGTGCTTCTGACAGCCGATCCTTTCAGAAACAGACAAACAAACAAAGCCGGAAGAACAAAGAAGCAAATGATTCTTTCAGCAACCTAAAAGATGAACAAACAGCCATTTTTAACTATTATCATCCCCTTTGGACTATAATGAACTCGTATGACTGAACTACTTTCTAAGAAATGTTACATGTACTCGTGAAGATTAAAGATAATTACAAATGAGAGGTTTGCAATGACTGTAAAGCTGCGTGTTGTTTTTGAACTCAAATAAGGCCTAAATGTACGCCGTGTGTAGTATTTCAGTAATTGGTAACATATCGGAGACTGTAAGGGGCTGTATTATATATTTTGCATTTATTTATTTCATATAGTTGCAGACGTTACAGTAGGCTATTTCCCACATTGATCTGCAGTTATAATCAGATCATGTTCATAGAAAGGTCAGTAATGAACATTTATACACAAGTAATTATAAGTATGAAGCATTCGTTTTGAGAAGTGTTTCTTATGTGATATGTGAACGACCCCTACAGCTTTACTTTTACATTTCCTCGAGAGAGAATGACATCAACTGAAACTTTGTCGTACACCACGCCCACCATTGGTATCCTTTTGGCAGTGGAATCGCAAGCCTGATAAAGGTGACCCGTACCAACTCGTACCATACTGTACTGCACCACTCAGTGGAAATGGCCCTTACGCTTATTCTCCTCTATCAAATCGTGGATTGTATATCAGAGAACCTCATGCACATCCACTGAGTGTCCTTTTCTTACAACAGAGCACTTGTCGGCTGAGCCTGTTGGTGCTCTTATTACCAGTGAACAATGCTGGTTGACCTTCAGGGAACCAGACCTCATTGTGTGCATTCGTTCCATGTTTAGATGACTGAAAGTTGCAATTGAGCTCCATTTAAGTCTTTCTGAGAAAAGCCATCCCTGTCTCGTGTGTTGGTGACCTCGCGACGCAACTCCTCACTGATTGTGTCGAAAGGACAGACCGTTAATCCACAGCGCAGAGATCCTGTTGCAGACACTTGTGTTTTGATCTGTGCCAAGGCCACACGGCATCCATTGTTGTCATGCCCTGACATTTTTCACACTCCTCTGCGCACTTTCACTGATGTTCAACATGGACAGATCAGCAAAGAGACATTCTGTGTGACTTATTTGTTCACCCTCAAGTGGTTCCAAAACTTAAGGCCAAGACACCATAGATAAATAGGGGGAAAGAGCTATCACCATACTTCTCTAGTTGATCGATCACTTTAAGAATAGCTAATATATATTTATTTATATCATCTTCGAAATGTTTGAAAATGCAAATACTGTAGACACACATTTGCGTAGATTTCTAGCACAAATATCTGAACATTAGATGAAGTCAGGTTCTTGTTTCATTTTTAGACACATTAGTTAAATTGGAAACAAGTTTTTATATGCAATCAGGCATGTTATGCATGTACTAGGGCTGCACAATATATCGTTTGAGCATCAATATCGCAATGTGCACATCCGCAATCGTCACATCGCAGGAAGTCCAATGCTGAGTTTATGTATTGGGATTTTAGTTGAGCAGGAGCCGCAGATCAGAACGCTCAAGATTTTTGGAGTCACTGATGAGTTTCACTGAGCATAACTGAGACATTTAAGTATTTAACTAGCAGAGACTTAAGTATTCAGGCACATGAAATTGTACTGTTTGTAACTAATAGAGATTTATTTATTTATTGAATAATTTATACAATGAAGACTATAGAGTGTTTGATTTGTATAAATAACTAGATCTTGTTGTACAGTCAGTGTTGTTAGTGTTTGTACATTTGATTATTCTGGAAGATTATGAGATTGTTTTGGAATATTATTCAGAAGATAGAAGTGAAATTTTAAATCACTTACTCAGGACCAGAATAATCAAATGTACAAACACTAACAACACTGACTGTACAACAAGATCTAGTTATTTATACAAATCAAACACTCTATAGTCTTCATTGTATAAATTATTCAATAAATAAATAAATCTCTATTAGTTACAAACAGTACAATTTCATGTGCCTGAATACTTAAGTCTCTGCTAGTTAAATACTTAAATGTCTCAGTTATGCTCAGTGAAACTCATCAGTGACTCCAAAAATCTTGAGCGTTCTGATCTGCGGCTCCTGCTCAACTAAAATCCCAATACATAAACTCAGCATTGGACTTCCTGCGATGTGACGATTGCGGATGTGCACATTGCGATATTGATGCTCAAACGATATATTGTGCAGCCCTAGTACATGCATAACATGCCTGATTGCATATAAAAACTTGTTTCCAATTTAACTAATGTGTCTAAAAATGAAACAAGAACCTGACTTCATCTAATGTTCAGATATTTGTGCTAGAAATCTACGCAAATGTGTGTCTACAGTATTTGCATTTTCAAACATTTCGAAGATGATATAAATAAATATATATTAGCTATTCTTAAAGTGATCGATCAACTAGAGAAGTATGGTGATAGCTCTTTCCCCCTATTTATCTATGGTGTCTTGGCCTTAAGTTTTGGAACCACTTGAGGGTGAACAAATAAGTCACACAGAATGTCTCTTTGCTGATCTGTCCATGTTGAACATCAGTGAAAGTGCGCAGAGGAGTGTGAAAAATGTCAGGGCATGACAACAATGGATGCCGTGTGGCCTTGGCACAGATCAAAACACAAGTGTCTGCAACAGGATCTCTGCGCTGTGGATTAACGGTCTGTCCTTTCGACACAATCAGTGAGGAGTTGCGTCGCGAGGTCACCAACACACGAGACAGGGATGGCTTTTCTCAGAAAGACTTAAATGGAGCTCAATTGCAACTTTCAGTCATCTAAACATGGAACGAATGCACACAATGAGGTCTGGTTCCCTGAAGGTCAACCAGCATTGTTCACTGGTAATAAGAGCACCAACAGGCTCAGCCGACAAGTGCTCTGTTGTAAGAAAAGGACACTCAGTGGATGTGCATGAGGTTCTCTGATATACAATCCACGATTTGATAGAGGAGAATAAGCGTAAGGGCCATTTCCACTGAGTGGTGCAGTACAGTATGGTACGAGTTGGTACGGGTCACCTTTATCAGGCTTGCGATTCCACTGCCAAAAGGATACCAATGGTGGGCGTGGTGTACGACAAAGTTTCAGTTGATGTCATTCTCTCTCGAGGAAATGTAAAAGTAAAGCTGTAGGGGTCGTTCACATATCACATAAGAAACACTTCTCAAAACGAATGCTTCATACTTATAATTACTTGTGTATAAATGTTCATTACTGACCTTTCTATGAACATGATCTGATTATAACTGCAGATCAATGTGGGAAATAGCCTACTGTAACGTCTGCAACTATATGAAATAAATAAATGCAAAATATATAATACAGCCCCTTACAGTCTCCGATATGTTACCAATTACTGAAATACTACACACGGCGTACATTTAGGCCTTATTTGAGTTCAAAAACAACACGCAGCTTTACAGTCATTGCAAACCTCTCATTTGTAATTATCTTTAATCTTCACGAGTACATGTAACATTTCTTAGAAAGTAGTTCAGTCATACGAGTTCATTATAGTCCAAAGGGGATGATAATAGTTAAAAATGGCTGTTTGTTCATCTTTTAGGTTGCTGAAAGAATCATTTGCTTCTTTGTTCTTCCGGCTTTGTTTGTTTGTCTGTTTCTGAAAGGATCGGCTGTCAGAAGCACTTCAATATTCAAGCGCATGTTATTATCATCAGCTCAAGAAGTTTGTTATTTCAAAAATAGACGCGCGGCGAGCTCTCTGGAGAGAGTGAAACCGATCTTGCTTTTAGACAAGCTCGTAAAACAACAACAGTACACGGCAGATTTTGTTCTTCTTGGCTGTCATCAATGTTCAATCACCTCTAATCACATTCAATCATACTACTGGTTAAGCAGTAAATTGGTATTTCCTTGAGCTAAAGAGTGACCACAATTTGTGTTTATTTCATAATTTAAAAAAAAAAATTTTTCATAGCCAATAATTAGTGTATGTGTGTTCAAAACATTCAAATAAGCAAATCAAAAGTCATATTTACTAACAAACCATGTTTTTTTGTTGCTGTTGTTTTAAGATCTAAAAATTCACATCAATTCCTTTGAATAAAAAAAAAATAAATAAATAAAATAAAATAATAATAATAAATAAATAAATAAATAAATCAATAAAATAAAACAAAAATTACAATTCGGTATCATGTTTGCTAACTCAATATTTCGTAAGTAATTGTAAGTAATTCTCAATTGAGCTCAGAACATTTCAAAATATATTCCCCTTAATGAAACCGTGGATTAGATGAACTGATTTAAATTGAATTGAAACTGGATGAATGTCAATAATTAAGAACAATACTTTCAATTAAAATGCTAGGCTTTAATATTACATGGTTACGTTTTTTTCCAATGAGATGCTCAAATGCCTTGCTGACTAATGCAGACCAGCACAACGAGGTGAGAATGACGTGTCTATTTAATTTCGTTCTAGCTGAGAGCTGATTCATGACTTAAGAGAAGCCCTATGGTGCGATTCACAAGTGCGTCAAAACCTTTCAAGAACATACCAGCATTTATCAGTATGCATATACAAAAAGCCCCTGCAATGAGTTATTTCTGGCATATCTGGCCTCCAGGTAGCAGCGGGACCTCCGAACCTCAGAGTTGTTGGAGTTATCTATTCGCCCACTGTACTCCTCCTCACAGGCCCTCGAAGAGCACAGAACAAACCCAGCAAAAAGGGCCCTACAGGACACCCACACAAGGACTCGGCTCAACGCTCAACTACTAATGCAACGTTCAAGATCAAAAAAAGACCACAATGGAAAGGAAGATGCGTATATGCAAACATTCCAGTGGCCATATCATAAAGCACTTCAGTATCTTAAAATACCTCCAGCATGCATCAATCAGCTGGGTAAGATAGCTCACACCTAACCCTCCGCGGGTGGAGGTCAGGTGATGGAAAGCTGTATGGTTTCATTTAAAAGGTTTGTGCTTTCATCAGTGGCACAGCACCATTCATTCCTCTGCTTGTTATGGTGACGCAGGACACAAGGGTCAAACAAACATGCCCATGCCTGCTCTTTATTTGCCACATGTCATCACGGAATAGTGATCCGATTCATAGGGAATGGTCGGTGGAATCATTAAAGCTGTCATCATTTGTGCAGTTACTTAGAAAACCTGTCTTTAGAGACTGTTAAACAGTCACCGAGTTGCTGCTAATGCTAGCATTCACTCAAAATGTAACATTCAAGAGGGATATATTGCATTTCTGTAAACCCTGTTGCACAAATCCACGTTCAGGACAAGATAACAAAATTCTTTGATTATTATGCTGGAATGGGAGTATTGTAGCCATATTAGCCTACAAAATACTACATTTTCATTTGTGACGGTAATAGTATAGGGTGTAACTACAAAAGAATCAAGCTTTTAAATAGTAAAGAAAACAATACTCTTTATTTTATTCAATGATTTATGCTAAGCTTAGCTAAAAGTGTTCCTGCTATAGACCCAGTGATCGACTGAATGTAACTACAGAAGAATCCTGTTATTAATAGGAAAATAATTAAATGCCTTGGTTTATGAACACAATGCTAATGGTCTAATCCGATTCAATGATTTATGCTAAGCTAAGCTAAAAATGTTCCTGCTAGACCCAGAGATTAGCTGAATGTAACTACAGAAGAATCAAGTTTTTGATAAGAAAATAATTAAATGTTTAGATTTTAACACAATGATAACGGTCTAGTCTGATTCAATGATTTATGCTAAGCTAAACTAAAAGTCTTCCTGCTAGACCCAGAGATTAGCTGAATGTAACTACAGAAGAAATCAAGTTTTTAATAAAAAAAAAATAATTAAATGTCTAGATTTTTTAACACAATGCTAACGGTCTAGTCTGATTCAATGATTTATGCTAAACTAAGCTAAAAGTGCTTCCACCAGACTAAGAGATCAGCTAAATGTAATGGTATAATCAGCTGAATGGAAGAATCAAGTTTAATAGGAAAATAAATCAAAACTCTTGATTTTTGAACACAATGCTAATGGTCTAATTCGATTTAATGATTTATGCTAAGCTAAGCTAAAAGAATTCCAGCCAGACCCTGAGATTGGCTTCATTAATTCAACAATTGGGGAGCCTATTTCCAGAAAAGTTGAGTGATCTATTAAGTTCAAATTTAATGAACCAAACCAAACTGCCATGAGGAGAGAAAAAAAAAACTTTTTGATTTAAAAGCAAAAAAGTAGAAGAAAATAACGCATTAAGACAAAAGGTACAAGACTGTGCTTTATACAGATGGAAAAAAAAACAAACAAACAATCGAATGAAGCACTGCAAACCACTGATCAAAAAAGACTGAAGTAATCATTCAGAGTTGTTGGTTGGGCCAATAAAAGCATTAAATTAAGTTTATTACAAAAAGATTTAAATATTTAAGTATTTTGAGAGCATAGGAATATTTGATCTACAGCACTCTAAAAGAGGGGCGGAGCTAAAGTTCTTTTAGCACACTGCATTACCCTCTAATTGATGTAATCTTCTTTAACGCAGCACATTTTAACAATAAGAATTAATAGACTAATTAGGCATTGTGTTATTTCTTAAGATCACAGCTCCAATAATGATAGTAGTGACCGATTAATTCACTTACTATATTAACAGCAACTTTTAAATGCTTACAAACTATAAAATAATAGCTGTGTCCCAAATGACACACTATACACTATGCACTTATGCACTATGTACGTATGCACTTACACACTCAACAGCAAAGTATGTGTGTAGTGCTGTCCCAAATGGAGCACTAATGGCTTTTTTACTAAGCGGAAGTTCAAACCGTTTCCCTGATGACGTTTGACGGTCACCAAATTAGAGAAATAAATGACCAAAATTCCTAATAATACCTGGCATGACTATAACCGCATTCACCATCGTGAGGCGCTATTATCACTCTTGTTGGAGAAATTTGCTTTCACAGTCCAAAAAAAAAAAAAGTTATCCGACATGTGCGCCCGATAGCTCCGCCTCTTCCGTTAAGTGCACGAAGCTCCGGTCGTTGAGTGCGTGAAGTGTCCATCATTACACACTTCATATTACCGGTGGAATGAGTGCCTCATCCGGGTAATTAAAGTGCACCTCATATTGTTAGTGTAATAAGTGCGTTCACACTGAAAACTCTATTTATACTACAAAATGGCGTAGAAAAGTGCACGGGTATGCCATTTGGGACGCAGCTAATGATTCACATTGACCACTCAGATGGTTGATGAGAATCTCCGAACAACTGTTGGCTAATAAATGGCTAGTACCTCCTTTACCCTCATTCATTTTAGCATTTATCTCCCACAAGCTAAGGGCATCAAACACCTGCTAGGCCCCTGCCACTTGCTGCAAGGCTCTGCAGTGATAGGCGATGGTTACCAGGTCCAGCAGAAGGTTGCATGCCATCCCGCCTGGGTGCTTGAAGTCCCAGAGCACAGCTTGTGCTGATGGGCAAGGCCAATGTGAAAGCGGGTACACGAGGGTGAAAGCGGTTGTACATCATGGGCACTTCCCTATAAGGTCATCTCTCTGAGCGAACAATAGGAACAGCTGTTAGAGCTGGAGCTTTTCCACTTGACAGTCAACTACTGCACTGTACACGTCTGTACATGTACATGAGTTAGGAAAAGGAGTCAAACTATGAGCAATACAAAGTCTAGAAGGACAAAGTGACCAATACAAGAACAAATTGGGGGGTGGGGGGGATTAAATAATCTAATATTTTTCACATGGTCTTTCTGTTTGTTGAATGGCGTTTATTAATTTCCAAGTTAGGGCAGGAAAAAGACAAATAATGCAAGTTAGATGGATCAATCAATAATTATATAAATATAAGTAGATCGTATATATTTTTTCTAGAATAAGAGTTTGAGTTCTAGCATGTGGATGTGAAAATTGTGTAAAATCTTTGTTTATACACATGGTTTAAACTAAAAGTATTCTCTTATAATCAAACCCATGATCTCAGTAATGGTAGCACCATACTATATTGTTTGATTATCTGGAATGTACATTTACACAAATTCGAATCCATGAATTGGCTGGGTATCATGACCTTGACATTTTCACAGTTTGCCAATCATTATTACATGCAGGTCTTTAGTGCCCCAGACCTATGCAGAACATGGATTGATCAGTAAATGCTGAAACAATTTCAACCATATTCTCAAAATCATAATTTCGAATGTCTTTAAACTGTATATTTCCAAATCTGCAGAGTAATCATTGTTCATTGTTCACTGTTCTCATCATCACTGTTTTCTGATGAGATTTTGTTCTATTCTCATATTTATATGATTGTGCATCAGACATTGCCATCATAAGAAATAAAACGTGATTTGATATTAAGGAGTCATTGTTTCAGTGTGGCACATGAAAAAACACCTATAACATTACATAACATAATTTGACACAAACAACCCAAAACGCTTTAATAAAATTATAAATAAAAATCTAATAAGGAGGTGTTCTGTTTAATAAGGAGGTATTCATTCTGCCGATGGTAATAGCCTCATGGGCAGTGTGCTAACATATGGTTAAACTTTGCTTCAGGACTCCCAAGTTCGAGTCCCAACTTGTTGACCTTTACCAATCCCTCACCTCTCCAACTTCACTTTCTGTCAAAATACTATTTCATCTAAATAGAGGTGGGGGGACACCAAAACAAAGAGAATGGGGTCGATCTTAACTATAAAAAAAAAAAAGGCAAAAATGTTATGTAGTAAGGATCATGAAAAAACAGGTATGCATTTAAAAGGTGCTGTATGTAATATCATAATATCTTTGCAGATATTTAAGAAACATGCTAAGTAAACATTCTTGTTTATCTGAAAAACAGTGCTGAAGTCAGATATTCTCCTTTGAAGATGTGTTTTCCGTGCCGGGACGCTTTTCTTGTTGTGGTTCTTTTAACCTCCCCACTGCCAGTTTAACAAATTAAACTTCAGCAACCCTGGTGGCCTTGGTGGAAAAAAAAACGCATATTCCATTCATTCAGAAAGGCTCTCAAAGCATGCGCTGACCAAAATGTGGCCTGCAAAGGACAGTAGCAAACTCCGAAATGAGATGCAGATTCAGGTTCACTTGAGGTTATTAATTTGTAAATAATATAAATAATTACGAACCTAAACATAAGATGAGCAGGTTACATTGTAACCCTGTGTCATAGCACGCTATGTGAAGAGATTTGCAGCGATAATCAATTTGGCTGTTTGCACCAGACAAAACACGACAGAAATTTAAATACAGCCATTCAGAAGCACAGAATAGTGCACTTACTGCACTCCAACGAAATGGTAAGGTTTATAATCTAATTAATACACATATTAAACCTCTTTTACCTCGTTAAATGTAGATGCTAAATCACTGATATGTGTTGGTTTTGAGTCACAGCGAATTGAATTGAGGTGAACTGTCTGCTGCTGCTTTTAGTATATGGCAAGAAATGTCATGTAAAATGGCATTCAAACTCACATTGTTGGCATTTAACACCAAATAATGCACGAGGTGTATTTGTGGTGATCATTGTCATAGTTTTCTGTTTTTCAGCTGCAACAAATAGAAGCCGCTTCTAATATATCGACTTCTTACAAAAACAGCTTTTAATATGGAAAATATTCCCTTGATCGGGTGCCGTTGCTTTTATTGCAGAGCATGATTTGATTGAGCCCCTTTAGGCTCAATAATGAGGCACAATCCAGTTGTTCCTCAATCCGGCAACCTGCACTTCCGTGTGTTTTGATCCAGGAATGAAATACCTAGTTCAACCACTGGGTGTCAAACTTAGATACTGCACCTTTAAAGGGTTAAGATTTCAGGGGACTTTTTTTTTTTTTTATTACTTATACCAAGTATTATCCTTACATTAGTCATTACATTACTTATATCTTTGTTGTCTTCCATATCAAAGCACCTTGACTTAGACTATCAAAGCAGACTGCAAGTTATGCTAATTAGAGCGTTTGATGAGCAATGAGAGGTGGGCCGCATGCTGAGCTCGGCCCTGTGCAAAACTGATAGGCAGCATTTGTAATTCTGTTCACGACTAAAGCGTTTACAGTCCCAGAGTCCTCTGCAGCGGCTGTGCTGAAGCTCGGACTGCGTCATTCTCACAACCCTCAGCAGGAGCAGAAACAGAGATTTAGAGACCACAGGAAAGCACTTTAAAACAATCAGCGCAGATGTCACACTACGAAATGCTTTGCAGATTCAGCCAAAAAGCTCCAGGTGACCTGTTCTTTCTAAATTAATCACATTGAGGCAGGGTTGGGCGGTCAAATCTGTTATCACATATTTATCTACAAGACATCATGCACAAAATACACCTAAAACCAATGAATTATGAAACGGATGTGTTTGTGTAACCCCCAAAAGAGCACCATTCCAGCAATGACCTCTCCAAGGTGACTTTGCAGTCTGTCTGGATCCTATCTGACGTCACGGGCTGCATTCAGTGGGACGCTGCAGAAGGGGTGGGCGATGGGCCCAGGGCCGACACCTGTCATCTGCACCATTGTCACTGTGGGTTATAATTAAACCATTCCATAATCTGATTCTGAACAGCCTATCAGCGCCAAATAGAAGAATTATCAATATGCAGAAAAGAGATAAAAAGAGCCAATTCGTCCGCAAAAAGCAAACGTTAAAGAAATGCTGATAAAAATGCCAGTTCTTTATGCATCAGTTGACCACATCCAGAGATCTCACAAGACAATTTTGGGCTTCCTTAACACAGCTTTCATTTCAGTGCTTTTCTATAGCATTAATAACAGATTGCATGTTATAATACAAGGTTAACTACAGAGGTTTATTAAAGATCTTTAACTTAAATAAATGTTATTTAAATGGTTTGAATAAATGATTAAGCGACTTAAAGATTTTACTTGACTCAGTGGATGAATCAGTATTTTTGATTGAATCTTTTGAACAGTATCATACTTGAGCTTTTCAACAGTGGTTTCATATGTATCGTTTCAAAAAAGGTTAATTTTCTTCGTTCTATTAAAGGCCCTTCATTTAAATAAATTATTTATTTATAATAATAATAATAATAATAATAATAATAATAATAATTCTACATTTTATTTATGATACGCTTTTCTAAGGCCCAAAGCGCTACAACAACAGAGAAATCAAACACGTAATAAAATACATGTATACAAAAAAAAAAAAATCTACAATATAAACACAAAATAATCAAGAATCTAAAAGATGAGTCTTAAAAAGATGAGTTTTTAGCAACTTCTTAAAACTAGCTAGTGTGGAAGCATTTCTTTCAGAATAAGGGAGAGCATTCCATAACCTAGGTGCAGCAATAGAGAAGGCTCTGTCCCTCATTGATTTTAATCTACAGGGTGGCTGTTGAAGGGTAAGAGTATCAGCAGACCGCAGGGAACAAGAAGGTGTGTACTGAGAGACAATGTCACAGATATAGGAAGGAGCTGTACCATGTAGAGCTTTGTACGCAAGTCTGAGTGTTTTAAAAATTATTTTAAAAACTTCATTTATTTTCCCATGGCTTAGTCGTATATTTATCAGGGGTTGCCATAGCGGAAAGAACCGCCAACAATTCCGGCATATGTTTTACGCAGCGGATGCCCTTGCAGCTGCAACCCAGTACTGGGAAACACCTATACACTCACATTCACACACACTCATTCATTATGGCCAATTTAGTTCAACCAATTCATCCATATCATACGTCTTTGGGTGAAACCGGAGCACCTGGAGGAAACCCATGCGAACACGGAGACACATTCAAACTCCACACAGAAATGCCAACTGGTCCAGCCGGGACTCGAACCAGTGACCTTCTTTCTGTAGTGACAGTGCCAACTACTGAGCTACAATGCAGCCCCATTTATAAACCTTAAATAAATGATTCAGTGATTTCACTTGTTACAATGACAAATGAATCAGCATTTTTGAGCGAATCTCTTGATGAATAATGTATCATGTCCTCTTGTCTTTTATTTTGTTGCCTCCTCTTCCTGTTTCCTGCCATGTGATCCTCTGTTCTTGTGTCATATTTTCATTGGTTGATTTAGTTATGCATCTTGATCCTCATTGGCTATCCTAGTCCTGCCTCTAGTTTCTCATTGGTCGTTGTCATGTGATTTCCTTTTGTTTGATATATAAAGCCCCCATGAATCCCTTGTACTCTGTCTAGCTTTGTAAGTGTAACCCCACTGTCGATGAGTTTGTTTTACCATGCTAAGCTTTGAGTTTTGTTCGTCACTTCATTAAAAACTGCACTGGGGTATCAACTCAGAATAGGTCTTGGCTTTTAAATGTTTTGAAACTAGTCTCTACATGTATTGCTCTAATAAAAGTCAAATTATTTAGTGGAGCGGTTTGTGCTCCTGACTTGCATGCAGACATGTTGAGTTCAAGTCCAGGATTAAGCAATACAGTCATTTAAAATCTGGGTTCATATTCCTCTGTTCTTGTAAGTGGTCTTGTTGTAACATCGGTTTAATATACAAATGAACTGTTTGTGAAAAAATTTGTTGTTTTGTTCATTAAAAGGATAAAAATAAAAAAAAAACATCAGGTTTCATCAAATCACAATTTCAGAATTTTTGTACAAACTCAGGACACCCACATACTGTAAAAATCTGGGTTCCACAATTCAGTCATGTTGTCCCGACGCAATTAAATTAACTTAATTGTTTTTACAAATTTAAGTGGAAGAGAATTGTGATTTAATTGAACATAAAATAAGTTGCCCCCCCCCCCCCCCCAACTCATTTTTACTGGTTTAAACAAGCAGCAAA
>CAIGQQ010007921.1:0-12602 GCA_903798035.1 Danio albolineatus
GTGTGTGTGTGTGTGTGTGTGTGTGTGTGTGTATCCACACCTGTAACGCCACACACAGAACAAAGGAGACATTATGAGAAGTCATGACAATCACTGTCCCAAAACACTTCTGCTTTTACCTGTGTGGACTAAAGGGGTGGAGATCCCCGATTCAGTTATTTATTTTTCATATATATTAGTATACACCCAACCGGCCACTTTATTAGGTACACCTGTCCAACTGTTTGTTAATGCACATTTCTAAGTAACCAATCACATGGCAGTTCAATGCATTCAGGCATGTAGGCATGGTGAAGAGGATCTGCTGCAGTTCACAATGTGGGAGGAAAGGGGATTTAAGTGACTCTGAGCGTGGCATGGTTGTTGGTGCCAGACGGGCTGGTCTGAGTATTTCAGAAACTGCTGATCTACTGGGATTTTCAGGCACAACCATCTCTAGGGTTTACAGAGAATGGTCTGAACAAGAGGAAATCTCCAGCTGTGGGCAGTTCTGTGGGCGCAGATGCCTTGTTGATGCCAGAGGTCAGAGGAGAATGGCCAGACTGGTTCCAGCTGATAGAAAGGCAACAGTAACTCAAATAAGCACTCGTTCCTGTTGAATATCCAAATGTCCTCCTCTCTTTCTCTGAGGAGCATTGTTTTTAAACCTTTCACTCATTTCCTCATGTATTTGTTGCCGAACTGGCAATCCTCTGCCCATGTTTGCTCCTAAAGGACTAGACCAGAGGTGCTCAATCCTGGTCCTGGAGATCTACCTTCCTACAGAGTTCAGCTCCAACCCTGATCAAACACACCTAAACCAATTATATAGGACCTGAACAGCGCTTGATAATTACAGGCAGGTGTGTTTGATATGGGTTGCAACTGAAATCTGCAGGAAGGTAGATCTCCAGGAGTAGGTTTGGACACCCCTGGACTAGACCTTTCTTGGATGCTGCTTTTCATCTGAGGCTGGCGAGTGAGACAGGTAAGATTGTCGCGCAAGATACACTGAAAAAAATGATTCAATCCTGCTTCCTTGGGTTTACTCAATTTTTTTACGTTAAGTGGCTGTAAACAATTTATTTGGGCTGAATTTAAACAAACAAATTACATTTTATAATGTTCAACTTAATTTGTTTGTTTAAATTTAGCCTAAATAAATTGTTTACAGCCACTTAACGTAAAAAAATTGAGAAAACCCAAGAAAACAGCATTGAATCATTTTTTTCAGTGTACATTGTGCACATGTAGGCTTTAAATATCACACTAGGTAAGGGGCGTGCTCCACCCACTGTACTTTTGTTTTTTTCTTTTGTATTAGTGTATGTTAGGCAGTGCGTAATAGACGTGAAGATTTTCTTTTCTATATTGATATACTTTCCTTTTGGATAGTTAGAGTAGAGGTTGGGCCGATAGAATAGATTGTTTTGTTTTATTTAGTTCTATTGTTTGGACGCCGCCCGCGTCTCATCTCTCCAACTCTCCCATCTATTTGTTCAAACATTTTGTGTCCCGTTTGTTGTCTATAATTTTCAATATATTCTTGTAAATACTGTTACGACCCTGTCTTCCCTTTTCTTTCCTTTCGGTGGCCTCGCAGCATGATGTCACTGTTAATTAGTTAATTTATGGGTGGAGGTTGTATATATTTGAATTTTTTTGTGAAGAACGACACTTCCTCTGGTGGACCGTTATTCCCCAGAGAGGTCATTTTGTCCCAACTCTTCTGTTTTGCCGTCTTATGTTTTGTGTTGTATTTTGTTAAGAGAATTTGTTGATTTCTTTTTTATTTAAAACCCTAGACAGTTTGTTATACCCTTTAATAAATGTTTTTTTCATTATATACATTTTTGTGTATGTGATTTATTGTTCTTTCTATATATATATTTTCACCAATTATCACTATCTTTGTAAAGAAAAACACTTTATTGCAGTTAGTCTTGGTATTGGTATTCATGGCCTCACTTGTTGATATTGTGTGTTTGCTTATGTGTTTCACCCAAAAAAAATGTCATTCATTTTCTTGTCGGCTTAGTCCCTTTATTAATCCGGGGTTGCCACAGCGGAATGAACCGCCAACTTATCCAGCATTTGTTTTACACAGCAGATGCCCTTCCAGCCACAACCCATCTCTGGGAAACATCCATACACACTCATTCACACTCATACACTACGGACAATTTAGCTTACCCAATTCACCTGTACTGGATATCCTTGAACCGCGGGGGAAACCAGAGCACCCGGAGGAAACCCACACCAACACAGGGAGAACATGCAAACTCCACACAGAAATGCCAACTGAACCAGCCGGGGCTCGAACCAGCGACCTTCTTGCTGTGAGGCGAACGTGCTACCCACTAGGCCACCGTGGCACCCCGCATTGTAACATAGTGAATCATGATTACAATCACCTGCTGACATCATCTGTCTCACATCACATCATTATTTCACCAGTTTACTTGATTACTAGCGCTAAACTGCTCCTGGCACTGTTTCTGGAGTGTGCTGCAGGTCTGAATGACAGGAGAGGATGGAGATTTACAAATGAAATGAAGCAGACCAGACAAAACATCAAATATTGTGTGTTCATACTGTCTGCAATCAAACACAAGTCAAAGTACATTTAAGAAATCACTACTTTCTTTTGTTATGTGTGTTTACCATACTGTCCCAACTTTTTTTGGTTTGCGGTTGTAAATAACACAGGATTAATATTACTGTCGTAATGGAGATAATACACCCAAAAATATTCATATTTCTTATACTTTTTTTTCCTTAAACTGAACATTCATAAATTCACAGACACATTTTTTTCTAAATATCTCCATGCTGACATTTATTTTTATTATTGTTTTTATATATTGTTTCTAAATATCTCCATACTGACTTACTTTTTCAGATTTGACATTATGAATGGCAAGTTATTAATTTTCACGAATATTTAAATCTGAGGTGCCATGGTGGCCTAGTGGTTAGCACGTTCACCTCACAGCAAGAAGGTCGCTGGTTCGATCCCCGGCTGGGCCAGTTGGCATTTCTGTGTGGAGTTTGCATGTTCTCCCCGTGGTCGCGTGGGTTTCCTCCGGGTGCTCCGGTTTCCCCCACAGTCCAAACACATGCGGTACAGGTGAATTGGGTAAGCTAAATTGTCCATAGTGTATGTGTATGTATGGATGTGTTTCCCAGAGATAGGTTGTGGCTGGAAGGGCATCCGCTGCGTAAAACAAACGCTGGATAAGTTGGCGGTTCATTCCGCTGTGGCGACCCCGGATTAATAAAGGGACTAAGCCGACAAGAAAATGAATGAATGAATGAATGAATTTAAATCTGACACCCAGTGGTTGAGCTAGGTATTGCACTCGTGGATCAAAACAAACACAGGTGCAGGTTGCCAGATTGAGGAGCGAGTCTGACTTAAGTGGTGATCTGAATAAAAGCAACAGCACCTGATAGAGGGAATATTCTCCATATTAAAGGAGTTTCTGTCCTGACCAACAGCTCCAGCTGATATATTAGAAACGGCTTCAGTTTCCCACAGAAAACTGACAATGATCAGCTCAGGTACACCTCGTGTGCTTTATTCAGTGCTAAATGCTGATAATCCGTTTGACATTGAACTTCAGAACTAAACACATATCAGAGATTAAGCATCTACATTAATTATGTTAAAGAGGTTTAACATGTATTAATTAGATTATAACCGTAACCATTTCATGAGTGAGTGCACTATTCTGTGCTTCTGAATGGCTGTATTTACATTTCTGTTGTGTTTCGTCTGGTGCAAACAGCCAAATTGCTCATCACTGCGTATCTCATCATGAAGCGTGTTGTTAGGACACGCAGTTACAGTGTAACCTGATCACCTAATGTTTACACTCGTAATATTTACATCATTTGCTAATTAATAGCCTCATGTGGAACTCTGAATCTGTGTCTCATTTTAGAGTCTGCTACTGTCCACCAGAGCTCCTATTACGGTCACAGACGCATGGTTTCAGAGCCTTTCTGAATGAATGAATAAATGAAGTGCACTATTTTCCAGCAAGGCAACCTGGAGTGCTGGAATATAATTGGCTAAACTGGCGTTGGGTGGGTTAAAATAAACGAAACAAAGTCATTCCAAAGACAACACAGGCTCATTCTGAAAACGTAGTCCTATGTACGTTTCTGGAGAGCGCACATTATGTAGTCAGAGGTACGTATAGCTGCGTTTCTTTTTTTAAACATACGCTAGGGGGGCGGTGTGACGCCATTTCTTTTCGCACCTCTTGCCTCAGTGTGGACAACTTTCCCACTGCAATCAGATTGGCCTGTTGGCTCGCCATGTACTTTGGTGGACTTGAAATGCAGAGAGGAGATGACCATGACGACGGGGTTCGAGTCTGGTGAAGAGCGGTTCCAGAAAGCAGGTAAGACAATAACAGAATCCAAAACATAAATTAAAGGGCACATACACGACCCCTTTTTTTATATTTAATATAAGTCTTTTGTGTCAGCAGAATTTGTCTGTAAAGTTTCAGCTCAAAATACCCATCAGATTACTAATTATAGCAGTTTAAAGTCCTTCCATTATAGCCCTAAACAAATTTTTACTGTTTTTGGCGCTAGCCCTTTAAGAATAGTCCTCCCCGCCCACCGTTCCCGTCAGCGTGCCTCAATCTCCGCCCTCGGCTGCGTCAGACACACAGACGCTACAGGAACAGATCTGAAAGAAGCAGATCTCACTACGTTTGAGAAATACAACAGTAAGAACTTTACCAAAGACTGTTTAATGTGTTTGTTAAGGAGTTGCAACGATGAGACACACTCAATGCAGTAACAGAGTTCGTTCGCGCGCGCGCGCGCACACACACACACACAGCGCGCGTTGAGCTTCGCACTGATTTGCAAGCAAATGTGAAAGGATACGGGTTTAATCTCCACTGCTGTATGGATATCTGTATGTTAATGTACTAAATAAACCTGATTTAATGTCAACAAACCGAGATTGAAGCGTATTTTTGCTGACACGCGGCTGTGGTGATGAAGTAAAGCTGAAGTAAATGGCTGTAGTTCATTACAAACATGCACTGTTTTAAACACGTGTTAAACTTGTGAAACTCACTCTTGATCACATTTGATAATGATTAATGACCTTCGCGAACTGAACAGATCTTTTATTCCCGGTTGTTTTGCGCACGTCCTGTCTTGTTGATATGATTAGACGCGTTACTACGGAGACATGTTAATACGCAGCTGTCAATCAATTCGGTGGGCGGGGGGACTGCACTCCTACGTAGAGTTGCGGTCGATCTCAAAACCGCTCCAATTGGTCCACCGTTTTTATGCTGTTAAATTGAAAAAAAAGGACTGTGTGTGTTTATATCAGCCCAAAATGACCGTCTGTACACTATAACTACACATATGACTGTCCAAACAGCTTAAAAAGTAGATTTTTCATCAAAGGTGCCCTTTAAAGCAGTAAATAACATGGTGAGAACGCGGTAAATCTGAAAACGTGGTAAAAATGAGACAAAGGCTTTTCTTTTTATGGATTGCATTTGAAAGTTGTCGGTTGGGTTTAGAGAAATGTGTGTGGGTGAGACAGTCGATAAAGCTTTGGCTGGGTTTAGGGAAGGACGAGTGTGCGTCAGTCGATTGGTCGGTCAGTCAGTCAGTCAGTCAGTCAGTCATTCAGTCAGTCAAACAGTCAGTCGACAGCGGCCTCTGGTGGGTTTACTTGAGAACAGCAGGCAGGAACTGTGCTCGCCGGAGACATTTTAGATCTCAAAAAGTGGACACAGCGGCCTCTTGTGGATTCGGGAAAACAAAAAGTGCAAAAATAAGTACCTCCCAGGACGTATTCCGCGGCCTCCAGAAACGTACATGGGACTACGTTTTCAGAATGAGCCTGGGTTGTCCAAAGATGTTCCAGCACGTAACGCACATGTTCAAAACAGAATATCTGGCTCATAGATAAACAAGAATGTTCACTGACGGTGACACGTGACAAAACACATTACAGTGTTTTTATGCTTTAGATGAGTCAAACACTCACACACAGCACCTTTAACATTACATGCACAACATTATAAAATATTTTATAAATAAGTATATATTTTTAAACTAATTGTAGATTAAACTGTAGATTAATCGTAGATTAAAGATTAGATGTTCTTCCAAAACAACAAATTTTCCTTCAAATTATTATTATTTTTTTTAATTAATGTTGGAAACCAAACAACGCTGGACTCTAACCTTACATTTATGCTTAATGTTATGATGAGAGTGTTCATTATTGGATGTATTTTTGCTCTCGTGTGCAGATGGTTTTAAAAAGTCAAGATAAACACACATTTTATTGATGATTAGCCAAGTTAAGCATTAAACACTGATGCAGAAACTAATGTAAATTAGTAAAGAGGTAAACTCCTCATCTTTTCCACTGCATCATATTTCCTGTTGTGATGAATAAGTCTATTTACATTTATTTTCGTCACAGGTTGCTTCTCGTTTGCATATTTGTGCATGCTAATTCTCCCTCACAGACGCAAGGAAATAAATCAGAGGTGGTCAAACGTTTACATGTGATACGATTGACAGAATTACCTCAGCATATGAATGCGGTGTCTGCTCTGTGAATCCTCATATTCTGATCGATGTGCGGATGAAAAACTGAAAGACACTGTTTCAGAAATTGCATCAACAATATGAAAGACCAAATCTGCAAAAAAAAAAAATAATAATAATATTAAATGCATGCATATAAATACATTCGTATACATAAAGAAATTAATAAATGTAACACGGCTGCATGATATTGGAAAAATCTGACATTGCCATATTTTGTTTTGCTGTGATATATATATTTTGAAAAAACATTTTCACCAGATTGCAGATAAATTATTAATTTAGATTGGTTGGGTTGATTTTGTAGGGGTGTGGATCATACATAAAAAATAAAATCGCAAGAATAACTAAAATAGAGCAAATAAAAAGGTAAACAAGTCATTTCCCATACCCACTTCCGAAACCTATAATAATGTAAATTTGTGTGCAAAGTTTTGTGAGTTTTCGGGCATGTTTAGACCCTCAAAATCATGATCCTTTTCCCGGAATACTACTACTACTACTACTACTACTAATAATAATAATAATAATAATAATAATACTAGTAATAATAATAATAATACTATTGCTAATAATAATACTACTACTACTAATAATAATACTAATAATAATAATAATAATAATAATAATAATAATAGGGCGCCACGGTGGCCTAGTGGGTAGCACGTTCGCCTCACAGCAAGAAGGTCGCTGGTTCGATCCCCGGCTGGGTCAGTTGCCATTTCTGTGTGGAGTTTGCATGTTCTCCCCGTGGTTGCGTGGGTTTCCTCCGGGTGCTCCGGTTTCCCCCACAGTCCAAACACATGCGGTATAGGTGAATTGGGTAAGCTAAATTGTCCGTAGTGTATGTGTTTGAATGAGAATGTATGGATGTGTTTCCCAGAGATGGGTTGTGGCTGGAAGGGCAGCCGCTGCGTAAAACAGATGCTGGATAAGTTGGCGGTTCATTCTGCTGTGGCGAACCCGGATTAATAAAGGGACTAAGCCGAAAAGAAAATGAATGAATGAATGAATAATAATAATAATAACAATAATAATAATAATAATAATAATACTAGTAATAATAATAATAATACTACTACTACTAATAATAATACTAATACTACTAATAATAATGATAATAATAATAATAATAATAATAATAATAAACAGAGCAATTCTAATAGGGCCTACACACCCTTCCGGTGCTCAGTCCCTAATAAACAATTCTTTAGGGTTTTCCGGAGAGTATTTAGAAATGTAGTAATGTAAAATAAAACTGTATAGTCTTTGTTGTATTAATAAATCTGTATTTTTTTCTTCATTAAAGTTGTAAATGTTTCTTAAAATGCAAGCAAAATGTTAAAGTTTCACTCTGTTATGGTTATACATTGCCATGACTCCAATTGTTGGTCAACTATAATCCCAACTTAACATTGCCTATCCGGTGATGTGACTATTGTAGACTAGGCATAGGATGATCATTTTATTATTTGTTTACGAAGCCGTCAATAATCTTGCTCCTCAGTACCTTACAGACTTGCTTATGATCTCAATCTACTGACTTAAAAAACGAGGTGATTGAGCGTTTGCTGTTGCTGGTCTTAGACTCTGGAACAGTCCACCCATTCACATTAGACTTCTGTGTTTAGGTCTGTTTTAAACACCTCTCTACTCTCTCTCGCTTTTAATACTCCTTGATCATTGTTTTATTGCTTTTATTTGTTTAATATTTCTTTTATATTCTGCTTTCTTCTCTGTCTTTAGTTCTCCTATGTACAGCACTTTGTAGGCGTGTCACGATATCTTTTTTTTGTTGTTCGATATATTGCACCAAAATATATTGCCATAAACGATATTATCGTCATTTTAACTTAAGGCCCGAGCTGTTTTTTTACATGCGTTTTTTATTTTTCTTTGCTATTTGGGCTTATTGGAACCTAATTAGAATAAAACCCAAGTATCTTCTTTTGATATGATGCACTTTTAGAGAAAAAGTATGTCTATATACGTGGACTCGTGGTCCGAATTTACATGAGACACTTTTTCCAAACTTTTTAAAATTCTTATTTAACATTTTTGTTAAACTCGCTTTGACTATCAGAGAGTAAAAACAACATTTTTTGGCCATTTTTGGATACTTAAAAATAGTGTTTGGGACATTTCATATGCTGCAAAACAGTTGCAGGATGACACTGATTGTCTGTAACAAGATATAAAACATTCAAAGTATTTTAAATAGCCACTTAGGAGCTAAAATGTGCCGTCCATGTATGTGAACACTCAAGCCCTAGGAGTTTAAGACCATTTTAAGCCGCTCATTATATAATGTCAGAATGACAATATAATATCATCATATTCAAGTACACTCTTCCAAAGAACACATCATAATTTATTTTAAAGAATATTTAATTTAATTATAGTAATTTTAACAATTTAACAATTAGGCGTTGGAATCAGAATGTGAAAACGCATATCCTAAACAAATAAATAATAATACACATTAACAAAAAAATGCAAGGTAAAGAGTAAAAGAGGCTGCGATATCTGCTACCAGATGTATTTTTAGTTGTCAGACAACCTCATCAAAATATACTTTAGTCCTTTATTGTAAATACTATAGTGTTTTTTTTAACCATACTGGCACCGACACCCCCAATAGAGATAGAGAGGTTGTGCAATTAGCTAAAACGTTGCAACGTATGGGCGTATGGACAATATATACTGCATCACTAAAAATCATTGAGGTCATGTCCTTGTATTGTGCAATATTTTGATTATTGTGACAGGCCTAGCACTTTGGTCAACCTCGGTTGTTTTTAAATGTGCTATATAAATAAATATTGTAATTGTATTTGTTATCAAGGTATACCGCGGTTTGGAAGGTCAAGGTTTTAAAACCACCAAAATTATCTGTAATATCATTCCTAAGGTATGTGTAAGATTTTTATTTACTTTTTTTTGTAGTTTTTAGGACAACAGTATCTCCGGCAGAAAAATATCCAAAGATGTTGTTGTAAATTGTAAAGAAATCAGTGTTTTTGAAGAGCGCAGAAGTCAATGATTCATTGTAATTGTTCAGCCTGACATGTTTGTTTACTGTCCCAAAATATTATAAATCTTTCAAAAAATAATAATGTATTGTGTTCAAATGGGAAAAAGATCTAGTTTTTTACCCAGACATTTAAAAATAATATATTTAAGAGCAGTAATCACTATACTGTGAGACCGTGATATTTGTATCCAAGGTTATCATATCATCAGAATCTTATACCTGCCCTTGCCCATTGCAGACACGTTGCAATATCGAATATTGTTCAGCCCTAAAATGTAAAAATAGAAAAATAAAGTATGATATGACTCACTAAAACAGATGTGTTGCATTTTTAATTAAATTCAATCCTAAATATATTCATTTCTTATTTTCTGCATGTACTTTTCATTATTTCAATATATTATTATTCTATTAGTAGCATCAGCTTCTAGTATAACTGCCCCCTCTAGTGTTTAGGCAGTGACATTGAGTTCAGTTTGAATAAATCCAATAGAGTCTGCACTTAAATTTAAATTATGAGTATAAATCAGAAAGACTACAACACGATTGGTTAAATCTACATCCAGCTAGTTTGGAGTAAAATGTCAAAACCACTTTTGGAGTCCCATATAACTCTTACAAATATTTATTTGATATATTTATTCATTAATAAGCACCACTTACCACAATTAGCATTCACATTAATAGATACCTGATGAAGCTAGTTATCTAAAACTGTTGAAATGTATTCAGCCTCAATTTAACTATATTTTCTAAATGAAAGTTTGTTTATAATTGCACTGAGTGTGAAGCAATAAACATTTACAGGACTTTTATATTAAGTTAATTCATTCATTCATTCATTTTCTTGTCGGCTTAGTCCCTTTATTAATCCGGGGTCGCCACAGCGGAATCAACCGCCATTAAGTTAACTAAAGATAATAAAGCTTTAAATGTTAGCTAATATAAAACTACACCTAAATGCTGTCATGTATAACGTTTGACAGCAGATAATAATAAAACCAAACTAATCGACAAAGATACACTTGTTGGTTTTCACATTAACTGAAAGATGAAATTAACCTCACAACAATGGAAACAAATACATATTTTAGCCCTCCATTTTTTTCCTTACACTTCCGCTGAGGGATTTTCGCGGGATTTTCTCCAGACTGAGGCGATCCATTATATTGTTGAGTTTTTCTTACAGTGCCTCTACTTTTCTACACACACCTCGCTTAACAAATAAATATTGTTACAGAGGAAACTGTGGGAACGAGAAACCGCGCGAATTCGAATAAGGGCTACTTCCGGTCACGCACACCTGCGTTATTAAGGAGGATCGTTTAGATTTTATATTAAATTGTGTTTTATTGACTAACTAGTGATCTAGTCCTGCCCCAACACCAAACCAACTCGTCATAGTTACATAAAAATTAGTAATTGTAGTACCGTGTAACAGAAATATGCTATATTTCAGAATCAGAATCAGAATCAGAAAGAGCTTTATTGCCAGGTATGTTCACACATACGAGGAATTTGTTTTGGTGACAGAGCTTCTACAGTGCAACAGAATTACAGAGACAGGACAAAAAACAGATAATAAATATATTCAAAAAATAGAAGTGAGTGTTAAATGCAAATATACAAATAGACAAGTGTATGTACAGGTGTATTACTATATACAACATTATATGTGCAGCTGTTATGTGCAAATTGGCATGTAAAGTGTGTTGTTAAATAAGTATATGTGTGTGTAGAAAGTGTATTGCAAGTAGTGATGTTGATTCCATGATTATTATCATCAAGTGTTCATGAGATGGATTGCCTGAGGGAAGAAACTGTTTCTATGTGGGGCTGTTCTGGTGCGCAGTGCTCTGTAGCGTCCACCAGAAGGTAACAGTTCACAGAGGCAGTGTGCTGGGTGTGAGGGGTCCAGAGGGATTCTGGCAGCCCTTCTGCTCGTTCTGGATAAGTACAGTTCTTGGAGAGTAGGGAGGGTTGTACCAATGATTCGCTCAGCAGTCCGAACTATTCGACGTAGTCTTCTGAGGTCAGATTTGGTAGCTGAGCTAAACCAGACAGTTATTGAAGTGCAGATGACTGATTCAATGATGGAGGTGTAGAACTGTTTCAGGAGCTCCTGTGGCAGGTTGAACTTCCTCAGCTGACGAAGAAAGTACAACCTTTGTTGAGCTTTTTTGACAATGGAGTCAATGTGAGTGTCTCACTTCAGGTCCTGAGAGATGGTGGTGCCCAGGAACCTGAATGACTCCACTGCAGCCACAGTGCTGTCCATGATGCTCAGTGGGGGGAGAGCAGGGGGGTTTCTCCTGAAGTCCACTATCATCTCCACTGTTTTGAGCGTGTTCAGCTCCAGGTTGTTGTGACTGCACCAGAGAGCCAGCTCCTTGACCTCCTGTCTGTAAGCAGACTCATCACCATCCTGAATGAGGCCGATAAGAGTGGTGTCGTCTGCAAACTTTAGGAGCTTGACAGAGGGGTCCTTTGAGGTGCAGTCATTCGTGTACAGAGAGAAGAGCAGAGGGGAGAGGACACAGCCCTGGGGGGCGCCAGTGCTGATTGTGCGGGTTCTGGATGAGGATTTACCCAGCTTGACCAACTGCTGCCTGTCCGTTAGAAAGCTGTTGATCCACTGACAGACAGAGGTGGGCACGGAGAGCTGAGTTAATTTGGGCAGGAGAAGTTTTGGGATGATGGTGTTAAAAGCGGAGCTGAAGTCAACAAACAAGATCCTCGCATAGGTCCCTGGTCTGTCTAGGTGTTGCAAAACATAATGCAGTCCCATATTTACTGCATCATCCACAGACCTGTTTGCTCTGTAGGCAAACTGAAGAGAGTCCAGTGAGGGTTCAGTGATGTCTTTCAGGTGGGCCAGCACCAGCTTTTCAAACGACTTCATGACCACAGATGTTAGCGCCACCGGTCTGTAGTCGTTTAGTCCTGTAAGTTTGGGTTTCTTTGGGATGGGTATGAT
>CAIGQQ010007922.1:0-12048 GCA_903798035.1 Danio albolineatus
GATAGATAGATAGATAGATAGATAGATAGATAGATAGATAGATAGATGCTGTTTCTGAATTGCCCACATGGGGGTCATAGTGACCAACTTTTCAAAAGAAAATGTCTGCTGAATACCACCGAACACCTGAAAGCCTTTAGTTTCATTTTGTTTCTAGAATCGGTTTCCTTTTTAGTCTGTTCTATACTACAGTGCGTACACTTCATATGCAGTTTGTTTCTTCCTATTAGACATCTTGTTCTTCAGCACAGTTGAGTCGGTGCCGGTGCGCGTGCACACACTGAGTCTGCGCGCGCCCGCGGCCTGTAGGAGGTCCAGAATAACGGAGCCAAAGATCATCATCATCCTCATCCCGGAGGAGAGGCCCAGTGAATGCATGTCCGGCACGCCTCATCCGGAACACAAAGATGAGTTTTACGAGTCTGATCTCAGGCGTGTGTCTTTGATTCGGGGATTTGAGATCGCAGATCCAGAGGTTCGGCCGCGTGACTCCAGCAACATGCGCGTGTGTAACTGAAGCGCATGCATCCGACCACCAGGACACGGACTCTCGGAACCGAGTCACGCCGTGGAGCAGACGATCTCAAGCTCTCGGGTTCACCGATCACCACCGTCCGCTACATGTGACCGAACCGACCGTCCGTCCGAACCTTCTGCAGCTTCGCCAGCAGGCTGCGCGTTAGAAAACGGTGAGAAAACACTTTCACGTGAAGATTGGAGGATTAGTATCGCCAGATTGTTTTCAAGTAATTTACATCATTTAAAGCATTTCTATAAATCTGGGTCCATGTTTTGATCCGGTCCGCCTCGGGCGGGTAACGGATCCGTCAAGGACTTTAGTCCAAATCTCATTAAATACCCGAATCAACCAGACACCGGCCACTTAATATGAAGGACAGACAATGGGAGATTAGATAAACGTGAAAATAAATAAACAGCGATACAAACAATCAATCAAAGACGTAATATGCAAACAACACGAATCGTGTAATGATCAGATGAGACCGTTAAACTGAATTAATGACCCGAGTTTGCATTAGCTTAGCATGCTAACACAGCAGCGCATACACAGACACACTTTCTGTTTTATTTAACAGCAGGGGTTGTTCATATCACGTTTTGTTCATTCATTTACATGTCCATATTTGAATTGGTAGAAATTCGTGCAGGTTTTAGAGTAAATAAACGATGATGTTGAAGCAGAAGTTAATACTTTATGTAGCGTGCTAGCTGCGTTAGCGCTCTCTTCAACACCTATTTTAAACGTTTCACCTTCATTCAGCGCAAATATTCTGACTGACCTTAAAACAAATGAATAAAACCCACATAAGCAAAAATGACGGAGGTGGAGGGTGCTAAACCGAAACAAGCACTGGGTGTGCTATCAAAGGTTATCTCGGTGATTGCACATATCTTTCGTGTTATGGATAATTATAATAACAGTTATTTTCATTATTGCTGACCGGTTTGTTATTGTGACACACCCTAACCCAGGACAAATTTAGAAATGAGCATGACAGTGTGCTTGAAGTGGAACTTGGTCACTTTGGTAAACTTGAAGAGGCTTATCGGGAAAGACACTATTTAATTTGAACCAATGTGTTTCGTTTGTTTTGCATGACACAGATATCAAAGTCTAACTAGTTTATAGGGTGTCACTATGAACAGGCACATTCATAACAAAGGTTAATGGATGTGTGTTAGTAAATCAGTTCACATGCGTAAGCTACAACTCTCTCAATACATTGCAAGAGTTTACTTCTCAGCTCAGTGCATTTTGTGTTACTAGCTTCATTTAAACATGCACATTCGCATCATATAAAGTGTTGAGATTGTATTTGTTGTTATTGTCGTTGCAGGCAGGACAGTACAGTATGGCTCCCCATCTGGACGCGGCCCGCAAATTGGTTTGGATCTTAATCAAGTCGCTGCTCCGTTTCTCCTTCATGTTTGTCAATAACTGTGTCGCTATCCCGTCCTACTGCCTCTACCTGATAGTCCTGCAGCCGCTAAGAGTTCTAGATGCCCAAACGTTCTGGTACATCGAAGGGGTCATGTTCAGGTGGTTACTGGCGATGGTGGCGTCCTGGGGCTGGTGTGCAGGTTACACAGGTAAGAACAGCATTTCCCTCCAATCCGCTTGTTAAAATATTACATGAGTGCCGTTTCCGGGTTCAACTTTGTACTCGTTTCAGTCCTCAACGGCTCTTTATGATCACTGTTTTGTCATATCTTAGTTTTAAAGCTTTTAGATTGCAGTGTCCGAGCACATGGTGTCCTATTCTAACAATTCTTAAAAAGATGAATCGCTGTCTGATCATCTGAGGCATTGGTATTAATATTTAAGGTTGTACTATGACTTTTGGTATATGATTTTTCGAGATTTACAGCTTATTGTGGTTGTACATTAGAAGGAATCATGGTGTGCGTTTGGCATCTGATAGAGCGATTTATTCAGTGTTGGACTTGCCATCTAAACTTTAGGGATGCTCCGATCGATCGGCCGAAGATCGGTATCGGCCGATAATCACATTTTATGACTCGATCGGTACTCGCTAACTTGGTCGTTCTTACGAACCGATCACAATTGATTTAATTTAGGGCTGTCCGAAAATTAATCGTGATTAATCACATCCAAAATAAAAGTTTGTTTTGACATAATATGTGTGTGTGTTATATATATTTATTATGTATATGTGATAAACACATTCATAGAAGCCAAAACTATATATAAAAAAGTTACATCAAAGTAGTTAAATCATATTCAAATGTAAAATTTGTATCATACACATATATTTTTTTATATATCTAAACATAAACCAGCAAGTATCAAGTATATGCATGTGTGTATTTATATATTCCTAATAAAATATACACAGTACACATACAAATATGTTAAACTTTTATTTTGGATGTGATTAATCACGATTAATAATTTTTGGACAGCCCTAATTTAATTAAATCTAATGAATTGCATCAAACTACTCAAATTTGTTCATTTATATAAGTTAATTTTTTTTTTTTGTTTTGTTTTGTTTTTATTTTGTCCTGCTCAGGCTTGTGTTGGACAATGTTTAAGTTAAATCAGACTTCTCCATTTTAGGAGATGAAATGTTTATTTTGTCCTTCACCGTTCACTGTACTACTGGACAATGTTTAAATAAACCTTGTGGGTTGCATCAGCCTGCTCAATTTTTTTTAATTATTTTTGTCTCTAATTCAGTATCCTGATGTGCATAGTGTTATGCATGAACCCCATTGTAAAAGCATATTAAAATATTCACTGTATAATAAATACTTATTTGTGATTATTTAGTACTCTGTTAAAACAATAGTTTTATTATATATATTGTTAAAATGTAACAAAAATATAACAAAGGCAACAACAATAGTATTACTTTATCTGAAAAAAAGTTAATGGTGATCAGAGAGCTTAAATATCAGTTATATAAACTTGAAGCATTAGAATCGGCATTGGTATCGGCCGATCAGCATGACAAAAAAACGGTACTCTGTATCGGTGGCAAAAATCCTGATCGGAGCATTCCTACTAAACATCAGTACAAGGCACTAAATGTTCATTTTCACTGCCCGAGGGTGTAAAACAACCTTCCAGATCTCCCGATTTCAGTCAGCGTCTGCTAGTGGCGCCAAAATTTGACTGCTGAGTGCAGATCTATTGACTGTTTTTCATCTTTATTGACTCCTGCTCTGTAGGGTTTCCTGAGTTTGTATTGATTTCTTTATTTTCTTTGGGAGACAAGTTTGATTAAGCCGCTCCAGTGTGTTTCTTTTGCCTTAATAGAGTGCGTTTGGACAATAATACGGTGGCAACCTCACGGGAGGTGTTTGTTTACCTCGCATCTCTCTTGATGAACCCACACCATCATTCATTGGAGACTGGAAGTGGTCTCTGTAGCTTGGTGTGGTTTGGTACAGGTATCGATTTGAATTGGTCTTTTTCATTAGAAAGAGGTTTTGAGTTTTTCTTTGAAAAGCCTATTTAAATTTATGGCTAGCTTGGTAGTTGGAGAGGTGATGTGCCGCCTGCTTACTCATGAGCTTTTCATGGGTAATTTCATTTGTTGCGTGTAGGCACCAAGTGTGGTATTGGTGTTAATGGCACACAGAAAGCTCCAGACTGATTATGCAAATCATGAGACGGAGGTGCATGGGCTTGTACAGTGGGCCGATTCAAAGGATGAGACTGTTTGTCATCCTTGGTTCATACACTAGTTGTTGTGACTATGCCTCAATCGGACATGCTGCGTTTTAAGTGAAAGGTAATATGTAAAGATATATCACAGCACTATTAATCATGTGAGAAAGAAACCATTTATAAATGGAGGAAAGTTTGATTTTATTGAATATTCCTCACATAGCGAGCAGGTTATGTGGTCGTAGCAGCTCCAGCAAGCCTAAAGCACTGACTCGACATCCTATCCAGAACTGTCTAAAGTTAAAGCGGTTCTGTGAGGGAAAGACTCCTGTAAGTTTCTGAGAGAGGTTGGATGTCTGTAATTCACAAATACCTTCATGCCATCTTGGACACCCTTATGCCTCAGATTTCCAACTTTCCAATGGATCATCTGTCAGTGTTTAAACAGCCCGATCTCACAAGAAAACAAAACTTTTTTTTGTATTGTCAGAAAAGCGGCTAATTCGTTACTGTGAGATTGCGTCAGTTTAAACATCTTTGATTTGTAGTTGATATTCCATTACTGGCTGGATATACTTCTGCAAAATCGATAAACCACCATAGTACATAACTGCACTCAAAAAATATTTTTGCTGCTTGTTCAAACTAAAATGAAATGAATTAGCACAATTCTTCTGTTTTTTTTTGGGACAACTTAGTTGTTTTATGTTTAATTCACTTCAATTTGTAAATACAATTAAGTTAACTTAATCGATATATGTTGGGACAACATGAAGGAATTGCATTTATAATATATATTATCATTTATTATATATATATAACTATTAACTAGTACTGTTTCATTGTTTAAAGACAGACCTTAGTCAGAGTGAATAGAACTGTTACTGAGTTTACAGTACGTTAACATCACTAAAATATTATAGACTGAAACACACACGGCTTTCTGACGCTATCAACTGAGAGCATCTAAGTTACCGAGAAATGCGCTGGGTTTTTATTTCTCCTTTACGCCGTGCGGTATCAAACGCTCGATTAAAATCGCTCTCTTAGCAGTTTCTCACATCTCGTTTGTCATGGGGGACATGCAGCAAATGTTCCTGGATAAGTGAAAGTGCCAAACCACCGTTAAAGTCGACAAATTAGGAATTTGGCAAATAATTTGATTACTGATGTCCATGTAAACACAGTCACTGTCTTTCTCCCCTGCGTCTGTTTGTTTTGCCTGTTTGAAAATGAGCGCGTGCGCAAATGGAAACTCCCATTTTTATGCAAAACCTTCCCTCTTTCCCTCCCCCGACACCCCCACCTAAACAGAGCAGGACACACCCACTTTCCTGAGCTTTTCTAAACAAGAGGTGTAAAAACACCCCACTGAGACCAGGGGGGTTTCGTGGCGCTTTAAAGTACAAAGTACTGTATAAACCTGTTAAGTATTACTTGGGTCACTATTAAACTGCTTAACATTAAAACTGATGAAACAAAAAAGTAACTTAAATTTTGTGGCGAATATTAAATATTTATATAAATATTTGGGTCTCGTCTTTTTTGTCCTCTGCTGATCACATGCCTGAATACTGGTATTCTAGATGTTCGATAAGTTGCTAAACAAGATGCTACACTACAAAATGTTAGGTCCCACACAATACCTTTCATGTTGTTCCAACACAAATGGATTGTTAACTTGATTATTATTACAAATTTAAGTTGACTGAACTTAAACATAAAACAGGCACCACGGTGGCGTAGTGAGTAGCACATTCACCTCACAGCAAGAAGGTCGCTGGTTCGAGCCCCGGCTGGGTCAGTTGGCATTTCTGTGTGGAGTTTGCATGTTCTCCCCGTGGTTGCGTGGGTTTCCTCCAGGTGCTCCGGTTTCCCCCACAAGTCCAAAGACATGTGGTACAGGCGAATTGGCTTGGCTAAATTGTCCTTAGTGTATGAGTGTGCATGAGTGTGTATGGATGTTTCCCAGAGATGGGTTGCAGCTGGAAGGGCATCCGCTGCGTAAAAAACATGCTGGATAAGTTGGCAGTTCATTCCGCTGTGGCGACCCCGGATTAATAAAGGGACTAAGCCGACAAGAAAATTAATGAACAAATGAACATAAAACAATTAGGTTATGCAGTATTGTGTCGTTTCAGCTCATTTGAGTTAAGTAGTTTGAACAAGCAAAAATAATTTGAGTGTAATTGAATTTTCTCAACCTTTTTATTTGTTTGACGATGGTTAGAAATTTGTAAACTTGAGTGTTTTTTTTGTTATTTTTTTTTGTTTTTTGTTGTTTTTTTTGTTTTGTTTTTTTTTGTTTGTTTGTTTCATTGCTTTTCACAAAATTAAGTCACATTATGACTCTAAGTATCATGATTGATGCACCTTGTGCTTTCTTCACCAGTCAGTATTTAAAGTTGGATAAAGATTGTTTGTATTGAAGCAGCAAATCTGCAGCTCTTTCTTTTTTTTTATTTTTTATTCGTTTTCTTGCCCACAGTTTTAGGTTACGCTAAACGGTGAGCTAAATGGTCACAAATTGAGATGAGCAATGTTTTCAAAGCAACATTGTCGAGTTGTTCAATTATTAATGGTGTTTTTCCTATTGAGTACCTGCTCATGTAAAGCTGAGCTGAGAGTCACGTGTCCTCGTCTTCGGTTTAGAGGTTGTCCTTGAGTCCTATAAGGAAAAGCAGGAGCATATATGCATTCGTCATTCAAGGTCAAAGTCGTTTGTCATAGTTTCTCACCTGGTTAGAGTTTTACGCACGCTGCCTCCATACACTGATAAGAGGATGACCTGATGAAGCAGGCGGAGATAACTCTGTGTGGCAGAAGTCAAATCTGTGCGTTGTGAAAGCATGTATAATAAGCAGAAAACCTCTTTTTTTTTTTTTTTGAAATTGGCTTTTTTTCTAGTCACTTATATATTAAACAGTTGAGTTTTTCCATTTTTTTTAAGTATTCAGCCACTTAGCTTAGCATAATTTATTGAATCAGATTAGACCATTAGCATCTCTCAAATTCCAAAAAGAGTATTAATGGTTTCCTATTTAAAACATAATGTTTCTGTAGTTACATTGTGTTCTTAGACTGACAGGAAATGAACGGTTGTTGTCGCTGCTCTAGCAAGGCTGCAACAGACAGCAAATTTAATTTAATATTCAAATAGCAAATTTCCTTTATTATTGCGCCAGAATGCGTATCGTTCCTAGCCATACTGACCTAGAAAATAGCAACTTTTCATTTTCCATTGGTGTTAGTACACAATGTAACTACAGGTTTAAATAGAAACGCTTTAAATAGTAAATAATCATTTTTATTTTTTGTGAGATGCTAATGGTCTAATCCGATTCAATCTTTTATGCTAAGCTAAATGTGCTCCTGTTGTACCTGGAGATCAGCCGAATAGTTTGAAACTTTTATTTTTCCTCTTTTTAAAAAAAAAAAAATATTTATTTATTTTTTGCTATTTTCTTTTTATATGCTAATAATCTAATCCAGTGGCCCTCAAACTTTTTTCACAAAGTACTACCTTAGAAAACAATAGTAGATAAACAGTAGCATAGTAGGCGTAATTAAGCAGCTACAGCCCTGCGCAGTTCAAAAACGTTAAAGTTCTTATTATTATGAATATATGTTGTTATTATTATTTATTAGCCATTTATTAGCCACTTTAAACTAACAAACATTAGAAAATTGAAAATAAAGTAAAAGATTTAGCATAATAAAATCACTGATCACTTCTGTTATCATACGCATCAAAGGGGTAAAAGTGTTCATTTTTTTACTTTTATTGTCCGCGTACCACTAGAAGGAAGCCTGCGTACCACTACTGGTACACGTACCACAGTTTGAGAACCACTGGTCTAATCCAAAGAAAAGTCAAGTGTTTCTTTAAGGAACAGTGAACTCTGAAATGCAAAGGGCCCTGTGGTTTTTGTGACGCAGAAAACATTTACGAAATGTGGAATACAGTCATACAAATGTAATAAGCAGCTAATGTGGTATGTCACGGAAATTGTGAAATGATTAAATATGAAAGTAGTTCTGAAAGCTTTATCAAACAGTAATGTGGACCAATGTCTGACAATGTTTAACTACTACAAGTTTAAAATTAATGTCTGGTTTAACTTGGAAACTGTGACAAAAGTGTATTATGGTTGTGTATTTGAGTTGTATTTGGAATACTTTGAAGAGATTTTGTCTGAAACAGGTACAAATGTAAAGATATCTTTATGATCAGTGATGTTAGAGATAACCTGGTGATCAATAATTCTTGTCTAGAAATTGCAACAGCAGTGGGAAAGGAGGAAAATTTCTGTTAAAAGGTTTGGAAAAACCTGAGGGCCAAAAGAGAGTGAAAAGAGGCCAACGGAGACCCATGTACACAATTACAGAATATGTTTATTCCACCAGTCATAGGTTTTACACTGATGTATATATTACAATTGAATTTAAAACAATTTAATAGTAACAAAACTATAATGAAGTAATGAATTATTAAATAGAGAAGTAGAAAGTTTCAGGAAACTACGTCATATCCTTAATATTATTGATGTTTATTAAACTAGTTATTTTTAATATTTTTAACAATTATTTTAATGATTATAAAGATTTTTGTAACCATTCATGATTTTTTTAATCAAACTTTGATGCATCACTTGCTTTTGTTTATCTCGGACAGTTTTACCTATTAAAGTGTATTAAAATATTAATGACAACAGAACATGGGTTCCTCAACAAATATTTATTTTTATTATGGCAAGAATAAAAGCAAAAAAGTACACTTTACTAAATAATACAGATGTTTTATTTATTTATTTAGCCCGCTCCACAATTCACACATTACTGTCTGGCTAGTTTCTATCCTCTTCTCATGCTAAAAAGACAATAATAATCCAACATTCCTGACCATAATCTCTATAAAGCCTAGAAAAACAGCATCATGTTGTAAACCGATTGGTTTGAATATTCCTTTCCAGTTATCAAAGAAATTATTCATTACTTAATTATAGTTTTGTAACTATGAAATTGTTTTAAATTCAGTTGTAATATATACATCAGTGTTAAACATATGACTGCTGGAAAAACATATTCTGTAATTGTGTACATGGGTCTCCATTGGCCTCTTTTGGCTTCAACAAATTCATCCCTCAGGTTTTTCCAAACCTTTTAACAGAAACTTTCCTCCTTCCCCACTGCTGTTGCAATATCTAGCCAAGAATTATTGATCACCTGGTTATCTCTGTGATCACTGATCATGAATATGTCTTTACAGTCGAACCCGTTTCAGACAAAATCTCTTCAAAGTGTTTCATATCCAACTCAACTCAGACGCGGCGCCGCGCGCACTGTTCGCTCGAGTCTCAAAAAATCCCATGTGCTCCGCCAGCCGAAATCATGTCAAGCGAACATCCGGAAACTCCGCGATGACGTCATATTTGCCGCGTGCTCAATCGAACTACCGGACGTGTCGAGCATAAACTAGGCTTTAGGGTGGTATGCTGACTGACTGACTGACTGACTGACTGACAGGTGCGTGATGCGTAAGGCCAGCAAACACGATGGAGCTTTCAGTTATGATGAACAGTTTCCATAATTATACTTTATAGATAAAGGTCTGTGGTTCTGCATACAATGACTTTATCTTGCTGAAGTTATAGCCATTTCACTTTCCTTCAGGACGCATCCGTGCCATTCTGTATAGGTCTATTGGAGACATTCATGAATATTCAAATCTGATAAATGTTGGAGACATACTCTACATAAACGCATTAAATCGCACTTCAGCAGCGTTTATTTGAGGCCGCACAAGAAAATCTGTGCTTGAACAGCGTATATTTAAGGGTGCGTGCAAGAAGTTTTGTGCATGAACAGAGGAAATCGACGCGCAAGCAAAGAGATTCGCATTACATGTACAAAGTGATTCGCATTACATATTAGGCATGGGGCGATAACCGTGTTCAAGGTATACCGCGGTATGGAAAAGTCAAGGTTTTCATACCGCCAAAGTTTTCTGCTATACCGTTTCTAAGGTATGGGTGATATTTTTTTTAGTTCTAGTGTGAACAATAAAGCACATAATCAACACCTGAGGCAGTCATTCTCATAGTAGTTTATGCTGTTGTCCAGCCGTGGTGTCGCAGAAATAGAAACTGTTTCTAAAATAGAAATTCTGCGCATCTCTGTTGATTGATTTATTATGATTAGGACTAGGCATGGGATGATAACCGTATTCAAGGTATACTGCGGTTTGGAAAAGTCAAGGTTTTAAAACCGTCTAAATTTTCTGCTATACTGTTCCTAAGGGATTTGTAAGACTTTTTATTTATGTTATTTTGTTGTTGTTTTTAAGGACAACAGTATCTCCAGCAGAAACGATATAGTAATTGCAATTTAAAAAAAAAAAGAAAGAAAGAAAGAAATCTGTGTTTTTGAAACAAATAAAGACAGCAGAAGTCAATTATACATTTGAACTATTCATTTGACATGTTTACTGTTACAAAATATTTAAAACGTCTCTTAAAATAAAATATATTGTTATATACACCTCACAACTCTTAAAGTTGTGTTTTCCTTATATTTTAGAGCAGTTAACACAATACTGTCAAACTGTGAGACCGTGATATTTTTATCCAAGGTTATCACACCGTCAGAATCTCATATCGGCCCATGTCTAATTAGGACATACATTCTTCGCCTTAGTCCCTTTATTAATCCGGGGTCGCCACAGCGGAATCAACCGCCAACTTATCCAGCATATTTTTTACGCAGCGGGTGCCCTTCCAGCTGCAACCCATATCTGGGAAACATCCATACACACACATTCCCACTCATACACTACGGACAATTTAGCCAACCCAATTCACCTATAGCACATGTCTTTGGACTGTGGGGGAAACCAGAGCACCCGGAGGAAACCCACACAACCACGGGGAGAACATGCAAACTCCACTCAGAAATGCCAACTGACCCAGCCGGGGCTCGAACCAGCGACCTTCTTGCTGTGAGGCGAACGTGCTACTCACTACGCCACTGTGGCGCCCTCATACATTCTTTTTAACATTGAAAATATACCTTTTATCATGTGTCCCAGCATTGAGTCACAAGTCGTCAGGACATGGTGTTATGTGAAAAATATCAGTTTAACATTTGTTATCAGTGTCCTAATGTGTAGTGAACAAAAGTGCTTTCTGTCCTCACGAGTGGGCGAATTTAAATACACAACATAGCGATTCACAACCTATAGAGCTGATTTGGGACACGCCCTTAGAAAAACAATGGAAAAACTGCACTGGAATGCATAAACGAGTTCTGTGTTGAGTAAATAAACAATGCCAGAATGTGCAGTTTTTGAAGTGACGTTCAGAGAATGATTAGCAGTGGGGAAATGACCTGAAGTTGTTTGTCACCAGTTTCTAGAGACATGAGTGACAGTGGCCGTTGGTGATGCGACAAGAGTTGAGCAGCTCTATGCAAATGAGCAGTGATGCCATTCACGTCTAGCAGTCGGAGTGGACATACTGTGCATACTGTTGAATAGTAACCAGTAAGTTGAGTGTGAGTTTGTGTAGGACTTGTATTGGTAACCAATAGGCATGGGCCGGTATAAGATTATGGCGGTATGATAACCTTGGATAAAAATATCACGGTTTCACAGTATGACGGTATTGTGGTTACTGCTCTAAAATATGTTCTTTTTAAATGTCTGGCTAAAAACAAAACCCTTTTCCCTTTTGAACACAATATATTTTATTTTGAGAAACTTTTAAAATATTCTGGGTCAGTAAACATGTCAGGCTATATAATTACAATGAATCATTGACTTCCGCTGACTTAATTAGTTTTAAAAACACAGATGTTTTCACAATTTACACCTATAAAAACTAACAAAAAAA
>CAIGQQ010007925.1:0-16005 GCA_903798035.1 Danio albolineatus
GGGGGGGGGGGTATTGGTCAGTTGGTCATTCAATCAGTCAGTTTGTCAATAGTGGCGTCTAGTGGATTTACTTGAGTACAGCGGCGCTAATGGCACTAGTGAGAGAATTTGAGATCTGAAAAAGTGTACACAGTGGCCTCTCGAATACGTAGCTCCTGGGACGTATTTCATGCTTTCCAGAAATGTAGTGGTATGTAATCAGAATGAGCCTGGTTTGCATATGCTAGTTAAAGCATGCACAGAAACTGGTTTTGTACTGCCTGTAAGAATAAGGATTAAGTAAACCCATCCCCCATAACAACAGCATAGACAGGGTAGCCCATGCTGCTCCTCATGGCCTACAGGATTGCCTTTAATTTAACAAAATGATACCAGCCATGACAGTACCATCATGCATACAGTACTGTTCCATTATGTCATCTGTGTTTGACTGTCAATAAACAGTTGGTTGGTTCGATTTCAATTCAATCTTAGCTAGAACAAAACCTCAAACTTTGTTTGCCCTTAAGTGAAGAACAAAAAAGAACTTCACCTCAGTAAATCAGGGGCTGAAGTGTGGCCAAGAACACACACATTCACACACACATTGGATTTTTATTCATTCTATATAATTTCCCATTCACACACAAACATTGGATTTTTATTAATTCTGTAACATTTCCCTGCTGAAAAAAACCAACATGTTGGAAAGCTATGTTTTGATGCTGATATGGTGATCTTGCTGGTTTCAGTGCTGGTTTTGTTGGTCTCAGTGTTGATCCTGAGACCAGCAAGACCAATGGAGACCACAAAACATTCCCACAAGATTAAAAAATTACTGGTAATAATATTGTCTCCACAATGTGGTGAACACCAGCGCCACATACACACAGTTTTATTTGATTACATTTTGGATTGTTTGTAACTTAAGGTACGAAGCGCAATGACTGCATGGCAGTTTGAACTGCACTCCCTAGCATGTTAGCACCTTGATCTTTAAAAGGCACCAAGTAAATGCTGAAAAAACTAACTGCACGTGACAAACTAGCCTTACTGTATATACTGTTCTGCTTGTCTTTCTCTTTTTTTTATTATGATCAGGTTTTTTTAGTAAATACTCCTGCTAGACTCCCCTGTCATAAGAGTCTGTTCAGCGTGCAATACAGATAATGGCATTACTATGCTAATATAATACTATATAATACTAAAACTATATTATCTGTAATCATACAGTGTATTGTGATACCACAGTTCTCAAACCTGGTCCTGGCATACTCTTAATGCTTTAGCGGTTTCTTCCATTCGGACATACAGTAAGTGCTCTGCAAAGTGGAAATCATGGGATATTTTGCCATGATTCCAATTAAAAAGAAGTTTGTTTGATTCAACATTTGCAAAACCATGCAAGACATCACTTTTAAGCTAATGTGATGATTGTGGTAAAATAACCTTTCATGCTTCTGTAATAGGTATTGTAAGAAAACTACAAGTTCAACTGATTTTCTGTGTGCAAGGGGTAGAAAGCAGTACACATTCTGTAGAGAACGTGTCGATCTTAATACGGTTCCTTTTGGTGCACTCCAGTGGTGTAGTCCTAATAAAAAAGGTGGTGTACTATTACCCACCCAACCCAAATTTTAAAAGGGGCTAAAGTGACGCCCATGCTGCTTTATAATTGTACAATTGTGCAAAACACACGTGAGTATACCGAGGGTATACACAATTATTGATACTCAGAAGTCTTAATACCCAAACAGCTCATGAAAAAAAGTAGGCATACTGAGTATACGTACGTATAGCCCCGACTACACCTCACTATATATAGTATGCAGAACAGTGGCACACCAGGGCCAGGTTTAAGAACTACTGTTGTTGTATACTTCAGTAAATGCAGTACAAGGCTTATATGGAAGGGGTTGTCTGTTTTTTTTTTTTTTTTTGCGTGTTATGTGAGTTGTCGTCTCTGGTTTATTTCTTTCTTTTTCTTCATAAGACTATATTTATTCTTTAAGAATGACAAACAGTAATTGTCATGTGCAGAGTTGCTGTTTTCTCATGTCTTGTTGAGTTGTGCAGAGATTGCTACTGACCTGTTAATGTTTTTACAAATATTTATTTTAAAAAACACACATATATCACTACAAATAAGTGTAAAACTTCAAATCAATTAACATTAACATATGCACAATTTGGGTGTTTTTTAATTAAGAACCTTTTCTTTTGGCCTCTACTGTATGTTTTAAATGAATTGTTGCTACCTGATTAAAACATTAAGACTGGTTGCAGTGATCTCCTGCATAACACTAGAGGATTTTTGGAAGACTTGGCTCAAAAATACATCCAAGCAAAGACATCTATCAAAAAATAATTTTCATGATCAGTTTTAGAAATGTTAAAAGCGTAATAGTTTCCCTTTATATGGCAAATGTACTTTGTAGTTTATTTTGACTCAAGTCTTCTTTGCTGCGTCAGTTCTTTGAAGACTGATGTCCTCTTTTTTTGTCTTTCCCACAAATGATTTGTATGAATTCTCTCAATTGTTTGTCTCTCACCAAAGCCAGAGAATCTTCTCTTAGCCAGCAAACTAAAGGGCGCTGCAGTGAAACTGGCTGATTTTGGACTGGCTATCGAGGTGCAGGGAGACCAGCAAGCATGGTTCGGTTAGTATTGACTTAAACACTGGATTAAAATCTTATTGTACTATCACTATGCAAAGTGGTCAAAGACATGATTAGAAAGAAAAAAAATTAGATTATAAAAGAATTCATTAAAGGAGTAAGCCGAAAAGGGGAGGATTGAATGAATAATAATCCTCATTATTATTATTAAAGTAGGATTTTCTTCATTTCCTAATAAATAATAAATATAAAATTTAATTTCTTATTAAACAGCCTCATTATTTATTTATTTATTTATTTATTTATTTATTTATTTATTTATTTATATGATTTATATATTATATTACAATACATGTTAGCTTTTGCAAGTGATTTTATGTTTTACAATACAATATGTAATGTTCTCAATATTTGTAAAGGCAAAATAGGTCCTGTATGTGCCGTTTACATATATTTCAGTTACTATAGAAAAACAAGTGCATGTTTTTACCAAAACTAATATTGAATTTTTTAAATGCGTGTGTGTGTAAAACGATATAATTTGCACAATTAAATCACAGGGTTTTTCTCTAAAGAAGTAGTTACTCCGCCCCGTTTAGAGCATCATTGGAGACATGGTTCAAATGATGGATCTGGGACAGAGAAACTCTGGGTTTTGGGAAACACTCGTCACTACATCGTTCTTTTCCCAAATGATGCTTTCTACTATGATAGTTCAGCCACAAGTTACGTCATTGTTTGGGAAACACACCCCAGTTTGAGTTTTGTGTTGTTGTTTTCTTATTAATAGAAAGAAGATATTTTGAAGAATGTTGGAAACCTGTCACCATTGACATCCACAGTAGGAAAAACAAATACTATGGAAGTCAGTGTTTACAGGTCTCTAACATTCTTCAAAATATCTTACAGTGTTTTCAGTTTTGTTAATCTTTCTTTTTCAATATTGTAATGTTTTGGCACATATACATGAATCCTGTTATATAATTATAACAATATATCAATTATGAAAACATAACAATTATGAAAGTCATGACAATATAAGTTTTTATGTTTCAATACTTTTTTTAAATTGTTTAAACTTTATTTTTTAAGTTATACAAACTTTAAGTTGATTGCAATTGATGTAAGTTGAAATGACTTGTTGATTGTTTTGGCTTATTCACATACAATTAAAAAAACACTTTGTTTATTAATCGTCAATTTAAAAAAAAAGTAGCCTTTACCTGTTTTTTTTTTTGGTTTGTGTGTGTGAAATGGCTTTAATCACAGAAAAGACTGATCATTATGTTTTATAGCCAAGCTTTATGTGGGTGTTGTGTGATTAGTCTTACTTTTGGACAAACCCTGATGGTGTTACCGTTTAATTATAATGATCTCTAGGGCTTTATACTCAGCTCCAGTTTTCTTCTTTGGCTGCACTCTCATTATGGGCTTTTTCGCCTCTGGGGCTTGATGGGACATCAGGGACCAAAGTTATTTTAGAATTAGGCTGCAATCCAAAGGCAAAAATGCCTTAAGTAAATTCTACTTGGGATAATTCAGGGAGAACTCATTTTGTAGACTGTTTCATTCATTCATTCATTTTCTTTTCGGCTTAGTCCCTTTATTAATCTGGGGTCGCCACAGCGGAATGAACCGCCAACTTATCCGGCATTTGTTTTACGCAGCGGATGCCCTTCCAGCCACAACCCATCTCTGGGAAACACATTCATACATTCTCATTCACACACATACACTATGGACAATTTAGCTTACCCAATTCACCTGTACCGCATGTCTTTGGACTGTGGGGGAAACCGGAGCACCCGGAGGAAACCCACGCAACCACGGGGAGAACATGCAAACTCCACACAGAAATGCCAACTGGCCCAACCGGGACCTGCCCCAACCGGGGATCGAACCAGCGACCTTCTTGCTGTGAGGCGAACGTGCTACTCACGCGCCACCGTGGCGCCCTGTAGACTGTTTAAAGGAGAAAAAACTTTAAGTTTAAATGAGGTCGCTGCTTTTTTTTTTTCAAGGGTTTGCTGGAACTCCGGGTTATCTGTCTCCTGAGGTGCTGAGGAAGGAGCCTTATGGCAAACCCGTGGACATGTGGGCATGTGGTAGGTAGTTAATCATTGGCATTTTTGGAACTTGCAAGTGAGTTTTATTTCTATGCATGGCTTCCTAACATTATTGCAGCATGCAGTTTGATTGCAACATACCTGTAATATATAATACATTGAAAGTCCTACATTGCTCACTTATTTCCAGTTCAGTTCATTGTTATCATGTTCTTATCCCAATTTCCTCAGTTCAGCATTTTTGTTTTCATGTATTGTGTTAACATTTTGCTAGTAAATTTGCCTTTGCCTGTCGTTGTGTTCCTGGATTTAATCTGTTATTCAAAAAGATACCATTTTGCTGCTTTTGCATCCACATATAATCTTTCGTGCCTTGCCTTGTGTGTGTGTGTGTGTGTGTGTGTGTGTGTGTGTGTGTGTGTGTGTATGCATTTACAAGTTTAATGTTTGCTTTCAAAGAACAAAAACTGAAATTAAAGTCACAATGAAGAAGAGTGAATGAAATCGTGAGATGACACTTTCAATTAAACAAAAATTAATTAAATGAAAACACCTTTCAACCTTTTGCTGACATTAAATTTATTAAGAAAGATTATTTTCTTATTTATATTTTGGCAGGGATTAAAAAATAATAATTTTCAGGTCGATACATTTTGCCCACCTACAGGGAATTGGAGGCTAGTTAGTTATGACACCTAAAGGAGGCTAGTTAGTTATGAAAAATATGATATTTTAAAAATGTATTGAAAACAAAATCTTCTGTCCATTAAACAGCACATTGAAAAATACTTACAATTTCACAGGAGAACATATATTATTATATATTGATGATGATTTAAATATTCATATTCATGTTGACATTTATTAAATGACTGTACACTCACCGGACACTTCATTAGGTACACCTTACTAGTACTTGGTTGGACCCCCTTTTGCCTTCAGAGCTGCCTTAATCCTTCCTGGCATAGATTCAACAAGATACTGGAAATATTCCTCATATTTTGGTCCATATTGACGTGATATCATCTGCACATCCATTGTGTGAATCTCCCGTTCCGCCACATCCCAAAAGTGCTCTGTTGGATTGAGAACTGGTGACTGTGGAGGTCATTTGAGTACAGTGAACTCATTGTCGTGTTTACTCTGAGATGATTCACGGTTTATGACATGCCACGTTATCCTGCTGGAAGTAGCCATCAGAAGATGGGTACACTGTAGTTATAAAGGGATAAACATGGTCGGCAACAATACTCAGGTTGTGGCTTTGACACGATGCTCACTTGGTACTAATGGGCCTAAAGTGTGCCAAGAAAATATCCCCCACAGCATTACACCACCATCACCAGCCTAACCCATTTACACAAGGCAGGATAGAGCCATGCTTTCATGTTGTTGATGCCAAATTATGACCCTACCATCCGAATGTCGCAGCAGAAATCGAGACTCATCAGACAACATTTCTCCAATCTTCTACTCCAATCATCTATTTTTGGTGAGCCTGTGCGAATTGTAGCCTCAGTTTCCTGTTTTTAGCTGACAGGAGTGGCATCCAGTGTAGTCTTCTGCTGCTGTAGTCCATCTGCCACAAGTTTGGACGTGTTGTGCCTTCAGAGATGCTCTTCTGTATACCTCGATTGTAACGAGTGGTTATTTAATTTACTGTTGATACCTCTGGCATCAACAAGGCATTTGCACCCACAAAACTGCCACCCACTCTTTTTCGGACCATTCTCTGTAAACACTAGAGATGGTTGTGTGTGAAAATCCCAGTAGATCAGCAGTTTCTGAAATTCTCAGACCAGCCCTTCTGGCACCAACAACCACACCACGTTCAAAGTAACTTAAATCTCCTACATTTCCCATTCTGATACTCGGTTTGAATTGTAGCAGATGGTCTCGACCTTGTTTACATGCCTACATGCAGAGTTGCTGCCATGAGATTGGGTGATTAGAAATTTGTGTTAACAAGCAGTTGTACCTAATAAAGTGGCCAGTGAGTGTATGTACACCAGTTGTCTTCCATCAGATCAAATTTTGCTGAACAGAATTTGCTGTATCAAAGAAATTTACATGATATATCATTATTTATATGCTGTATATAATTGTTACCTACAAATATTTCCCTTGCATTTTTTTATAAATAGGTGTGATTCTTTACATCCTTCTTGTGGGTTACCCTCCTTTCTGGGATGAAGACCAACATCGACTTTACCAACAGATCAAAGCTGGTGCATATGATGTAAGTAAAATATATAATAAATATGATGTTATTTATACAGTAACTAAACCATACTATATGAATGCTGGAATTCTAACTCTAACAGTTAATAAAGACATAGAAACCCAAGGCGTACCACAAATCATACCTTTGCATGATATATTTTGGGCTAGGCAAATCTGTTTTCTTCTCAGTAAATTAGTGACAGAGGAGGAGTCCGTTGGCTTATGTCCGGCTTGGCTCAGATGCCCAGTTCTGTCATTTTTTTTGGATGAGGCTGAATTATTGCCAAAGTGCCTTTCCACACACATCCTCATGCACTTAAAAAATGAAATTTACTGCTTGGTCAAACTGTACTTGTTTAATATGAGTTAAAACAACACAGTTCTTAAGTTTTTTGGGGGGACAACTTAATTTTTTTATGTTCAATTAATTCAACTTAATTCCTTTAAATTATGGCAATACAAATTAACTGTGTGGATGGCAACATTTCTTAGTGTGTGGATCTTCTAAAAGGCTTTTATTCATTCACTGGACATTCAGAAATTGTAAAAGCAATGCGGTAATTACAGTGGTGTATAATAATTAATAACAAATACTCAAATTATTCTAATCGATTAGTTTTTCTCAGGAATTGTACTTTACTAAGAAGTTAAATATATGGACCTTTACTTTTTCTTGAGTACATTTTGAGTGCTGCTTACTTTTACTGCACTATTTTTCTTCAACATGCAGTCTCTACTTTATATGTTTATTCTTTCTTGTCTAAGGTGATTGGCTGAGTAGAATAATCAGTTCACTGATTCCCGTCCAGTCAAATCATGCATAGAAAATAATTGCACCAGAGATACCAACCTCAAGATGGATGCTTTATTGAAAAAAAAAACGCAATCATGTACAGTGTGGAAGCATTGAAATTGTTATACGTAACAACCGAGAGATTATTTAGACTGTATGCCAGTGATGAGAAAATGAATGATGCCAACTTTATGATGACTGAAATCACTAAATGGCTTTAAAGGTGCTGTATGTACGTTTTTGACTCTTCTACAGAATAAAAATACCATAATATGTTTGCAGATATTGCAGAAACGTGCAGAAAAGTGAACATTCTTGTTTATCTGAAGAACAGTGCTGAAGTCGGATATTCTGCTTTGAAAATGTCTGTTACATGCTGGAATGTCTGTCTTTTAACCTGCCCAATGACAGTGTAGCCAATTATATTTCAGCACCTTTGCCTTGGTGGAAAACCTCATATTTCATTCATTCAGTCAGGAAGGCTCTCAAAGTGTGCACCTGTGACTGAAATGCAACCTCAGTTGGATAGTAGCAGATTCTGAAATGAGATGCAGATTCAGAGTTCCACATGAGGTGGTTATTAATTAGCAAATAATAAAAATATTACTAGTGTAAACATCAGGTGAGCAGGAGACATTGTAACCCTGTGTTGCAAGTGAAAAGCAACAGAATAGTGCGCTTACTGCACTCCAACAAAGTGATAAGTTTATATTCTAATTAATACATATTAAACCTCTTTAACATTATTAAATGTAGATGCTGAATTACTGTGCTGGTTTTGAGTCACAGTTCAAACTCACATTATTAGCATTTAACACTGAATTAAGGACATGATGTGTACATGAAGTGATCATTGTCAGTTTTCTGTTGTTCAGCTGCAAGAAGTAGAGTCCGTCTCTAAAATCTAAATTTCAGATGTTGGTTAGAATGAAACCTAAACTCTTTTTAATATGGAAAGTTTTTCCTTCTATCCATGTGTCGTTGTTTTGATATAGAATATGGATTAAATCAGCCCTTAAGTTTGACAGTGCTTTTACCTGAATATAATTTTTCAGTATTCTTTTCACAGCTGGTTAATTATCAGAAAATAGAGATACTACAGAGCTGCGTCTTCACATCAGACACATTTAGACCAGTGCAATGTTAATCATGTTTTTCCATGTCAATGCTTTTCAGTTCTGAATTGTTGATCTATTTATGCATGTTAAAGAAAGTAAACATACTGGGGCTCACCTGAATGCAGATCAGAATCCATTGAACTATGTGTACTGAAAGCATAGCGTAAGGTCTGTCAGATATGTTTATGTGTGTGTGCTTTTTTTCTAGTTTCCCTCTCCTGAGTGGGACACAGTGACACCAGAGGCCAAAGATCTGATTAACAAGATGCTGACTATAAACCCTGCCAAACGCATTACCGCAGCTGAGGCCCTCAAACACCCCTGGATCTGTGTATGTCACACGCACACAATCACATGCACAAATGTGTTACAGCAGCTGAGACAATCTAACACAAATAAATCACAAACAAGGACACATATACATATTTTGCTGTGTACTGTAAATGTTGATAAACAGCAAACCCGAAAAGAAAGCTTTCAGCGTTTTTACTATCTAGAAATATAAATAATAAATGTGTTCTTATTCAGATTTATTCATTTAGCACCTGTTTTCATGAGTGGATAAAAAAATCATAATTGTGTTATGGATTTTTGTGTACACAATGAAATATGTTTGCATCAAAAAGAGTTAATAATCGTGGCACAATGCTGTTTAATTTACACTTGAGCTGATTGTGCCAAACTTGATTAGCGAATGTGTCCCTGATATGTGTACCCTTGTTTCCAAACAATGACTTCTGTCTTTTCCTTTAAAGGGGTGGTCCACTACGATATCATATTTGAAACTTTAGTTTATGTGTAATGTAGCTGTGTGAGCATAAACAGCATCTCTGAATGTAAGATGCTCAAAGTTCAATGCCAAGGGAGACATTGGCTATTACAGAGTTAGCTAAGCAAAGCCTACAGCGAACAAAGTATGGGGACTACAAAAGAAATACATCCTGGTTAATGATGTCATAAACCCTTCAGGTTACAAGCATACACCCAGCGCAGCGAAGGGGTGTGGCCAGACGTGCTGCAATGTTATAGCAGGACACCTCCTAGTGATTTAGAGCCGATCTGCGAATCTCAGCACATTATGTTAGCTGACCAGGAGGAACTAGGAAATATGACAGTTGTTAGCTCAGTAGCTGTATATAATTAAAGTAAGATATATTAAAAAATAACCAGATTTTTTAGAAATGAAGCATGAGCACACATTGCTGTGCACCCCATAAACAAAATAAAGCTTTAAAAGTACACTCTGGATCCCCCCTTTAAATGATTCAAATTTCTGTCTAGGATCTGTATGATTTTAGTTTGTAGATTTTAAGGATAGATCTCAAACTGTGGTTATTCTATATCTGTCTGCGATATAGCAACGTTCCACAGTGGCTTCCATGATGCACAGACAGGAGACGGTGGAATGTCTGAAGAAATTCAACGCCAGGAGGAAGCTTAAAGTAAGAGACACATTCATGCTATACTGTACTACAATAACGAATAAAAAGCATAAAATGGCATTCACAAAACTTTTATTTGCATAATCTGATACTTCCATATAATACAGGATCATATTTGAGGCTTGTTTGAAACCTAGGAGCTGTTTACACCTGGTCCCTTTGTGCTTTTTTTTCTGATCTGAGTTTAAAATGGACAGGTGCAAGTACCCTCTGAAACGCATTTGAGACATATATAAATCCAGTTGCTCAAACCACTTCAGGAGGTGGTCTGGGGAGAATTCCAGACAAAACTGGAGAGGACTAAATGCATCTGGTTGTTAAAAACCGCAAATGTAAATTGTTCCTGCCAAAATTAAAAGAATAAACAATTGAAAAAAACAATAGTCTTATGGGCTGTTGGACCATCAGATATAAAAAGGACAAATTCAATACGCACCAGAAACACAACATGTTTGTTTACTTTTATATTATAATTTATGTTTCATTATATTTTTGTTTAGTTTTATATTACCATAAAACATAAAATGTACACATAACACACGTAAATACCACTTTACTTAACATGTAATACGTACAGATAAAATAGTATCAGTCTATGCACATTTATGCAGGTCATCTTCTAGCAACATTTTGTGATTTTTTACATTTTATTTTATATTTTGGAGCAGCGCTTAGATACAAAAATTGTTGGATATTCAGGATAATCTGTTAGAAAATTTTAGGTTTGATTAGGTTGTGAAGTTGGTCTATGGTTAAAGGCTAAAGGTTGAGTTTTAAAGATGATGAAGTTACAGTTTTGATCATATTTAGAATCATGTGCATCATATACAAAAACAACAGGAACATAGAGGAAATTAATAATATACATGGTTGTTCAATGTTGAAGTTAGTCTGTTTTGGTGCTGCATTCTGAATGGCACAATTCAAATATGACATACAGTTGTGTGAAAAAGTTTTTACCCCATACTGATTTCTTGTTATTTTGCTTGTTTGTCACACTTGAATGTTCAGATTATCAAACAAATTCAAATATTAGGCAAAGATAACACAAGTAAACAAATCATACACTTTTGAAATTTTTGTAAAAAACCTGTGTGAATTATTATTATTTATTTTTTTTACACAGGAATATGTAGTTTTGTATTTTTTCCCCTTAATAATAAAAACCTTCATTTAAATGAAGCATGATGCGTTTACTTGTGTTATGTTTAACTAATATTTAAATATGTTTCATCATCTGAAACATTAAAATGCGACACACAGTCAAAAACAAAAGAAATCAGTGAGGGACAAACACTTTTTCACACCAGTGTACTTTAAAAGGTTCATCTGGATTAATCGTTATCCCCTAGCACTGACTAATGTTTTACAAGACTCGAGTTTAAGTCGATCTTTTCCTTTCTGCTTTTTCTGGACTGTTTTTAGGGTGCTATTCTTACTACCATGCTTGCTACACGGAACTTCTCAAGTAAGAAACACTCTTTAGTTTACTATTGTATTTTGTATGTAATAATTGTTTGTTTTTCAACAGGGTTTCTGCAGGGTCTTAAAAAGTCTTAAAATGCCTTAAATCTCAAAATATAAATTATAGGCCTTAAAAAGTCTTAAATATACTGAAAAAAATGTGTTGTAGGACTTAAATCTTTCTTTAAACAAGTCTTACTTTTCCTTTGTATTTCATGTATTGTTACCAAAACTGGCCAAAACTCATACAATCACCAGCGATCATCTCAATAAAACTTTTAACTTTTTATTTAAGAAGATAATTTTTAACTATTTATCATAATGGTCTAATTAGTTTCCTTAGAATAACATTTGTTTAAAAGTGCTCCATGTATTTACTGCTGAGGACACTGACCTGGACAGATTGTTGTGTATAGATTTATTTGATTATAGTTTTTAAAACTTTAAAAACATTTGTTTAGTTTTTATTTTAAAGAATGTTTATGTTGGAAAAAGAAGAACTTGCTTGTTTTTACACAATATTTAAAATATTTTGCTAAGAAATTAAATCGAAAATATATATATATTTTTATTATTAATGTATTAATGTATAAATAAGTTATAAGGATTTATTGATTAGGCAAATAAAAATCTTTTCTATCTGGGCCATTCGATAAATTCCCTAGCCTTATGCCCTTTATGGGTCTAAAATCTCATTCGGAATTGTCTTAAAAATGTCTTTAAAAGTCTTAAATTTAACTCGGTGAAACCTGCAGAAACCCTGTTTATTAAAAAAAAAATGGAATTAAACCTTTTATGCTTGAGATGTTATAAAGCATCCTAGATATCATAGAAAGTAATATTTTCAGTTAACAATTAAACACTTTATGGTCAGAATTACTAAAACATTAAGGGCTAAGGACTAACAGAAATATACTGTATATTCCCTGCAAAAGTAGCATATTCATTCTCAGAAATTAAATCTCATTTTTAACACTGCAGACACTAATTTATATTTAATATGCTTCTTAATCATATTTCATTGCATTATGCAAATCTTTGATTACAGTTTATTCAGAGGTTTTGATTTTGAGGTCAATGGATTATTAATATTCATGACAAACTGCAGCGATTAAAGTTGTGAATTTTAATTTTGTACTGTTTTAGATGCGAGTAAACTCTAACCAGTCTACACATGTCCTCTTTTTTTCTATTGTTATGTTTATGTTTATTTGTATTCCCTCAACAGGCAAAAATCCATACAAGAAACCTGATGGTGTTAAGGTAGGTTATAAACCACTAAGCTGAATTATTAAAGGTTGATACGTAATTCGACTGCACCATAGGTGTGATTTGTTGTTATTCACTGGCTAATGACAAATTACTGTATGTGAAACCAATTGGGAAATATCGCAACTCATGTGTGTTAGAATGATCTGACAATGAAAAAAAAGAAAAGAAATAAACCGTTTCAGTTTATCAGGTTATATAACTGGCATGCAGTTCTTACTGTTTTGAAGCAAGTACTGTGAATGCACGTTAACCATAATACCATTACCACACTTTTGGTGCAGCTTATTGGCCAATGATTATGTTTGGTCATAAATATTGGGTTGCCTGCCTTTAAGAAGGGACTGTAGGACTGACTCTCTGAAGATTAGCATTAATTTAAAGTACGTCACAGAGTTTTGATGTTGAGCTGTTGTGATTTAGACCATTATTAATCCACTTACAAAGCACCCTATTGCCATTTCTTAAATCACCTTTGAATACCATAGAAACATAGCAAAACACCATAGTTTTCTGTCATGCCTTCATTTATTTATTCTCATCTTTACTAGTGTTTGCTCATACAGTATTTTAACTACTGTACCAGAGTCTACACTCAGTTTTAGCGTAACCTAGACCTTAAGCATGTGTGTATATATGACATGGGATAAATCCACATGTAGTATAGCCTACTGTTTGTGCATTGTCATATTTTTCTAATCAGCTGAGAACTCACACAGAGCTTATAAAATGTAGAAAGAAGGCCTTTCAATGAATACCTGTTAAAGGAGATGGAATCTTTGACACCTCTATATAACTATAACAGCCGATGTAGATCGGGTATGCTTAAACGTTCTGTCTTAGGATGTTGCAATGCCACATCTTGTTTTTGACTTGTTTTTGGCTGTTCATTTTTCAGTCAAAATACATCAATGTTTTTTCAAGGGTTTTGATCCACTTGTTGTTTGGCTACCAGGGTTTGGATAGCAGAGTTCACTCTGAGTGATTTAAATGCACTGACATAGTTTGTTTTAATTAAACCAAGGCTATCAGGCATGAACACAGTCTTAAATTCATTTTACTTTTGAAACACTTTTATGTTTACTTCACTTACCTCCATCATTCCATTTTTTGCATACACACCCATACAACCGAATAAAATACCTGAAAATGCACTGAAGCTTTCTCCTGATTGTCGGCAACTGCACATACGTGTTTGCTTAGCATGTTTAATGGGTGAGCAGGTGCATGAGTACGCATTACTGCTCTTTTGGGTCATCGCTTCAGAAAGCTTTTCTGGAGGTTAGGTCACCTCCATATTGGACATACAGACAGATTGGACTGTCATTGCGCTCTTCTGTTCTTGATGTCAGAGGTCACTTAATGGCCTTGACTTTATATCTCACGCTCTGGTTCACTGCTCTTTCTCTCCAAACTCATGTCTTCCCACACAGGGGTTGTGTCTTTCAAAACATGCAAAATCTGTATTAATCAGTGCTAAAAGAAAAAATAAATTTGTAAGTTATAAACCTTTTAGTTTTGAAGTTATAAACTTTAGAGCCTAGAGTTTATTGTTTGATGCACCAGATTATTGTTCTTATCATGACACTGATGTTGGAAGGAGTATATTGTAACAAAAATTGGTGTTAGTTTTTATACATTAAAACCTAGTTTTTCTGCACTGTAAAGATTGTTTGCTGTTTCAACTTTAAAAGTAAGTGTTTGTGCTGCCTTAAATTTTTAAGTTTACTTAGGTTAAATAGTGAAGTTGTCTTAACTCAGGTTAAAGTTGACAGGACTTGACAACACAAGTTTAATGAACCTGGTCTAAGTTTAGGTAAAACGATTAGTTGTTATAACTAAGAATGATGTTGATAGGACTTTTAATTCAAGAGCAATGCACTTCAAGTTTAGTGAACTTAAATGTGAAGTTTATTTATAAAATAATTTCGAGAGGAGCGCGTGCTTATGATTGACACGGCTGGCCCAGAGTCAAGCTAATGCACAATCCACCAATCAGATGATTCCCACCTTAGTATAAATAACCAAAGCATCTTACCTTAGTCATCTTCGTCTCGTCTTAAGGAATCCCCCCTTCCACCCCCTCTCCTCCCTTTTCCTCTATAGGGCAGCATGGCGGCCCAGTGGCTAGCACTGTTGCCTCACAGCAAGAATGCCTCTGGTTTGAGCTTCTACCCAGCCAGTTGACATTTCTGTGAGGAGTTCATGTTCTCCCCGTGCTTGTGTGGGTTTTCCCCGGGTCCTCCAGTTTCCTCCCACAGTCCAAAACATAAGACATAAGTAAATTTACTTGAACAAATCAGCACCATACCCAAATTCCACCAGCAGCATAGCCTCATAGCAATTTATAAGCAGCAGGAGGGCAGGGGGTTCTTGAGATCTACCAGAGCTCAAACTCACCTCTCGCCTTGCAAACGGGAGGGAGCTCCGGGCTCGAGGATCTTATGAGCTCAGGGCTCTCTCCCGGGACAGCATGTCAAACAAGCTTATTATCAATCATCTGCTAAGTGTGAACTCTTGAAATTGAAGTTAACTCTCATTCACACTGCGACCAGTTATGTTTATTCAATTCTCTTATATCACATGTCTTTGGGGTGTGAGGAAAACCAGAGCACTCAGATGAAACCCACGAAAACACAGGGATAACATGCAAACTCCACACAGAAATGTCATCTGGCACCAGCCGGGACTCTGTGAGGCAACAGTGCTAACCACTGAGCCACAATGCCACGTTACTTACTTTAAAATAATCAGTGTGATTAATGGTTCCACTAATGGGCCATGGTTCATTTAATATACTTAAAACAGGATTTAGAAATCTGATTTTTTTTTTTTAAATTTACCAAAAAGCAGGTGTCTGAGAAGACCCTCAGACTAACACACACCACAACATTACTATGAGAAAATGGCGGTCAGTATTGCCAGATACACTTGAATGTTTCCAGCCCAAACTCTCCAAAACCCTCCCAAAAGCACAAAAACACCTAAAAAAGCTATAAATAAACTCTCCAAACCCTCCCAAAAGCACAAAAA
>CAIGQQ010007968.1:67-10622 GCA_903798035.1 Danio albolineatus
AGTCAGTATTTTGAGTTATAAAGTCACAATTGCATGTTATAAACTCAGAATTTTGAGTTATAAATTCAGTATTTTGAGTTCTAGTCGCAATTGTGTGATATAAACTCAGAATTTTGAGTTAGCCTATAAAGTCGCGATTGCATGATATAAAGTCAGATTTCTGAGTTATAATGTCAGAATTTGTGTTATAGAGTTACAAGTGCATAATAGAAAGTCAAAATTCTGAGTTATAATGTCGAAATTATGTGATATAAAGTCAGAAGTTTGAGTTATAAAGTCAGCATTTAGAGTTAGTCGCAATTGTCTGATATAAATTCAGAGTTTTCCGTTTTAGTCACATTTACGTTATATACAGTAGTCACATTTCTGAGTTATAAAGTCACAATTTTGTGTCAATTCAGTTTTAAAATCACAATTGCATGATATAAAGTCCAATTTATGAGTTATAAAGTCTGTATTTTGGGTTAAAGTCACAACCGTGTGATATAAACTTAGATTTTTGAGTTATAAAGTCACAATTCTTTGATGTGAAGTCATAATGCTGAATTATAAAGTCACAATTTTGAGTTATAAAGTCGCAGTTTCATTATAGTAAGTCATAATTTTGAGTTATAAAGTCACAATTGCATAATATTAAGTCACAATCCTGAGTTACAAAGATGAAATTGTGTGATACAGTCAGTATTTTGAATTAGAAAGTCAGTATTTTGAGTTAAAGTCGCAACTGTGTGATGGAAAAATCTGAGTTGTGAGTTATAAAGTCAGAACTTTTGAATTATGACTTAAGTTATGTTAGAAATGAGGTTGCAAAAAAACTTTTAATGCATATTATTTTTCCTCACCTGACAGAAACGGGTTTCGATTAAGATTTACTGAAGAATGCTGGATAAAGCAGCCATTGACTTCCAATAGTTTTCCAGCATTCTTCAGCACATGTTGAATGTGAGTAAATAATGAGGATAACGTGCACTCAAAAAAATAACTCATTGGATGAACTCAATTTAATTGAGGGCACGATTTCCATCCAATATATTTGTTTAGCTCCAGCTAAAAAAAAAAACTATTTACACAATTAAATGCAGTTGAGTTGGTCCAACATGATTTTATCAATTAAAAGTTTAAATACATTTGTATTTTATTTAACTTAAACTCAAAGGTCTGATAATATCATGTATGTCTATCATGTGTCGTACATTTCAAAGTCTCTTAGTTTTATTTGATGTTATCCTAAATTAAATAATTAATAAGTCATTTTAAGCATAAATTATGTGTTATATATACAGTTGATTGAGACTGATCTCAGAACTAATTTTAGGGCAGTTACTGCTCACTGAAACAATCTGTAATTTGCTAATTAAGCTGCCAACACCCCAAAGCATGGGGCCTTCTGCAAGGTGGTAATCTCAAAACTCAAAGCATTACATGAAAATCTTCTAAATCTTCAAACTAAAGTGATGATTAAACTCTAACAAGTCTTTCTGTTAACTTTAATCTCCTAAAATGACTTTTATTGTCGACGTTTCCCTCTCTTAATTCAATCCCACACAAAGCATGCTGGGATCTACAAATCCTCTAACCAGGTAGTTGGATCAACATAATTCTTTCATGTCGTCCCAACACAAAACGTTTACGTTAACTTAATGGTTTAGAAATTTAAGTTGAATGAACGTAAAACAAATAAATTGGCCAAAGTAATTACAAGAATTGGGCGCCACGGTGGCGCGTGAGTAGCACGTTCGCCTCACAGCAAGAAGGTCGCTGGTTCGATCCCCGGTTGGGGCAGGTCCCGGTTGGGCCAGTTGGCATTTCTGTGTGGAGTTTGCATGTTCTTGCGTGGGTTTCCTCCGGGTGCTCCGGTTTCCCCAACAGTCCAAAGACATGCGGTACAGGTGAATTGGGTAAGCTAAATTGTCCATAGTGTATGTGTGTGAATGTGTTTCCCAGAGATGGGTTGTGGCTGGAAGGGCATCCGCTGCGTAAAACAAATGCTGGATAAGTTGGCGGTTCATTCCGCTGTGGCGACCCCGGATTAATGAAGGGACTAAGCCGAAAAGAAAATGAATGAATTACAAGAATTGTGTTGTTTCGGTTCATTTTAATTAAGTAGTTTGAACAAGCAGCAGAGATCGTTATTTTGAGTGTGTGCACTGTGTCTTTAGTGCAGACGGTGGCGCTGCGGTTCACAGATCAGCCTTCAGGTTCGGCGTTTCTTCATCAAACACCACCACAGGTTTATTCTGACACAGTTTTATGATTTACATAACGCAGATCTGCACCTTGTGAAACAAACATTCACACAGGTGTTAATACGCTATTATTATCACGAGCACAGCACGGTAGGAAGGTGACAGATTAAGAGATTTGCCTCCTTCTGTTGAAATGGACTTTTCAGGTTTCAGGTTCAGTTAAAAACAGCACTTGTTTTATAACACACGAACTATAACAGTATTTAAGTTCATCACATGCAGTCATTATTAGCTGAGGCGAAATTAATTAATAAATAAAAACAGTGGTATATTCGGTCACACTTTATTTTGATGGTCCGTTTGTTGAGTTTAAGTTACATGTCAACTAAGGTTAGGGTTGGTGTTAGTGTTAGTGTAAGTTGGCATGTACTTGCAAAGTTTCTTCTAGTCAGTTAAATGTCTTTTAAATGTCAGTATCAGCAGATATTAAGCAGACAGTATGGCAAGCCGTTTTGACTTTTATTCATTCTCAGGATATGTATTCTTGATTTCAACAATTCATTTCTTGATATCAAAAAAGGCAACTGTTGATATCAAAAACTGATTTGTTGAAATTAACATTTTTGATATCAAGACTTGAATTGTTGATATCAACAATTGCATTTTTATATCAACAATTCTGTTTTTGATATCAAGTATTGAATTTTCACTAGTTAAATCTCACCATAGGCTGCCATTCAAATTTAATGGTTGATATCAAGAATTGATTTCTTACTAGTTGAAATGCGATTCTTGATATCAATAATTTAATTGTTGATATGAAAAATGTAATTGTTGATATTAATAATTTAGTTGTTGATATCAGGAATTAAATTGTTGATATCAAGAAATACTTTTCCACTAGTAAAGATGTTCATTCTTGATATCTGCAATTATTTTTCAACACGTTACATTTGTTATTTCTGATATCTAAAAATGCATTTCTGATATCAGCAATTAGCACGTTCGCCTCACAGTGAGAAGGTCGCTGGTTCGAGTCTCGGCTGGGTCAGTTGGTTTTTCTGTGTGGAGTCTGCATGTTCTCCCCGTGTTGGTGTGGGTTTCCTCCGGGTGCTCCGGTTTCCCCCACAGTCCAAACACATGCGCTATAGGGGAACTGATGAACTAAATTGGCCTTAGTGTATGAGTGTGTGTGGATGTTTCCCAGTGATGGGTTGCAGCTTGAAGGGCATCTGCTGCATAAAACAAATGCTGTATAAGTTGGCGGTTCATTCCGCTGTGGCGACCCTGATTAATAGAGGGACTGAGCCAAAAAGAAAATGAATGAATGAATGAATGAATAGTAATTCTATGTTATTTTATATACCGTATATTATACATTTTATTAATAATATTAATGCAACATATCTAATTATCATCATCATATCATCACAATGATCATCATAGGACTAACATGATACTGTATATAATATAAACACCTAACATTATATGTTCATTTCATTTTCCTTCGGCTTAGTGTCTGATTTATCAGGGGTTGCCACAGCGGAATGAACCAACAACTATTCCAGTATATGTTTTACACAGTAGATGCCCTTCCAGCTGCATCCCATCATCAGGAAACACCCATACACACTCATTCACACACACACACACACTCATACACTACGGACAATTTAGTTGATCAGTTCCCCTATAGCGCATGTGTTTGGACTGTGGGGGAGGAAACCCACACCAACACGGGGAGAACATGCAGACTCCACACTGAAACACCAACTTACCCAGCCGAGGCTTGAACCAGCGACCTTCTTGCTGAAAGGCAACAGTGCCAGCCACATTATACACGTTATGTTTAACAATTTACTTAATTAAATGTACATTTGACATCATATTTACTAAAATATTTGATTCTGACTGACTTCATTTCCTTTAAATCACTAAAATAAACAGATTTTTACTTTAAATTAAAATTATTAATGAATTAATAAAATTTTCCTTCTCAGATTTATAAACATAAGATTGTAGACTTTATATTTTATTAAATCTTTGATCTGTGAATCAAATAATGCTCATTTTAAATCCAATTAACATGCACAAATCACATAAACACGACAAATGCAGCACGTATGATCATTTAAAAGAAACAGCTTTAAAGATTTCAATATTGATCATCTTATCGCTGATTACCTTAAGCGCAACCCTTCTGACGTAAATAGCTATCTAAACCCTTACTCAACCTGATAATCCCCAAAAAAATCAGACACAGCTTCTGGAAAAACAACATGTTTATTGTTAGAAAGTTCAACCAACAGCGCCAGCACTGCATATTAATAACATTAACAACAACACGCATCAAAACTCAGACACAGTGATCATGACCAGTCCTTAAATAGAGTACAAAAAATAATAATAACTCAGTCGTACAGCCAACCAAACAACATCTTCGTCATGGATGAAACTTTCTAGTCATTTCAATGTAAGGTTAGTTGTGTAGCACTCTTTTGCACACGATAATAACGGTCCTGAAGCAGCTTAACGAAAGGTGCAGGTTATTAAATTACACTCATAATCAGAGATGTTGAAACCTCAGTGAAGTGCGTTGTGACGGACGCGAGCGGTGCGGTGCTGGGGGAAATGCATTACAATATGAGTTTTCCAACGCATTACTTAACAAAAATAACCAATGATATTTGAGTTGGGCGGCACATTCGCCTCACAACAAGAAGGTTGCTGGTTCGAGTCCCAGCTGGGTCAGTTGGTGTTTCTGAGTCTGCATGTTCTCCCCGTGTTGGTGTGGGTTTCCTCCGGGTGCTCCGGTTTCCCCCAAACACATGCACTATAGGGGGACTGATGAACTAAACTGGCCCTAGTGTATGAGTGTGTGTGGGAATGAGTGTGTTTTCCAGTACTGGGTTGCAGCTGGAAAGGCATCTGCTGTGTAAAACACTAGAATAGTTGGCGGTTCATTCCGCTGTGGTGACCCCTGATGAATAAAGAAACTAAGCTGAAGGAGAACGAATGATTGAGTTACTTCTTAGTTGAATTAATCAGCTTTCATAAAAAAATAAATTGCTAAATTAAAGTTAACCTTCAGCGAGAGCATGTGTTTATTATTTTTAATGCATTGAAGAAAGGAAAATGGGATTATAGCCTCTATAAACAGTGATTTTACTGCACTAATAGTAGCAAACATGTTGCTTTAAACATTCATTATTCTGTATATCCGGCGTGTAGAGCCATCAGGACGCCCTCTGAAGTTAACACTATCCTACATTAGTATTTTATATGTGTTTTTTAAAGGTAAATAAAGGTTATACACATTTAAAAAAAAGAGATTGCATCTTTAATTCACTTTAGTTCAATCAAATTAACTAGTTTAGTCATGTCTTCAAGAGTTCACACTGAGCTGATGATTGATAATGAAGTGTGTTTGGCAGGGAGAGAGCCCTGAGCTCAGGAGATCCTCAAGCCCGGGGCTCCCTCCTGTTTCATTGAATGAGAGGAGAGCCTAAGCTTAAGAAGATCTCGACAACTCCCCCATATTTAGCTAAGAAGGAGGGGAAGGAGTTGGGTTGGATAGGGAGACCCTTCAAGACGAAGATAACTAAGGAAAGGAGGTCACACTTTATTTTGATGATCCGCTTGTTGAGTTTAAGTTACAGTGCATCTACATGCCAACTAATCCTCATTAGATTATAGGCAGACTGTTAGGTTGGGGTTAGTGTAAGTTGACATGTACTTTATAGTCAGTTAAATGTCAGTATCAGCAGATTTTAAGCAGACAGTCTACTAATGCTCAAATGGACCGTTGAAATAAAGTGTCACCGCAGAGGAAATCCAGCTATTTCTGCATGTTTGGATTCATCTGATTGGTATATCATGTGATAGCTAATGCAGGACCGGCTGTGGTCAATCATAACCACGTGATCCTCTCGAAATTAGTTAATAAATAAACTTCAGTGACTAGAGATATTAAGTAACTCAAAAGTAACGCAATGCATTAATTACCATTAAAGTAGCGCAACTAGTTACTGTTGGTGGATTAGCTCAATATTGTAATGCATTATTTTCAGTAGTATCTTTCCCCAACACTGCACTCGAGCGCTTCAGTGCTTCTCTCACATCTAGTGTGCTCTACTGCCTGTTAAGGCGACTCACTAGTGCGCATCCACAGTGTGCACTTCCTTTCCAGCAGCTCACTTACTGGAAACGGGAACTGAAATATGCCTCAGCTCGCCTCACATCCACGCTGCCGTTAACTGATTTTGGAGGAGCGGGTGAACAGGCTCGACCGGTGAACGGGTTCGGATGTTTTTAGTTTTATTTGTAGTTTTTTTTTTGGCTCAGACGAAGCTCCACACCTCCAGCTCCTGGACGGTGAAGTCGTGATGAAGGCTTAGTGGACGATTGCAGAAAGTATTGCAGGAGTAACTGGAGCCGCGATATAGATCCGCGTCCAACCACAGGCCGAACGGACCCCTGAAAACACACAAAGTCAGATTTTAATCAGTGGAAATCAATAAAGATGTGCTTTAGACGTTCACATCTGCATGCACGCATTCACACTTCACATCTGATCAGTTCATGCATGCAAACTTTGTGTTTTTTAAGAGTTTTTCTTGTATTAAATATGAATTCTGTGCATTTTTGTACAGCGTTGTGTTGTCTTTAAGAGTTTATGAGTCAGGTTTTTGTCCTCCTCTAACAGCACTAGTTTCTTCCACCTTCTGTTTTGATTTCTGACTGTTGTAGCTGTGTACTAATCATTCATCAGAGTGATAAAGAGCTGTAAAAACCTGCCGGAACTACTTTAGCTCTGCAATATCTGTTCGTCAGCCAATCAGAGTCAAGCATTCAGCAGCCATGTGGAATAAATGTCATTAATTATAAACTTTTACAACAGTCTGGCAGTCGGTGAACCACAACTGATTCTCAGAAAAGAGGAAGCTGTTTTACTCTAATATGCACAGCTTCCTCTTTATAAATGTGGAAGCGTGATACGGATCAAGAAAACGTTTGCTCATCCTTTTCCCTCTTTTTAATGTCTTTCCTAAAACACAACATCATGAGCTTCTGCTTCATGTAATATGTGATGAGTGCTTTTTCCTTCAGAGAGATTGATTTTTCTGTCAATAAAGGTTGTGTTCATTTAGATTTTTAGCTTGTTGATATAACAAAAAATAGTAATTTTATGTTTCTTTTTTTTAGCTTATTTATTTTTTATTAAATCTTATTTTGGTCCATTCTGGTACACTAAATAGAAAGAACAAACACTAAAAAATGTTTTAGTTAACTGCAATACCTCTTATTTGTATAGCACTTTTAGCAATAATTATTAATCCAATGTTAACCTGATAGTAAACAGCTAACCTGACGATATACAATATATAGTGTGCTCTTCAAAAAGGTGATGTATGTGTATAATCATATTTTAATATAGTAAATGTGCGAGCTACACAGTGAAATGTAATAAACTGCTATGATTTACATTGATGAGTGATAATGAACTCACCCTCCGCCCCCCATCTGCAGCGAGTCCAGGAATCCTCTCACGAAATATGAGTTTTCTCCAGTCCAGCGAAAGACCTGCACATTACACATACACACACATTAGTTATCAGACACACACACACACACACCTGTGTAGTACATGCATAGTCCGATTATGATACCATAAATGTAATCTGATTGTTACTACACAATTCATCTAAATGTAACGCAAAAGTATAGTGAATACGTTACCACAAAAGTAATCTAAATGTAATCCATATTTGTTCAGATTATGTTACTATGAAATGAGTCAAAATGTAAACATAAAAATAATCTAAATGTAACCCAGTAGTCAGATTATGTTAATATAAATGAATCTACTTGTTAACATGAAAGTAATCTAAATGCAATTCAAAAGTAGTCCAAATACGTTACCATAAACGTAATCTAAATGTATTCCACAAGTAGTCAGATTATGTTACTATAAAATGAATCGAAATGTTAACATAAAAGTAATCTAAATGTAATCCAAAAGTTGTCCAAATACGTTACCACAAAAGTAATCTAAATGTAATCCGCAAGTAGTCAGATTGTTACTATAAAATGAGTCGAAATGATAACATAAAAGTAATCTAAATGTAATTCACAAGAGGTCCCAATATGTTACTATAAAATGAATCAAAATGTTAACCTAAAAGTAATCTAAATTGAATCCACAAGTAGTCAGATTATGTTACTATAATCTAAATGTAATCCAAAAGTAGTCCAAATACGTTACCACAAAAGTATTCTAAATGTAATCTAAAAGTAGTGAGATTATGTTACTATAAATGAATCTAAATGTTAACATGAAAGTAATCTAAATGTAATCCACAAGTAGTCTGATTATGTTACTATAAAATTTAATCGAAACGTTAACATGAAAGTAATCTAAATGTAATCCAAAAATAGTCTGATTATGTTACTATAAATGAATCTACATGTTAACATAAAAGTAATCTAAATGTAATCCAAGTAGTCCAAATATGTTACCACAAAAGTAATCTAATTGTAATTCACAAGTAAATGTGACATTGCAGATCAGACAAGCAGATCTTCAGCATTTCTTCATCCTCATACCTGAAACTCTGGACTGAAGCTGTAGAGGAAGGTTTCTCCCGTCCCGTAACAGTAGCTGCTGACTCTGAATGGGTCTGAAGAAAACGCCCCAAAAACCTGAGGAAAAACACAATCGCGGTCAATCTGATGAACACAGCAGGGTCTCATTTCATGCAAATGATTGCAAAATGCAAAATATCATGCAAAATAGCAGTGCATTTGTGTTTACTGGAAAAACAGACTGGAAAAGCATGCATCGTAACTGTACTTTGCTTACATTTGTTTGTATATTTTCTGCTTTATTTCAGTTTTCAATTTGGTTATTTCAGACCATTGTGTAAAAAAATAAACAAATGAATGAATTAATCAATATATTAAATAATAAAGTCATTTTAATGCTAGTTATTCAATGCTTTAGTTATTCAAAATAGACGAATATTTCGAGTCAGTTTAATTGATGTTGTTTGAGATGAGGTTGTGATGAAGTGTTAAACATTTAAGACACATAATAGGTCTAATAATTCATCTCTAATAACTTATGTATTTCATCTCCACCATGATGACAGCACATAATATTAGACTAGATATTCTTAAAGATAGTGTTCAGCTTACAGTGACATTTAAAGGCTTCACTAGGGTAATTAGGGTAAAGTTTGGGTAATTAGGCGAGTCATTGTATAACAGTGGTTTGTTCTGGAGACAATCCAACACTAATAATGCTGAAGGGGGCTAATAATATTGAGCTTAAAATGGGTTTAAAACTATTAAGAACTGCTTTTATTCTAGCCAAAATAAAACAAATAAGACTTTCTCCAGAAGAACAAACATTAGAGGAGATACTGAGAGAAACTCCTGAATCTGAGAAACATCATTGGGGGAATATTTAAAGAAGAAAAAAAATTCACTGGGGGCGATTAATTAGACTTCAACTGTATATGCAGATGTGTCTGTCTCCTGGTGTGTCTGTGTGTCTCACCTGTCCATCAGTGTCTCTGATCACCATCAGTACAGGTCTGTCCAGCTCCGCCATCTGTCTGTACAGTGTTCTCAGACTGGTGCCGTGCTCCGCTGTACTGTACACCAGCTTCCACTGATTACCCTGAGCCCGCGCCGGGATATGGCTCATCAGCTGCACACACGGACACATACACACACACATTAGTGATCAGAAACTCACACACACACATAGTCCACACATAGTTTGATTATGTTACTATAAAAAATATTCTAAATTTAATCCAAAAGTAGTCGGATTATGTTACCATAAAAGTAATCTAAATGTAATTTAAAAATATATTACATTGCCATAAAAATAATCCAAATGTTCCTACAAAAGTAATGTAAATGTAATCCTAAAAGTGTTAGATTATGTTACCATAAAAGTAATCTACATGTAATTCAAAAATAGTCTGATTACATTACCAGTAAACAAGTGAACAATTTTACCACAAATGTAATCTGAATGTAACTTAGAAGTAGTTTGATTACTTTTCATACAACGTATCTAAATGTTACCACAAAAGTAATCCAAATCTAATCTAAATGTAGTTGGATTTTGTAACTATAAAAGTAATCTAAATGTAATCCAAAAATAATCTTATTACATTACCAAAAAATTATTAAATTGTTGGCACAAAAGTAATCTAAACATGACCCAAATGTAGTCCGATTATGTTACCATAAATTTAATAAACATTATTACCACAAATGTAATCTAAATGTAACCTACTAGTAGTCCGATTACTTTCCATAAAATGTATCTAAATGTTACCACAAAAGTAATC
>CAIGQQ010007987.1:360-10678 GCA_903798035.1 Danio albolineatus
AATGCACCCAGTATAGCAACCGGAGCACCCGGAGCACCCAGAGCAACAGGAGCACCCAGAGGAAACCCACACAACGCAATGGGGAGAACGGGCAAACTCCACACAGAAATGCCAACAGACCCTGCCGAGGATCGAACCAGCGACCTTCTTGCTGTGAGGCGATCGTGCTACCCACTACGCCACCGTGGCGGCTAGCATGAATTCAGTTCTACATTATTATTCATTCGTTCATTCATTTTCCTTCGGCTTAGTCTCTATTTCAGAAGTTGCCACGGCGGAATGAACCGCCAACTATTCCAGCGTATGTTTTACACAGCGAATGCCCCATCCCCATCCACAGAGGAAACACTCTCATTCACACATACACTGCAGCCAATTTCATTCATTCATTTTCTTTTCGGCTTCGTCCCTTTAATAATCTGGGGTCGCCACAGCGGAATGAACCGCCAACTTATCCAACATTTGTTTTACGCAGCAGATGCCCTTCCAGCTGCAACCCATCACTGGGAAACATCCATACACACTCATTCATACACAAACACTACGGACAATTTAGCTTACCCAATTCACCTATACCGTATGTCTTTGGACTGTGGGGGAAACCGGAGCACCCGGAGGAAACCCGCGCGAACACGGGGAGAACATGCAAACTCCACACCTAAACATCTAACATGAAATCTAGTGCCAGTGTTTCTAGGGTTTGGATTTTTGATGTGCATGACTTGTCTTTTAAGAAATGCCAGTCCACTTCATGCCCGTTTGACAAGCAGGTATTGTCTCAATAACAGATATGAACTGTGAAAGATTGACGTGAGACGACACAAGTGTGTTAATTCAGCTGGCGAGGAAATCAAAATAGGTTTCTTCTTTTCTTTTATTCCTCTTTTGTTCTCATAAACAGTATTTCGAGTATGTATGATCTCTATCACTTTACGGATAATGCTCATCTTATCTCAGTAACTAAGAAAAGATATAAACATAAGCAAACACACACACACACAAATTCTCCAGAGGCAATGAAGTATAACCGTCTGTTGTCACCATACACTCGATGCCCACTGTCAGCTGGCACTATCGGTTTTCTGTGGAAACTCTTTGAAATCAAAGTAGGGTGTTTGGTGTGTTGTCCTGGAGTGCTTGATACCTGTAGATACCACTGAGGGGCAGCAGATCCCCATCACTGACCACACATCAACAAACCATAGACTGCAACAAGCACAGCCAGGACAGTGTTCATGTTAAACTATCATATCTTGGAGGTATTCATCATGCTTCTGTGGAAATTATAAAGTAAACAACAATAACAATATGTAACCGGCCACTTTATTAGGTACAGCACTGATTTGCTTCAACTGCAATTGCTACACATACTGTATGTGCAGTAAACCTGTAGTAAGTCAGTCCTGCCTCTGGGAATGTACTACACCCTTAAGAATGGGAAAATTACAGTAAGGTGAATTATTGTAAGTATTTTTCTAAAAATATGTGTGTCCTGTACTTATAGGACTTGATATATGGGTAAAATATCAGCTGTAGTAAGTCAGTCTGGCCTCTGGGAATGTACTACGCCTTTAAGAATGAGAAAATTACAGTAAGGTGAATTACAGTAAATTGCTTTTGTTGATATTGGTGTCCTGTATATATATATGAATGAAAATATGGGTAAAAACTCACCTGTAGTAAGTCAGTCTGGCCTCTGGGAATGTACTACACACTTAAGAATAAGAAAATTACAGTAAGGTGAATTACAGTAAATTGTTTTCCTTAATATTTGTTTCATGTACATATATAAATGGAAATATGGATAAAATCTCACCTGTAGCAAGTTGGACTGGCCTCTGGGAATGTACTACACCATTAAGAATGACAAAATTACAGTAAGGTGAATTACTGTAAATATTTTTCAAAAATATTTGTGTCCTGTACATATATGAATTGAAATATGGGTAAATTCTCAGCTGTAGTAAGTCAGTCAGGCCTCTGGGAATGTATTACACCCTTAAGAATGACTAAATTACAGTAAGGTGAATTACAGTAAATATTGTTCTAACATATTTATATAATGTACATATATGAATTGAAATATGGGTAAATTCTTACCTGTAGTAAGTCAGTCAGGCCTCTGAGAATGTACTACACCCTTATGAATAGGAAAATTTACAGTAAGTTGAATTACTGTAAATATTTTTCTAACATATTTATATACTGCACGTATATAAATTGATATATGGGTAAAATCTCACCCGTAGTGAGCCAGTCTGGCCTCTGAGAATGTACTACACCCTTAAGAATGAGACAAATACAGTAAGGTGAATTACAGTAAATTGTTTTCTTTAATATTCGTATCCTGTACATATATGAATGGAAATATGGGTAAACTCTCAGCTGTAGTAAGTCAGTCTGGCCTCTGGGAATGTACTACGCCTTTAAGAATGACTAAATTACAGTAAGGTGAATTACAGTAAATTGTTTTCCTTAACATTTGTGTCCTGTACATACTTTATATGAATGAAAATATGGGTAAAATCTCACCTGTAGTAAGTCAGTCTGGACTCTGGAAACGCACTTCACCCTTAAGAATGACTAAATTACAGTAAGGTGAATTACAGTAATTATTGTTCTAACATATTTATATACTGTACATATATGAATTGAAATATGGGTAAAATCTCAGCTGTAGTAAGTCAGTCTGGCCTCTGGGAATGTACTACACTCCAAGGAATAATAAAATTACTGTAAGGTGAATTACAGTAAATATCGTTCTAGCATATTTATATACTGTACATATATGAATGGAAATATGGGTAAAATCTCAGCTGTAGTAAATCAGTTCGGCCTCTGAGAATGTACTACACACTTAAGATTGACCAAATTACAATAAGGTGAGTTACAGTAAATTGTTTTCCTTGATATTTGTGTGCTGTAAATATATGAATGGAAATATGGGTAAAATCTCAGGTGTACTAAGTCAGTCTGGCTCTAAAATCTCTCTAAAATTTATGTAAAGCATGGAAATAATTTTCTTTAATATTAATGTACTGTACATATATAAAGGACCTCTGCTGGTCACAAGGGGCAATGCCAAATGAAAAGCATAAACAAAAGTTGTATTTCTTTTAACCGGAGTACATCATCACAAGCACCATAAGTCGAGTCAGAAGCATTTAATCAAAGAACAAATTAGTACTAAAATGCCCCAAAGTGTGCCAGAGATTTAAAACTCACTCCATTACACCACCAGCAACCATCACTCGTTGATATAAGGCAGGATAGATCTGTTTTCTTGCTGGTTAAATTACATTCTGACCCCATCAGCCACATGTCACAGCAGGAACCGAGACTCATCAGATCAGTGAACCTTTATAGTCCTCCATTGTGAAGTTTTGTGTGAATTATAGTCTCAGTTCCCTGTTCTTATCTCACTGGAGTGTCGCAGATGTCTCTTCTTCTGCGTCAGTTTGCTATATCAAGTGGTTATTTAAGTTACTGTTGTCTTTCTATCAGCTGAAACCAGTTTATGGCTGGTACTGAATTCTGCCATCAACACGACATTTGTTCAAATAGAACTGGATTTTTTTTCTCTGTTTTTGCACCCTAGAGAAGGTTGTGTGTGAAAACAAAAAACAGTACACTGTAAAAAAAATGCCGGGTTCCACACAATCAGCCTACACTGTTACACTGTCTACTGTATTTTTGAGGTAACTTACTGGTAGCACTGTTGCCAGCAAGTTACCGTAATTGCTGGATACCATAAATTTGTTTTACAGTATTATTCCATCACCTCAGTTTCTGTTTACAATAAAAATGCCTTTACCGCAATTTAATTTTACAGTATAATAACATTACAGTTCTTTTACAGTAATTTATTTCTGCACTGTTAAACTTTTTATTGTATTTTTGTGGTAACTTATTGGCTGTACTGTTGCCAGTGAGTTACCATAATTGCTGGATCCCGTAAATGTGTTTTATAGTAGTATTCCCTTACCACAATTTCTGTTTATGGTAAAATTTATTTACTGCAAATTAATTTTACAGCATAAAAACATTACGGTACTTTCACTCTAATTTATTTCAACTACCACAAATTTGTTTTACAGTATTATTACATTACAGTTTTGCTGTAATTTATTTCTTCATGTTGTTCCAACACAAATCGATTAAGTTAACGTTATTGTTTTTACAAATTTAAGTGGCAATTAAGTTGTCTCAATGAAGAAAAACTTAGAATTGTGTTAATTCAGCTTATTTTAAGTTCTTTAAGTTCTTTAAATTGTTATAGTTTCACAGTATTATTTCCCATTCAGTTTTTCACAATATTACTATTTGTACTTGAATTTAACACTTATTGACTTATTAAATAGATAGAATTTAAACAATAATAATAATTTAAAATATAGCTTTTAGGACCACAAGTGTATATCAGTCATTTTGTTAGACTGATGTCATGTCCATTTGTCCAGTTGGGGTCTGAAAACTTGACCATCAATTACACATCTCAGATAAACCAAAGCCAATCAAAGGCACATCAGGAGGATCTCAGCATGAAAGACTCAAGCAGCTGTTTTCACAAAAGCCTCCAGATGATTGCTGTTCTCACTTTCAGCCCTTTCCGCTGCACAATAGTGTCCAAAACCAGCTTTTCCTGCTAAAAATAATGTTAGCAGGACAACAAATACTTTGCCAAGAAAAGTGTCGGGTTAGTTATTTCAAATAACACAGACAGATAAAAATATAAGTGGAAAATATGAGTGTAAAAAAAAAGTTAACTCATTTAGATATTTAACGACATACAGTACTTGTTCTGTTCTGTTTTTATTGGAATTTATAAAAGACAAAATGATCAAAGTAATAAATAATAACAATAAATGATCAAAATATTTGTTATTTTATATTAAATTAATTTAAAGACTTCCAAATGAGTAAAACCGAGTGGTTCGTAAGATAATGGCAAAATATATGAAGATTTCAAAAGAATAATTAATGATTATTTTGGAGCTGCTGTGTGATCTTTATTTGGAGTTTTTAAAATATATCATAATATAATTCTTAAAATAATACACTGTATATAAACTACTGTTATACTGAATTATAGTTTAGCAGGTGTCTTCTGTAAATCACATGTATTAATGTATTAATATTCTAGTTTTGTTAATTCATGCATAAATATCCATACATACTGTACATATACCTATACACTACCTAACAAAAGTCTTGTCGCCTATCCAAGATTTAAGAACAGAAAATAAGAACTTGATTTCTAGTCGATAATTTGGTATCAGAAGTGGCTTATATGAAAGGCAAATGCCTCTAGATTACACTTATTTTACCATAAAATATGATCATGCCTTGATTTTTTATTATTTAATTAGGACAGTAAGGTCTGACTTTGCTTAGATGAAAGTCTCGTCACTTAACAGAAATAATGTCCAGTATAGAATATAAAGTCATGCTGCAGTGGAGGAAGAATGAATATTGTGCTTGACTCCCATGAGCTTAAAGGACTGCATCCATACATCTCTGCAATGTCTCTGCAGATGCCTCAATACAGAATGTAACCCCAAACCATGATTTTTCCTTCACCAAACTTGACTGATTACTGTGAGAATCTTGGGTCCATGCGGGTCTTCTGCAGTATTTGTGATGATCGGGATGCAGTTCAACAGATGATTCATCAGAAAAATCTACCTTCTGCCACTTTTCCAAGTGATCAACTAGAAGTCAAGTTATTATTTGTTGCTCTTACAACTGGGATCAACGACAAGAGTTTTGTCAGGTAGTGTGTATGTATATATATACTGTGCATATACATGAATAAATAAATTATAATTCTATACACACAAATAAAGTTTAGTTGTAATTAACTTTTATTGTTTTGTTTTATTTATTTTTTTAATGCTTGAAAACCCCTTTACTGTCACATTATAACACACATTCAAAAAATAAATAAATAATAATTTTTTCCTCTAAATTCTAAAAGTGCAATATGTTGTAATGCTTTACAGCTTATTTTTTTCTTTAAGTTGCACACTAAAATACGCCGCATGTTTTAAATGCACAACATGAAGGTTTTACTGAAATAATTCCTAATTCACTGTATCTGAGTGCTAAAAGCTAGCATCATTTAGTACTAGGTTTAATAAGAGCTAATAACACCAGAGCGGATGGTTTGCAGCAGTTTAATGCTCGCTGTAGCCTGAGGGAGGAGCACCTTTACTGTACGAGCCTAAGCTGGAGAGCACACCGCATAATAATTGGAAAAGCCATTCAATACTGATCCATGCCTGTGCAATGCCATTACAGTAGCGCTTACCTCAGCAAATATATACAGCACAGTCTATTGAACTCACTGTTATTTCATGCCTGTCGAAAACTCAGTCTTGTACTCCAGGTCGTGCATGTGTGTGTGGATGAGCAGAGCATTTTGGAGTGGAAGGGAAAACCGTTTCTAGTCGGGGATATTAATCATTTCCTTTGACATCCGCTCTCTGTTTTGAGCTGATTAAACAACACGTGGGTCTTTTTCTGTGGCGTGCACTGCCAAGATATAAAAACATGAGCCTAAAGCTGCTGTGTGATGGTAAATATTCTGCAGAAACTCACACAAAACTGATACGTTTCTTGAAGGCGATCACGTTTTGACTGTCCAATACAGTTGAACATTTCACATTGCTAGATTTTGGCGTTGAAATAGTTTGTCTTGGACACTTTATGTCTTAAAGGGGTGGTCCAGAGTGTATTTTTAAAGCTTGGTTGTGTTTATAAGATGCAAAGCAACGTGTGTTTATGCTTCACTTGCTGAAAATAAGGTTATTTTTTATATATATCTTACTTTAATTATATACAGCTACCATATCTGTCAATCCTCCTGTTATTCCTGGGATTCTCCTGTATTTTACAGTTCTATCCCTCTATTATCCCGTAAAGGTGTTTTCACGTATTTCTCCCGTGTTTTCAGTCTTTCTATGAAGGGTGGCAATAAACATTAAAGAGCCGATCCTCCCTATATGCAACCCATACCTCCGAACCACCAGGGGCCGCCCCTTGCTCTTAAATGTGAGTCCGTTCTGTGCTTTCAGTTTATTTAGGCATGAAACACTTTGAAATAAACATAAAAACGGCGGGATTCCCTTTCCATTTCATTACAGGTGCCCTCGCTCCTCCTATGCAATCCTCAAATCTCATCCTCAATTCTCTATGAACTGCATCACAATACGTAATCAAAGAAACGGTTACAGCTTCCAGTTCATGCGGATTTTAATTGCACTGACAACTGACTGACGTCTGTTTGATGGAGCTTCCTTTTATAAACCACACAGAATGACAGAGAGGAAGACACCAGAGATAAACACAGACAGACAGAGAGAGAGAGAGACCTGCAGTCGGACTCCACTTCTCTTCTTGTTCACAGCCCAGAGGAAAGTGTCAGAAGAGTTCAGATGATGATGATGGGGTGAATCTGCTGAAAAATGCTCTTTTTTTTCCTTCGTCTTCTGCCACGAGAACACAAACAGAAGGTGTTAGATGTCCGGCTGAATGATTCAGCAGTCTGTCAGATGTAAAGACAGGTTCCTGATGGTTTTATGACTATATGCTCTAGTCAAAGGGAATAATGAATAAAAATGCTGATTTGTGATGAAAATAATCCACAGGAATGTATCAGTTAAAAAAAAACATTGCGATGACTCAAGAACTGGCAGAAGTGTGTCTTTTCTGTTAATCGAGCTAAGCACTTTAATGTCAAATAAATACATTTGTAGTATACGTATTTAGTTTTTCACTGTTGTGTGTCTTTGTTTTAGAATTTCATAGTCTTTTTTAATAATTTTTTTATTACATTATTTGTTATATTTATATTTTAATTAAAAATGTATTTAAAATGGTTATTTTTTGTATTTTTTTTATCTATATGTTCTAATTTTGGCCATTTTTTAAATGTATAAATCTATATTTTTACTGTTGAATATATGTGTATATATACACACACACACACACACACACGCGCGCGCACACACACGCACACACACACACACAAGCAGCTGAAATCAACAGACAAATCAAGAAAGCTAAGGAACATGGGATTTGAAGTTCACAGAAACCTAAGTCCTAGTGCAGGGGTTCTCAAACTCAGACCTGGATGTCCTGGAAGTCCTGCAGATTTTTGCTCCAACTTGCCTCAACACACATGCAAGGATGTTTCTTGAAAGCCAAGAAATGCCACTGTCACACTTGAGCTTTTGGCATGCCAAATTCTGTCATATGGCATTGAAATTTCGGTCAAAAGAGGTGGGATTATGATTAGCATTTAAAAAAGCGAGCGATTGGTCCACTTTTTAAATTTCTTTTAAAAACTTTCAATTCAGCGAACTGTGAAACTTATGGCACGAGCTTGTGTTTCTGGTCTGACACATTCACTTGAATTTGAATGGAAGTCCAGTGTGACTACAGCTTAAGAGCTTGAATAGCTAGCCCAGGCGTTGGAGCTAAAATCTGCAGGACACTGTCACTGTGTTGTCAATTGACTGCCTTGGTGTCAAAACAACATCCAATTGACATCTAATATTGGAATCAAAAATACATCAAAAATCGATTACAGGACTGTCCTGTAATCGATTTATGATGTGTTTCTTTATGCCAGTGTTAGATGTTGTTAATTTGACGTAATTTAGCAATCAATGTAGTTTCTATTCAATGTAGGGATACAAATTCCAGTGTAAATTTGTAATTAATTGAAGCTTTAAGATGAATAAAACTTGTTTTTTGTATCATTATTTTGGTGGTCAAAAGTGTATCGATGTGTGGATGTCAAATAGACATCGAGATTTTAACATCAAATCTATTCGCATTTTGATGTTTTTCTACGACGTTTTGACATTAAAGTGCCCTCTGATGTGTTTTTGGAAATTTATTTAGTAAATAATTTTGTGAATACATTGTTTAAATGTAGAAATGTTAAGGTTTAAACGAAATACAAAAAAACTGAAAACAAACAACTATACGTAAATAAATATAACGTAGTATATAGCCACAAAATCTTTTCATCTAGAACAAATGCCATAAATCTATTTCATGTTTTTAGACTCGCATTTAATTGAAAGCTTCATTTTACTTTGCTTTATTGAATGATTTATGGAGAAATCTGTTCGGCTCAGACCTGATGCTGTCTAACATCCCTCACCAGGATGTTAGACAGCATGCATATGAATGGAAGTCTATGTGGTGAAAAGTCCAGTGTGACTGCGACTTAAGAGCTTGATAGCTAGCCCAGGCGTTGAAGCTAAAATCTGCAGGACAACAGGACTGAGACTGAGGCCCCATTTACACTATAGTGTTTTCGTTTTAAAACGCATAAGTTTTGCTACGGTTCCGCCATCTGTCCACACTACGCCGGAGTTTTCGAGGTGCGAAAACGGAGCGTTTTAGAAACGCTGGAGAGGCCATTTTCATTCTAAAACGCTACTGTTGCGTCTCAGTGTGGATGGAGGTAAACGCATACTTTCGAAAACGGAGGCGTGGCTGCTGAGATCCGCTACGTGATTGGGGCTTTGGGTCATTGCGTATCCTTCCCTTATTCGTCAAGCGCACGTGGCTATAACGTCACCGGCAGACGGCAGACCAGCCTTCACTGTAAACACTGTATTTTCGATAGCCATGGATGTTTTATATTCATTTGTTACTTTAAGTAACAACTGGACCTCGTCGTCTGTCCTCAAAAAGACCTCTCTTGCTTTCTTTACCATCGCGTTCATCGTTCAACCAGCGTTTGTTGACTAACAATAACCAAATGCTGAGCGAGACACATGCTTCCTGTTTATACTTGAACGCGCATGCCCAGAGTGCGCGAATGGTCACGTGATATACGTTTCTGGTGGAGTAGTGAAGACGGAGATCTGTTGAGACGCTGGGTGAAAACGCTAGTGTGGACGCGGATCATTTTCTTGCTAAAACGCCGTTTTAAAACTAAAACGCACTAGTGTAAACGGGGCCTGAGAACTCTTGTCCTAGGGTCTAGAAGCCTAGGGTCGTGATGTCAAAAACGACATAAAAAAAACATCAAAAATGCAAATCGATTGGTTGTGAATTGACTACCTTGATGGCAAAACAACATTCAATTGACATCTACTATTGGAATCAAAAATACGTCAAAAAATCGATTAGAGGACTGTCCTGTAATCGATTTTTGATGTTTTTTTGGGTTTTTTTTATCTAGTGTTAGATGTTGTTAATTTGATGTAATTTAGCCATCAGTGTAGTTTCTATCCAATGTAGATATTCAAATTCCAGTGTAAATTTGTGATTAATTGAAGCTTTAAGATGAATA
>CAIGQQ010008008.1:469-12876 GCA_903798035.1 Danio albolineatus
GACAGATAGATAGATAGATAGATAGATAGATAGATAGATAGATAGATAGACAGACAGACAGACAGACAGACAGACAGACAGAGGGAGTAGAGACAAGTGAGGAAAATGACAACAGCTAATAAAAATCAGTCCTTCATAGTGTGTTTAAGTCTATATGTTTGACACAGTCTTTTATTAGCATGACTTAGATTTAATTATTACAATCACTAGATAATAGATTTATTACTCGTTTATATTACTATCATTGTTAAACATAGAAATGTTTCTTTGAGAAAAAACAATGAAAATAGCATGTCTTTAGGTTAAATGGTGTATCACAAGAATTTTTGTTATCGGAATACTAACAATACTAAGTATCATGCAAGCCCAGTGTTAATTATCAGAAGATCATGTCACCCTTTTGAAGATGCCCTCTGGAGAGATGAGCTGTGTTCTGCCACGACAGTTAATCTCCAGAGTGTATCTCAAGTGTGGAGTCAAGAGCTGCAACCACAGAAAGAAAAGTGTAAAGAACGGTCAGTTATTTATTTACGCCTCAATGATTAGCTAACATGCAAATGCGTCTCTTCCTCTGCAGACATCCTCTGACCTTATATATGGGGTGAACAGCCGGCAGCTGCCGTAGTGTGGCCACGCAGATCACTTCTACCACCAAATGTGTGCGCAGAAGATGAGACAACAACTGAAAGACCTGGAATTCAGCATGACGAACCCACATCTTAGCCAACAGCCAGGCCAGAGGTGGATCACTGGGCAGAAATATGGGCGTGTCCTTATCAGGTTTCTGTTCAAGCTGAAAGAAGAAAAAAAAACAGAAGGATTTGTATTCTCAGCATCACAAATGTTTCTAAGTGCAGATCTTTATCTGGTTGCAACCTGTAAAACAGCAGGTCTCATTTGAGCAGTTGTGGACAGCAAAAAGAATGACAAAAAATGTTTGTGCTTGAGTCATTTTGTTAAGTATCTTTGTACTTTATCAAAGTATTTTATTTTACAAAACCTTTACAATTAACCCAATGCAACACTAAAACTAAAACAAAAAAGAACAATTAATTTAGAAATCCCACTGAACAAATTATTTGTGGATTGAACAGAAGTGATTTCATCTGCTCATGAATCGACAAACAATTGATTCCAAAGATCCAGTCATAGCGAGTGCACAGGGAACGAATCACTGAATTTTAAACTATTGAAAAATATGAAAATATTTCAAAAACAAGAGATTCTCAGTGAGTTTAATTGTCTACTGACTGACTGATGCAAAATTCTATGGTCCCTTATAATACATTGATACAATATATTCAATTGTTCTCTGATAACAACATAGAAGGTATGTATGTGGCTTAGGTAAACTTCATATGGCCAGCAATTTCACTGGCCACTTTATTAGTTAAGCCGGTCCAACTGCATGTTAAAGCTAATTTCTAATCAGCCAATCACATGGCAGCATCACAATGCATTTAGGCATGTAGACATGGTCAAGACAATCTGCTGCAGTTCAAACCGAACATCAGAATGGTAAAGAAAGGAGATTTAAGTGACTTTGAACGTGGCATGGTTGCTGGTGCAAGACAGGCTGGTCTGAGTATTTCAGAAACTGCTGCTCTACTGGGATTTTCACACATAAAATTCTCTAGGGTTTACAGAGAATGGTTCAAAAAAGGAAAATATCCAGTGAGGGGCAGTTCTGTGGAGGCAAATGCCTTGTTGATGCCAGAGATGATAGAAAGGCAACATTAACTCAAATAACCACTCGTTACAACAGAGGTATGCAGAAGAGCATCTCTGAACGCACAACACGCCCAACGATTAGGCATATGGGCTACAGCAGCAGAAGACTACACCAGGTGCCACTCCTGTCAGCTAAGAACAGGAAACTGAGGCTACAATTTGCAAAGGCTCACCAAATTGGACAATAGAACATTGGAAAAATGTTGCCTGGTCTGATGAGTGTTGATTTCTGCTTTTTTTGCTTTTAACATTTGACTGTTAAGGTGAGATTTTGGCGTCAACAACATGAAAGCATGGATTGATTCTGCCTTGTATCAAAGACTCTGGCTGGTGGTGGTGGTGTAATGGTGTGGGGGATATTTTCTTGGCATACTTTGGGCCCATTAGCACCACTTGAGCATCGTGTCAGCGCCACAGTCTACCTCAGTACTGTTGCGGACCATGTCCATCACTTTATGACTTTATGTCCATCAATCTTCTGATGGCTACTTCCAGCAGGATAGCGTGTCCTGTCATAAAGCATGAATCATCTCAGACTGGTTTCTTGAACATGACAATGAGTTCACTGTACTCAAATGGCCTCCACAGTCACCAGATCTCAATCCAATAGAGCACCATCGGGATGTGGTGGAACGGGAGATTCACATCATAGATGAGCAGCTGACAAATCTGCAGCAACTGCACCAAAATCTCTGAGCAATTTTCCAGTACCTTGTTGAATCTATGCCACGACAGATTAACCCCTTCAGACCTGAATTATGTTCCAATGATGTCCATTGTAATGGACGCAGGGTCTGAAGGGGTTAAGGCAGTTCTGTAGGTAAAAGGGAGTCCAAAGTACTGGTTAAGGTGTCCCTAATAAAGTGGCCGGTGAGTGTATATATCTATATATTCTATATTTATATATTTCTGCATACATTTCTGTTGCCTCTTTACAGACATACATGGCAAATTCCACAATATACACATTAAAATAACAGAAGACTAATTTAAAGAAATGTTATGCCTTTTTGGAGTATCGCTGATTAAATGTATAAATGTATCCGGCATTTTGTGTGAACACTGCTGACTGCTTAATAAAACCGCTCATTTACTCTTCCTTAAAGTGTCACATATTCAAAACAAGTCCCACACACATAGTATGTTTAATCCAAGCTTACATAAACTTAATAATAAGGGGAAAAAATGATCATTGTTGTAATCTCACTAGGAAACGTGGCCAACCAAATCCAGCCTGTGGCATGCATATTAATTGTCCTGTATGAATCTTCAAAGTCTGTATTTTGTTCAGACTGGCCTGTTTTTCACCTGGATTTTACACTCACAGGATTTACATTAGAAAAAAAAAATAAAACACAAGCATTCTTCTCTATAAAACTGTGGTTGTTTAGATTTGTACTTACAATGTTCACACACTTTGCCCTGTTACAATACACATTCATACACATTTTGGCTTTATTCATTTTCATTATATACTGGGTAATTTGGTGTATTTTGTTCTTTTTATTCAAACACTTGAATAAGCATTAATCTTTGTACATATCTTTGTACGACAAGTTAACAACAACAAAAAATTAGCATCCATAAATAAGTACTTATATTAATTTAAACTACCCAAGTACATACAAAAATGTGTACTTTTGGTTACAGATGTTTCTAGAGTAAAATTAAAAGCGTACTTTATCATTTTATAATCAGTTTGTCATATTTTATCAGGGTATCTGTAATTTTATCCAAGATCTACATTCTTATGCTTCATTCATCTCTGCATATCAGAAAAATTAGCTCATGTGCTTTCATTCAAACGCATTTCTGTAGGTAAATCTTCAACAGAGGGAGGTGTGTGGTTGAAAATCTGAGACGTTTTGGTTTCATCCCAGATCAGATAGCGTCAGCAGGTTTTACCTGTATGGCGATGGGAATGAGTCCTTTCTCAGGGTGTTCGTACAGCAAGCAGAGTGGGGCAGCAATATACTGTTGGCTGTTTCTGATTACATTGGCAGGAATCCCATCCAGTATTGCATGATCAACCAGGAATATGTTTCCTTTCTTCAGAAAGAAAGGTCAAAAAGACATTATTAGATCCAATGATTCAATTGTATTGACTAGAATAAGTGTTTCCAGTGAGACTCACCTTGAGTTCCTCATTCAAAGTGGTTGTGGGTATCAAAGAGGACTGAACCATGTCTCCAGTGACAGGGAAGTTCGACGGCACCTTTTTCAATCTGGTGATATTTCGTGGGTTTGAGCCATTCAGGAACTGGTAACCAAAAAACCAGTCTTCTTTCCAGTGCTCCATGGTGTATTCTGAACATTACACTCATATTGGTCATTTTAAAATACAAGCACTTTTCATGCACTAAAAATACAGCCATAAAGTAGGTTGCACCGGCAAGGATTAATAATTAATTCTGATACAATGACGGTTTATCTAATAATTATGTAGCATGAAACTAGCTTGAGAATAAGCAGGATTAAACATAAATCATCAGTCTGATCCTGGATTTACATTCAGTGAATCTGGATTAACTATAATGTTGTTCATTTTAATGGTCAACTTTACATTTGCTACCGGAGAGGTTTAGGGATTTCCTTTTATTTGGAGTCAGCAGTTAGTTTGACCCAAGAGTTCTTTTTAACTCATGTTATCTATACCTTTACCCTTCATTAATGCCCTTATTTGCTCTATTCATTGATATACATTTTTTTATAGCTTGTAAACTAAAAGCTCCTAATATATCAGCACCATGTCAGCATGAGGAAGAAGAAGAAAAACAGCAACATATCCATGGGTTAAGCAACATTTGTCGTTCAAGAGTGGGAGTGCAAATGTGGAATTTTCACATGCCATTGAGAAATATCATTCATTTGTGTTTGTTCGAATTGAAATGAGAGTCGCATAGCTAAGAGGTTGCATAAACACCTTACACCATGACATTTCATTGGAGGAGTGCTTTCCAAGAATAAGGCCATTTTATGAAATACATGTTTTGTGGTAGCTTAAGTAATGAGGACAAACGAGGACAGAAATATTTTGTTACCAGCTATAGGGCTTCTTAGCTTCCAGAAGATCCTCCTGAAATCCTCCAGGTCACTCCAGGACTTTCCAAAGCGGATTGCCAGTTTTTTCAGCGAGAGCTCCAACAGACTGAGAGGCAAGAAAGGAGAATCAGATGAACTGCCGTTCAGATGAATGCAATAATGTGTGGATAATTTAATATCAATTCACTCTAATAAAACTATATCACGTGTACTGACGCATATTGAAGGGATCCCTCAAAATCACTGCGTTTCTCATTATCAAATCGGGCATCCTGGGGCAGATCGGCCTCGCTCTTTGCATCAATGCATTTGGGAATGCCAGGAGCCCATGCAACCCATCTGATAGAATACAAATAGGGGTTAACGGGGACTTGTGATGTAAAGATAAGAATGCAGTATGTATTCCAAGCAGACCTGTATGTTTTCTGCCTCTCCTGAAGCTCTGATTGTCTATGCGCCATTTCCAGCGGCAAACTGTCTTCACTCAGCTTTTTGGCTATGAGACCAAAAAACAAGAGTTTATTACAATGATTTAATCTTGTTCTCAAACTGATCCTTACTTTCAATCAATGTAACTAACCGGTGCCTTCTCGAAGCTCTACAAACACTCCATCTCCCACCAGCCAGCGGTAACAGGGAAATGTGTAGCAGCATCTTTCTCCAGGTACACTGACTTTCACATAGCGGCAGAACCAATTGTCTTCTACGAAGTACTTATGCTTCTCCAGTCGCACCAGAATCAGGGGGCCCAAATCAGTATCGCTTTTAACTATGTAATCATCCACCTGCAAAACAACGAGAATATATATCTGTACAGGTGGTTTCATTTATTATTATAAGTCAGTATTGTACTGCATAGTTTATGCTCGTTTCATAGTATTACATTACTTTTACCATCACTTAATAATACATACTTGAAGTTCAAAACAGAAATAGTTTAAAAACACAGTTTTATGAAACCTTTAAAAGGGATGCACTTTTTATTTTGCCCGATAATGATTTTAACAAAAAAATAAATAAAGACCATCATATTCTGATACTAATATTTGGCAATTCCATACTATACTAGTTCTTTTTTCTCTATTAAATTAGTCTTAGTCAACACAATTGGATCTATTTAACATTCAATTTTACAATATTTTAAGGTAGGCAGAATTTAAGATAAAATAAATTACAATATGACAATCTTCTAAGTGATTTTTTGTTACCGATAAAGCAGTAACCTTTATTTGGCACATAATAGAGCATATCTATTTAATAAACTTTAAAAAAGCCAGTGCTAATGCTACATGTAAATGTAACATTTTAGCCCAAATTAACCAACGGTTTTTGTGCCAGTGCTTGAGCACATATTAGCCCTCATATTAGATCTGATATTTTGTATGTTTATATTGTGTTTTTTGCAAGTATTTAATGCAGATCATTCATTTCCTCCATATAATTAATAAACAATCTGTATATGCCTTTTTATTTCTGTTAATAGTTTTTAATTAATCCATTATCAGCCGACAAATCCTTAATCTTTACTAAAACGTAGATCATAATTCTAAGAATGGATGAACAATGTTGTGATATCTAAATTCACTTGTAGCATGTAAACAAACTAGTTTTTATGGGATAATTCATCTAAAGGTGAACATGAACCATTTCTTCTGCTGAACACAAAAAAGAAAATATCATGAAGAGGTAGAATACTACTGAAGCCAATGGCTGCTGGTTTACAACATTCTTCAAAGTAACTTCTTTTGTGTTCAACAGAAGAATGAAACTGAAATATGTGTGAAACAACTTTTAGGAGTTAACTAACTAACTAACTAACTTTTACTTACTTTACTCTTTACTCTTTACTTTTTACTTACTTACTTACTTACTTACTTACTTTTTCTTTCTTTCTCTTTCTTTCTTTCTTTCTTTCTTTCTTTCTTTCTTTCTTTCTTTCTTTCAAAAAAGCATCCACACACAGAAATGAAGACAAAATATCTTGCCCAAGACAAGCAATAAAAAAAGAAAAAATAATCAGTGATACCATTTAGCACCTTCACAGCATTTGTATTTGGTATGTTTACATTTCACAAGTGATTTTAATCTTCACGCGAGGATGGCTTGTTTACACGTTTGTATGCATTGATGTTGTCTATACTGTTTTCCGATAGCTCTTCATGGCATTTAAACAGTATAATGTAGTAGTAAAGTACTGGCCATTGATCAGTTTTTTAGCATAGCATGATAATACTGACTGCCCTGTCAGCCAATTAAAACATGAAGTAATAAAATGTGCTGATAATATATTCTGATTACTTTTACAATCATTAAATACTGGCAAATGTTATTGAATACGGCATCAAATGCTTCAGTTTTTCATTTAAAACCTATTATGGCATATTTATGTGACCTTTACTACACTATACTATACTTTGTATGTGTTTATGTGAGAGTCCACACCTCTATGAGTTTCCTCTGTCGAACACAAAGTCATTTGGAAGATTGATGGTAAGCAAACAGTTAATGCTAGGTATTTATTTTTATTCTTTCCTACTATGGAAGGCAAGGGCTATCATCAGCTGTCTTCATTCCAACAATCTCAAAAAAAAAAAAACATCTATTGTGTTCAGCAGAGCAAAGAAACTCCCACATGTTTAGATGGTGATATTTTGAATGAACATAGTCGCACAGTCAGACACTGACTGATGCTCACTCACAGCTCCTCTACAGAAGTCCAGGCCAGGATTGTCCAGCACAGTCCTCTCACTCCTCCCTTTCTCCCCAATCAGAGTCACGTACACATAGTTATTGGTTCCCGAATATTCAGAAGTCCCAGTGGCCACCGTCACCTTGTACTCCATCTGCACACATGCAGTCCCAGAGCAGCGTAATTCACAATGTAAGTATTTTTGCTGATACACAAACTCTCCAACAGAGAGCTACAGCAGATGTGAATCTGTTCCCTTTAGGTATTATGCAATCTACTTATGTCCGGACAAAGCATGAGCAAAGTATTATGGAAGTGAAAGTCTTCCTCTGATACATCTACAAGTGAACGTCTGGAAAAGCAAAACTCAAGAAAGACCATGCAAAGTGTTTACACATACATTATCTAAACATCCTTTATTCAAGACACATTTACTTGCAAAATGATCAACGCTTTTTTTTCTGAGATACGGAATTTCACCAGAAACTTCTGTATTATTTTGATCCCCAAGTCAATGTAGCTTGATTCACTGTCTTCATCTACTTATATTCATTCAGTTTAGAAGTATTCATTTATTACAAGTACCCTGCCGTTACACCTTCATACAAAAAATCTGTTTATACAAAGAAGGAAAAAAACAACAACAGCTGATTATACAAACTTTTATACTGCACCGAAAAGTAAACACTGGATGAAAGAGCAGAGAAATAGTATTGCGATTCCTCTGTATGTCTGCACATATTGTGACAATGATTTAAGAGTGTTGTTTTGCATGTATAATCGATGTACATATCATAGTCATTACACAATCTGAGCAATAACTAGGTATCAACCTAACCTTAACCCACTATGGTCACCTTAAATAACCTAGTACTTTCTAAGCTAGAAGCACTCTACTGTAAAATAACATGAAACCATTATTATTTCTATAATTGGGAGTAAATTATTTAAACTTTAAAGCATTTATTTGCTAAAATGATTTTTAAAGTAATAAGGTTCTGTAAAGAGTTTCAAACGTTGAAATCTTTCTATTACATTTGTCAGCTTCCTATACATTTAGTAAACATACAGTAAGTGTTTTCCCTTTGAATGATTCATAAAGTCTTCTTAGTGTTGAACAGTTAATCTGTCTTCACAAAACCTGCAGAAACTGTTAACATATTTGTTTATAATTTATTAATACAATCAATAAAACCTGAAATAAATGTAGCTTCAGTTTATAATTTCACGTTAGCTACTGCATTTGGAAATGTTTAAATATAAACAGATAAAAATAAATATAGTAACTTAGAAATGATTGTATTAAGGCCAAAAATAAAGCTGAATCAACTCATATGTATACATTTATACCATATCCCTTAATATTTTAAGTTGACCCAACGATCAGGTCACTATTTTGTTGCAGATCAGAACTATGCTGTAATTGCAGTCGATCGGTCAGTTGAGGTGTTTTTTGCTATCTTTTGTTAGTTTAGCTATATAACAAGTAGTTGGGTGCGGATCTCTCAAATCAAACACACAGGCTTATCTTTAACCACCCAGGAATAGCTGATATCACTTTCAGTTTGCCTTTACAGCCTGCCCATTCAGTGCATTCAATGCATCATTGTATTCTGTTAGTGCAGATACACATGCTATGCTGAAATCTAAAACTTAGACAAACATGCCATGGTATTATACTAGCACTAGACTAGTTATTCAGTGTTTCACAGACTAAACCAACATGTGGAAGAATGTAAATCAACAGAAAACATCACAAACTCGAGGAAGAGTTTGCTTACCTTAAACCAAAAACAAATCTGAACATTATATATATATATATATATACACATTGCATTGAAATTGTACCTTTTTCTCAGTAGTGTGGTGAGGAAATTGATCTATTTCTTCTTCTTCTCTGCAACAGAAAATGTCAAAAATGAGATGAATGTGATTACCTTGACAAAGACATTCGAAGAATTTTTTGAGTTACCTTTTCTCTGTGATGTGTTGGTGAAAATCTAATGCGTGCTTCCTCTCAGCAGTAGTTTCTGTTGGCTCTTTTCTGTCCCCGTCACTTTTTATTTTTTTTTCTCAGCCAACCCTAGTTTCCTTCTTTCATGTCAGTCTTTTGCGCACACAGTAAATGTTCCTGCTCACTGACCCTTCCTCCGAGACTGACTGAATGAAGCTGATATTTGCTGTGTTAAATGTCCTGTCTGTACTGGTCTCCACCCTCATACCTCTCTCTCTCTCTCTCTCCCTTCCCCCTCTCCCACCTCTTGCTCTGGCCCTTTCCTTCATATTTTAACCTCCTCATTTGTTTATACTTTGCTCTCCATTTTAAGGAAGTAGAATCTCACAGAAAAACCACAAGGCTCAACATTAGAATATTTTTGCAATCAATGTGTGAAACCACACATGAACTGCTCATTGCAGACAGCACCGTCATATCTGCAACAAGACATCTAAAACACTCAAGTCAGGAGGTCATTGCATTACAGTTGGACACTGCAAATGGTTGACTTATTACAAGTAAAACTCTGATGGTGTTACACAAGTACTTCTTACGGTAATATGAAGAATTTGTTTTGCATGATTATGAGCAAGTATTTGACAAGCAAATTTTTGGGTGACATTTTTTTAAGGTGTCCTTGTTAGTGCAACTACTCATTTAACTAATAATAATTAATTATATTTATAGTTAGAATGCAGGTTAGGTTTAGTTTTTATGTAATTACACATAATTTTAATTAATAATAATAGTAAGTACATTTATATAGCGCTTTTCTAGACACTCAAAGCGCTTTACACATTTTTTTTCCCCACAAAGAATGCAAATTAGCGCCCCCATGCTGGTCTCACTAACACCACTTTCGGCAGCAACCTGGCTCTCCCATCCAGGTACTGACCAGGCACAGCCCCACTTAGCTTCAGTGGACGACCATATGAGAGTTGCAGAGAGCTAGCAATATGCAATTTTCTCATCATATTGACAATTTACAAAAAAAAATAAAAATAAATAAATGAATAAATAGAAGTTACTTTAACAGGTATAATAACAAAAAGCTGAATGGCAAAACTTTATTTGAAGGGGGTGTTCATAAGACACACACAAAACTTGTGACAGCTGTGATTAACTCTCATTTGCTCAGTTATGTCATTTTAAATGCAAAGATATCATTGACTGTTATGACAACTCGACATAAACAAATACATCATGAACTGTCTTCATCTTTGTCATGACAACTTGACACTTCCAAGACACCATAAATTGTCATAAACCTGTCATAAACATGATTGTCATGATTATTTTTCTGATCACTTTTCCAGCAGAGCAAACTGTAATTGCCATTAGAATGCTTCATTAAAAGGTCATTATTCTGTGTCAAATCATTTAAAAGCATCATTAATATTTAATGACATTTTAATGACATATTCAGCTTGTACCACTGTAGTTGAAGTGAAAAAAATATATATATTAACAACACTTATACAATTCGTGACATATTCAATTCACTTTTATTTGTATAGCGCTTTTACAATGTAGATTGTGTCAAAGCAGCTTCACATCAACCTGAAAGTGTCAGTCCAGTTATTAATCTTTGAGTTCAGTTCAGTTCAGTGTTGTTTAATATTCATTACTTAGAGTCCAAACACAGAAGAGTAATCCATCGGTGCGCAGCTCTAGCTGCAGTCTAGGCGTCGGAGGCTGGAGAACTCGAGGCTCGTCTGTCCTTGGAGGGTCACAGGAATCAGTCTCATGCCTGCTACTACACCAAGCACCAAGCAGCTGCTCAGGGTACAGCGTGGTCCAGGATTAATGAACCTTGGAATCGTCTCATCGCGGGTTTTGGATCGCATCCGTGGCGCTGCATAGTCTCTGGGGGCCTCAGGATGAGTATCCTATAATGACTTCTTAATAATCATGTTTATGACAGATTTATGACAAGTTATGTTGTCTTGGTAATGTCAAGTTGTCATGACAAAGACAAGTTGTGATGTATTATATTTTCACTTAAAACGTCAGAACTGAGGGAATAACACTTAAAATAACAGTTGTTAGCATGGCTAAAATCCCATTCACTTTCATGACGTGTCGTGTCTTGATGGTTTCATGACAGTCTTATGGACGCCCCTTCAAGTAAAAAGCATTACCAACCATATTTTTAATTTTACATACTAATTATTTTTTAGCTATAAATGACAGTTAATAAAATGGTTACATCTTCTGATTTCAACGAGATTTGAAATCATTAAAAGAAACATTAAGAGAAACATTAAGAAATTATTATGAGAAACATTAAGAAATTAAGATCATCTGAGATTGATTAATGCTTTACAATGGTTTTGTCATTAGTTTAGTTTGATTAACTGATGTCATACTATAAATTGTTAACGAATAATTGACCTTTAAAGAGTCAGAACATTTTTAATCAATATCTTGTTGGCTAGGCTAACATGTGAAAATTTGTATGTTTAAAATTCGATAGATTATTAAGACATTATTAGCAACCCTAAAAGTTTAAAAATATAATTACTTACAGTAAAGTGCTTAAAGTACCCACCATAGGGCTGCACAATATATAGGTTCAGCATCGATATGGTAATGTGCGAGTTCACAATAGTCGCAGGGATCTACAATATAGTTGGGATTATAGTTGACCAGACATTACAGTTACAGTACAACAACATAGTGGAGTAATTTCAAATTTTAACTTTCGAGTGAAAGTTTAATATTTGCATGTGTCTTTAAGGCCTGACTGTAAGAATTTTAAGCAAACGTGCCATTAATTAAACATTATTCATTCATTTCTTGTCAGCTTAGTCCATTTATTAATCTGGGGTCGCCACAGCGGAATCAACCGCCAACTTATCCAGCATATTTTTCCAGCGGATGCCCATCCAGCCACAACCCATCCCTGGGAAATAATTAAACATTATATAATTATTTAATTTATTAAAA
>CAIGQQ010008044.1:1528-18011 GCA_903798035.1 Danio albolineatus
GATGATGAGGTTATGCTTACCCACGGTGCCACCATCCACCAGCTCATGGTGAGCGGAAATGGCGGCGACGTAAACCTTCAGCGTGGAGGGTGACAGCCTCCGCTCCAACCTATCCTGAAGGAAAGCAAGCACAACACGGATCTGGCAAGTCCGGGGGTCTTCTCTATGAGAAGCGCACCAATCAGTGAATAGACTCCACTTCAGGGCATAGGCATGCCTCGTAGAGGGTGCTCTAGCCTGAGTGATGGTGTTAACCACCGCAGCCGGTAGGTCACCTAAGTCTTCCTCGCTCCGTCTATGGACCACACGTGGAGGTTCCAGAGATCTGGGCGAGGGTGCCAGGTGGTGCCCTGCCCCTGAGAAAGAAGGTCCTTCCTCAAGGGGATCCGCCGTCGCGAGGAGAGAGAGCTCTGATACCCAGGTCCGGTTGGGCCAGAGAGGCGCAACTAACAAGACCTGCTCCTCGTCCTCCCTGACCTTGCACAGTAGCTGCGCGAGTAGGCTCACTGGGGGAAACGCATACTTGCGCATGCCCCGAGGCCAGCTGTAGGCCAGTGCATCCGTGCCGAGGGAGCCCTCGGTCAGGGAAAAGAACCACTGGCAATGGGCGTTCTCGGCGGAAGCGAACAGGTTGACCTGAGCCTCCCCGAAACGCGCCCAAATCAGCTGAACTGACTCGGGGTGGAGTCTCCATTCTCCCCGGAGAGGGAGCTGCCGTGAGAGCACATCGGCTGCACGGTTGAGCTCGCCCGGGATGTGAATGGCACGTACCGACTTGAGTCGACCGCGACTCCAGAGGAGCAGACGGCGAGCGAGCTGAGACATGCGGCGGGAGCGTATACCCCCCATATGGTTGATATACGCTACCGTCGCCGTACTGTCCATCCTGACCAGCACGTGTTTCCCCCCTAGCACCGGTAAAAAACGGCGCAGAGCGAGAAACACTGCCAACAGCTCCAGGCAATTGATATGCCAATGCAACCGGGTTCCTCTCCAAGGACCCGCAGCTGCATGCCCGCAACACATGGCCCCCCAACCCGTACTGGAAGCATCCGTCGACACGACGACATGCCTGGACACTTGTTCTAAAGGCACTCCGGCCTGTAGAAACACAGGGTCCCTCCAGGGGGTGAGGGCACGGCGACACAGCGGGGTAATGACCACTCGGTGTGTGCCCGTGAGCCATGCGCGTCTGGGGACCCGATCGTGAAGCCAATGCTGGAGCGGTCTCATATGGAGCAATCCGAGCAGCGTGACCGCGGCTGCGGATGCCATATGCCCCAGGAGCCTCTGAAAAGTTTTCAGAGAGACCACTGTTCTGCTGTCGAGCTCTCGCAGACAGTTCAGCATCAGCTCGGCGCGCTCCCGAGAGAGGCGCCATCATGTTGATCGAGTCCAGCTCCAACCCGAGAAAAGAGATGCTCTGCACGGGGGCGAGCTTGCTCTTCTCTCGGTTGACCTGAAGCCCCAGTAGGTCGAGGTGCCGGAGCACCCTGTCTCTGTGCGCAATCAATTGATCCCGTGAGGAGGCTAAAATCAGCCAATCGTCGAGATAATTGAGTACGCGGATGCCCTGGAGCCGAAGGGGCGCCAGAGCACCCTCCGCGAGCTTGGTGAAAACCCGCGGAGACAGAGAGAGCCCGAAGGGGAGGACTTTGTACTGCCATGCTCGACCTTCGAACGCGAATCGCAGAAACTGGCAATGGCGAGGAAGAATGGAGACATGAAATCTGTTCTCAGGTCGATTGCTGCAAACCAATCCTGAGGACGGACGCACCGGAGGATGCGCTTCTGCGTGATCATCCTGAATGGCAGCTTGCGCAGACAGCGGTTCAGGACGCGCAGGTCTAGGATTGGTCGTGACCCACCGCTCTTTTTGGGCACGATGAAATACGGGCTGTAAAACCCGCACCTCATCCCGGCTGGAGGGACCGGCTCGATTGCACCCTTCGCCAGGAGGGCAGCAATCTCCTCGCGCAAGACAGGGGCGCACGCAGGACTGACCCTGGTGAAATACACGCCCGTGAACTTGGGGGGCCGTTTGGCGAATTGAATCGCATAGCCGAGTCTGATCGTGCGAATGAGCCACCGCGACGGGCTGGCCAGCGCTAACCAGGCCGGCAGAGCCCGCGCAAGTGGCACCAAAGGCACCATCGTTGACGCACCAGCGGTGGGGCAGCGAGGAGTGGGAGGGCTCACCTGGGGAGCACTGGGGTCCCACAGATGAGCAGGAGGTGAGAGATTCACTCTCACCTTCCTCCCAGGGTCCTGGAAGGGGGCTCGGGGCGTGCGAGGAGGGAGGCCCACTCGGAGCCACTGGCGAGGAGCACCGATCCTGCGAGCTGAAAGGCATAGCGTCCCAGACCGGCAGTGTTCGGGCTGTCACATCCGGGGAAGGGAGAAAATGCTCTTTCATTGAGAATTTGGTGGCCGCCGACCGCAAAGTCAGCAGCCGGGCGTTGAAAAACGCCGTTTTTTGATGTTGAGCCCGGCCCTCCACCGGGTAAAGAGCATGTTCCCTCCTCTCCGGATGGCCCGTCTCAGGGTCGCTTCGCGGTCCGTTTACCGGACTTAGCGGCGCCCTGGGGCGGGGGCGCTGGACGCCTGCGGGAGGCTCGACGTTGTCGCTTCGCCGGTGGAGCGGGCAGCGGCAGCGGAGCAGGTCTTGATGCCGCAGGCGGGCGCCCTCGGCGAGGAGCAGTCGATGTGGATGGCTCAGCGGGGGGAGCGGTCTTACGTGCCCGCCGATAGATGACCTCTCCCATCGCATTCGACTGCTCCTTCACCGCCGTGAACTCCTGGGTGAATTCACTGACGGTGTCGCCGAACAGGCCAGCCTGGGATATGGGTGTGTCAAGAAAGCGAGCTTTGTCGACGTCACGCATATCTGCCAGGTTTAGCCAGGTTTGCCAGGAAAGCACAGCCATCATATCCGCTTCTAGATCCGACGCCTCGCTCTTCACCCCGGAGGGCGGGAGCGGGTTCGAATCCTCGTCGGATAATGACAGCCCATCCTCCGATGCATTGATGGACATCTGGTCCTCGGCGTCATCGAGTGAGAGGGCGACCATCCGGGAGGATGGAGCGCTTCTCTCACTCGACTCCTGGATGGAGCGCGCTGAGGAGTGGGAGGTCTGCGAGGTTGAAGGCGGCGGGTTAGCCCCCACTGTAACCCTCAGATCTGCCCGAGTGCCCACCGCGGAGCGGGAGACAACAGGGGTGGATCGCCCTTTTGCAAGAGCGATCCGCGATCTTAGCTGCGCAACAGACATGGCATCGCAATGACGACATGCACTGCCCGCGAGCACCGCATTAACATGCTGGACCCCCAGGCATGCAACACAGTGCTCATGCCCATCATCCGAGGACAGGGAACCACCACATCCAGAAACGCACGGTCGGAGCGACATCTTGAAAAAGACGCGCTGCACGACCGTGTTGCTCTTTTACGGAAAAACGCCCTTATACTCACCGCTCTTGTGAAGGACCGGACCCAGAGAACGCCCAGGCGAGGGAGGATAGACCCAGCTCACCGTCCGCCGATGCGTATCACACGCTCTGTTGACCGGGAGAAACAGCCTGCTCGCAGCGATGGCAGCTTTCTCGTTCTCTCTTTCTCTCTCTCTCAGGAAGATCTCTCAGAGGAACCCGACTCTCTCAGCAGTTGTTTAGACTCTGAAGTGAAGAAGGTAATCAGCCAAGCCATCTGATCCCTTTTTAAATCGATTTGATTACAAATGGGTATCAGCTGGGCTTGCTGATGCCGCCAACTCATTGGCATTTCATTGGCCCGTTTATATACTCTTTCAGACGATTGGCTTCTGACGAAATCCCCATAGTGGAAGTTTCCACATAGCATTGAAGTTCCCCTCCCGCTGGGGAACAACAGTGTTTTTTTTCACATACCTTTAGTAGGTGACCTGCAGTAGATCAGATAGCAGAGCAGAAGAGCAGATCCAAATGCGGACACACAGAGAGTCATCATCATTATGTGTAAAACTGAGAAACCTGAGAAACACAGACAACACTTACTGAACTACGAATGAAAAAAACTTCATCAAACATCACATCAATCAGTACACAACCAGTCATACATCCCTTCACACTTGAACATTCCCCAGTGTTTAAACAGGCTCTGTTTAACCTTCTCCTTAAAGTGGCAATTGCATGCCCATTCTCCATAAATTGAATCTTTAAGCGCTTGAGCCAGCTGATTCAGTGATAACAGAAAAAGTGCAGTGCAAACACACGCTTTCTGACCTTTCAGTAAATTGCTTTCTTCTGTGTGATGCAGTACCTTGATTAATTTATGAAATTGTATGTTTTTGATTTATTGCAGCCTGATCATTCTGAGCTTAGTAACATTATGGGCTTGTGCCTCAAGGGGTGTTATCACTACGGAGAGCTGTTTTTTGACATTTGTGGCAGTTTATGATTGAAAATGTAGAATGAAGATAATGATAGAAAGACTCTTGGAGGACCCTGAAGATTTCAAATTTTTATGACAAAACTTTTAAGTACAGTTGTGATATTACAGTCAGCACTGGAGCTGCAATCAACATTACAGAGACTAACAAAGCATCACAGAGCATTACCATTTTGATACCTTTGACCATAATGTTATTTGGCATTTAGAACATCTGATCTGTATTAAGGGAACTGCCCTGCAATGTTTTAACTCTTATCTCAAAGACAGGTCTTTTTCTGTAGCGTTACGCATGTTTAGTTAGTTGAGTACCTGAGGGCTCTGTTCTGGGACTGCTTATTTTTAATCTACATTTGCACCCTATGGAGGATTTTATCAGGAAGCACAATTGCTGCGTCCGAAACCGTATACTTCCATGCTATACAGTACGCTAATAACAGTATGTGAGCCGAGTAGTATGTCCGAATTCATAGAATTTGAAAACCAGTATGCGAGAAGTACCCAGATGACTCACTACTTCCGGCGAGATTCTGAAGTGCGCGTCCCATGCACGCTGCGCTATCCCATGATGCCCCGCGAGAGAATTCATGAATGGGAGTGAAGCGACGCAACTGACGCAGGTAGGTCACGTGACCGTGACAAAATGGCGGATGTAGTATGTCCGAATTCCATTCATACTTCTCACATTCATACTGTATAGAACGCACTTTTCTAACAGCCGAGTAGTACGTTTAAATTCAAATGCAGTACCTACTGAGTAGTAGGCGGTTTCGGACGCAGCCAATGTTTCTTTTCGTTTATATACTTATAAAACATAATTGTACCTCTCAAAGACAGTGACTTAATTTAACCATTGCTGGTTATCAAAAAACGTTCTCCAACTCAGTTAGAACAAAACAGAGATTTTTGAGAACAGATTAAGCAGCTTGGCATTCATTTCCCCTCCACTTCATCACAGGTTATAAACCTACTGTAGGTATCATCATAGACTCAAAATTATGCGTATCCAATTGCGGGTCATTGCTAAACTTAAATAGATTTGGATTTGGAGACGGTTCTTCATGCTTTTTTTATTACCTCACCTTTAGACTACAGTAATGCATTAAACTCAGGTCTCCCTGTGTAATTCTTCAAAAGCAGCTATTTTTGTCAATTTCACCTACTGCCTTCTATTATTAACACTCTTTTATATTTTAAGAAAATAAAGTATTTTGTTCTACTTCTAATCCTAACACTCTTTCATGTAATGTCATAAAAATTATAACAAGTGTTTCTTTTATGTCTGACTCACCCGCTCTCCCCAGTACTGCAGTAGCATTGGCTGATAAATCTCCAGCAAACACTTGACACATGTAAACTCCTTTGTCCTCAGTTCTGACACTCTTCAGTCTGAGAGAGAAGTTTCCTTTGGGGATTTCAGCAGTGAAGAACTCAACTCTGCCTCTGAATTGCTTATCTGATGACTCAGGTAAAGTCTCATTGTTTTGATACAGCAGAACTGGAATATCTCCATCTTTATGTGTTTTCTTCCATGAAACCTCTTCAATGTGTTCAGGTGTGATGTGAGAGTCTACAGAGCAGCTCAGAGTCACATCCTCACCAACATATGCAGAGATGGACTCACCTGAGCCGGACACCAGCAAACGCTCTGAAAGAACAAACCGATATTATGAATTATATTTGTATTGTGACAACCCCTTGAGGTCGATTTTTGTTAGAGTTTTTGTGTGTGTGTGTGTGTGTGTGTGTGTGTGTAAGCATGCATGTGTGTTTACAGATCAAGTTGTTTAAGGTCACAACAGTATCTTTCCATTAGAATTATTCATTCATTCATTAATTTTCTTTTCGGCTTAGTCCCTTTATGAATCTAGGGTCGCCACAGCGGAATGAACCGCCAACTTATCCAGCATATGTTTCATACAGCGGATGCCCTTCCTGCCGCAACCCATCTCTGGGAAACATCCATACACACTCATACACTATGGACAATTTAGCCTATCCAATTCACCTGTACCATATGTCTTTGGATTTGTGGAGGAAACCGGAGCACCCGGAGAAAACCCACGCAACCACGGGGAGAACATGCAAACTCCACACAGAAATGCCAACTGATCCAGCCGAGGCTCGAACCAGCAACCTTCTTGCTGTGAGGCGATTGTGCTACCCACTACGCCACCGTGGCGCCTCCATTACAATTAATTGAATCCAAACTCACCAACATCTTTTATCTGAGCCACAGTTTCTCCAGAGTCCTGCTGACTGTGAACTCTACACCTGTATTCTCCTTCATCTTGAGCTGTCAGATTGTCCAGACGGAGAGAGAAGTTTCCATGTTGAATCTCCTCAGTAAAGAAATGAGCTCTATCATGATAATCCTGCTGCTGGACCTCTGGTCGACTCTCACCATCTTGATACAGATGAATCAGAGTCTCTGAGTCTGCTCTTCTCCATTCCACCTCCAGATCCTCCACTGGTAAAGCTTCATCAACATAACAGGGCAAAACCACTGAAGATCCCAGAGGAGCAGACAGAGGAGCAGAGGGACCGCGAACAGTAAAGCCTGAAACAATAGAGGCATATATAGAGAAAAATAAAGTTTCTATTGTAGTGTCTTACAGTATAGTTTATTGATATTCACCTAAATAATCAAGCATGTTGCTAATATGAATAAACATTTTTATTGGTGCTTCAAATCTTACATTTCTTAAGAAAAAAAAAATTATAATTATTGTCCACTTTTATAAGTTAAATTATGTTCCTGATTTCAAATTTCAAAAACTGTGACAATGAGGGTTTGATTGCTTCATTGCACATTTAAAAACAACAGATGTTGACCAAAGTGCTTTACAAAACAACCAACATACAAAATCTGTACTCATATATACTTATATGTACTTATTATATATCATTCCACGAACTGTGAGAGAGAAAAAAAGCCCCGTCTCCTTTTGATTTTAACAGTGGTTTGGGAACAACTAGCTGAAACTGGTTTTCCGACCTAAATGGCCTCAATGAAGTATGCCAGTGAAGAAGCTCACTAATGTAAGTAGGTGCCAGACCATTAATACCTTTAAAAATAAATAACAATAACTTGTATTGAATCCTAATTTGCACTGGGATCCAGTGAAGGGATGATTAAAATGATACTAGATACTATAATTTATTTAGTTTTGTATCAGTTAAAAGCCTAGCAGCTGCATTTTGAAGCAGCTGCAGGCGCATAATTGAAGCATGCAAAACTCCTGAATGCAAAGAGTTGCAGAAGTCCAATCTGAACATAATAAAAACACTGATGATGGTTTCTAACTCCTTAAAAAACAGAAAAAAACTTCAGTTTAGCAATGTTCCTTAATTGATAAAAACAAAAATAACTCCAAGGCTTTCAGCGTGACTGTGGACCTTAGGCTTTAACGAACCTAGTTGATTAACTGTAGATTCACAGACACTCGGAGGGCCAAACCCAGCCAGCAATGACATGTGGGGCCCAGATGGGTTAACTACGGGTTCCATGGGAACTGTGTGGGTATGGGCTTTGGCTGGGTGAAATCAGCGGGTCCCATGTAGGTTTTGTAGTATGAGTCCCACATAGGAAGCCCATATGAGCTGATTACATGGGCCCCATAAGGGACAGGCATGGGCCAAGTGGGCATGTGATTGATCTGGGAACACATATATGGGTCTTGAATGACATATTTATGGGCCAAGTGGGCAAAGGTTTGATCTGGGAATGCATGGGTCCTGCATGGCATATTTATGGACCAAGTGGGCATGGGTTTGAACTGGAAATGCACATATATGGGTCTTGAATGGCATATTTATGGGCCGAGTGGGCATGGGTTTGATCTGGGAATGCACATATGCATGTATAATTTTTGTTGTTCAATTTAAGATATTTCTTGCAGTTCAAAGCATCAAGTGTCTTGTATTTAACTTCCTTTTTAATTTTTCTTAGATATTTTCCTTAAACCATTTGGCATGGTTGGGCTTAAATGGGCCTTGCATAAATTGCCCAGTTATGACCAACATAAGATGCTTACAGAGCCCTCTTTAAGCCCATATGGGCATTCATGGTTGAATCCTGGTGCAAGCCCACTTTAAACCCCTTTAGGCAGGTTTGGCCCAAATGGGTCTGACATGAATTACCCAGTTAAGACCCTTTACAGGTCCCCCTAAAAGCCCATCTGGGCAATCACAGCTGGCCCTGAAGTGGATCCCGGGTGCAAACCCTCTTTAAACCCCTTCAGACTGATGGGGCCCAAATGGGTCTGACACTAATTGCCCGGTTAAGACCCACATATGACCCTTACAGATCCTACTTAAAACCCATCTGGGCATCCACGGCTGGCCTCCATGTGGATCCCAGGTGCAAACCCACTTTAAACCCCTTTAGACTGGTGGGCCCCAAATGGGTCTGACATGTATTGCTTGGTTAAGACCCACATAAGACCCTTACAGATCCCACTTAAAACCCATCTGGGCATCCATGGCTGGCCCCCATGTGAATCCCAGGTGCAAACCCACTTTAAACCCCTTTGGGCAAGTGGGACTCAAATTGGTTTGGCATGAAACCCAATTAGGACCCATGCAGCACCCTTACAAGTCCCATGTTTAGTGCGTCTGGGCTTCCACGGCTGGCCCCAATGTGGATCCCGGGTGCAAGCCCATAATGGGGCCCACATTTGCCGCCCATGAAGCCCTTATATGGGCCCCACATGTCACTGCTGGCTGGGTAAGCAATGAAGAAAGTTATAAATTAATTAGCAACATACTGTAAATTCAGTAAAATGTGTTCAAAGCCTTTGACTGATACTGTCATTTTTCAGAGATTTAAACTGGATTTAATTAATCATATGCCTCAGAATCAGCTCAAAGAATAATAATGCACATACCATCAGATATTACTGGAAAACCAGCCACAATCATAAACACAAGCAGCTCCATGTTCAACTGAAATCACGATCATCTCTCTGGACTGTAAAAGAGAAAGATGCAAATGATCTGGTGCCCAAAGGCAATGTGTTAAACCTGTTTTACTTTCTGTGACTGATAAAGGTCTGTGGAACAAATGTTAATCCAGACAAACCAGTTCTGATTAAACTGAAAAACATCGCCGTTTAAAAAAATGAGAAGCAAGAGGAGAGAAATCTGAGGAAGTGCGAGTTTACAATCACTGAACAAGTCTAAAAACTTTTTTGGAGGACTTTAATAACAGGGATTCTTTAAGTGAAATATCCACAATGAATGATCTACAATAAAATCTGCTGTGAAACTTTTTGATTCAGTTGGCTGACAGTCAGGTGTGTAAACAGATGCGCTTTCATTGTTTTTGTGTTTTATTTCCTCATAGTTCTAACACTTTTTTTTCTCCTTGTCTCTCAATGAACACACCTAAAAACATTTGACACTTGAGATTAATGTTTGTTATTTTAAACTACATCAGTACAGCACTATGTACTGTATAAAAGCTGCATTTATACAACAGTACTTTAATGAGGTGACCATTTTTACACCAGTAACATTTTTCTGGGTGGGTTTATTCTTGAAAACGTATTTCTGTGCACGTCTGTATATCTCAGCTGAAAAAAAAACCCCACAATTGACTATTTTTCCGAGTAGAAAAGTTAATAGGTAGTGAGGTTAGTGAGGTAAATTGTCTCAAAGGGAGCCTTGTGTTAAACAGCCAATTACAGGGTTTATGCACTGTAAAACCCAACAGTCAACTTTACCAAATGAAATGAGTGTCGTTAACTCAAAACTTACTGAAAGTTAATTCTACTCATTTAAAAAGAGTTTTGAACTCGTTAATGAAATACCTCATTACTTCAGCTTAAATGGAGTAAGTTGACAGTACTCATTAGGATTAGTTTTTGAACTTAAATGGTTTGTAGCAATTGTTTTCCTCAAATGGTTTGAGTTACCTTAACTTATTGGGTTTTACAGTACTCAGTTGGTTTGAGTTATCTTTATTTATTGGGTTTTACTGTGCTCAAATTGCTTCATTAACTGAAATGGATTAAGTTCACAGTACTCATTAGGATTAGTTTTTGAACTTAAATGGTTTGTTGCAATCGGTTTCCTCAAACGGTTTGAGTTGCCTTAACTTATTAACTTATTTACAGTACTCAGCTGGTTTGAGTTCTCTTCATTTATTGGGTTTTACTGTGCTCAAATTGCTTCATTAACTGAAATGGATTAAGTTCACAGTACTCATTAGGATTAGTTTTTGAGCTTAAATGGTTTGTAGCAATCGGTTTCCTCAAATGGTTTGAGTTACCTTAACTTTTTGGGTTTTACAGATCATTTTAATTAACAGTCAATTAACATTAGTGAAGAATGTGTTTGGCCAACATAAATTAATAAACTAAAAACATAAAATACATATAATATTAAGATAAATAAAAATAAAAACTCACACGTGCTTCAGGGTTTGCAGGTATGTAGATTCCCTCTGATTTCAGCTTATAAACAAACAAAAATAAGCTGTTAACTGTTTTTCTGGATAATTAACTACAACATGACAGAAGTTAGCTTGACAGTAACAGATCAAGTCTGAAATTATTGATAGTTTACGTTGACTTGAATCCAGATAAACGTCCATTTCATTTAGTTGTGCTCTGGGCCAAGACTATAGTAAACTATAAATTTAAACGGCAATCATTATATCCATATCAGAAAAAACACATAACTGCCCACTCTTAAAATCCATTTCACACAACATACTGTAGAACCACAGCAAAACATAATGCTCAAATTTGTGTTTAAAAGAAGTATTATGGGAAAACAGCTTTACCTGATCGGTCTCACCATTGAAGGAAATCTGTAAGAGTTTAATCTGAAATTCAAAAACAACTCTTTTTCAACCGTTTGTCATGTCGACTCTTCAGCAGAGGAATGAGAAGATGCAGTGAAGATGAAAATACGTTGTTCATTCGTTTTAAACACATCTTTCTCTGTTAATCTGACCAACACAACCTCGAAAAGTGTTTGACAAGTAAAGCATTGTTCAGTGACAGTGAAAACCATCAAACTTCACGCAAGACATTCGCTTCATCCTCAAACTTCTAAAGATCAATCACAACACGTGTTTGTTCTCAGTTTGCTCTCCTGAAGCTGCACAAACTGACTGCTAATATAAACTAAAATTGCTCAGTTCTTCCAGTTGAAATTAACACACAGAGACTGGCCCAAAACTAACTAAGATGGTGGTCAATGGTTAATTCGGGTTCTGTAGTTTGAGTTTGATTGATTGATCGGTGTAAACATCAAAGTACCGCTAGAGTGTTCACAGAGCAGGCGTCCCTTTATGTCCTTTACCAGCTTTCGCTGTGCTCTCCATGTGTGTTCAAGTCGCATTGGATAAAATTATCTGCTAAATGCATAAAATGTAAATGTTTTATGCAGTTGCAGTACTCAGGCTAGTTGTTATGTTGTTTCTACGCACAACCTGCGGAGTTCTGTTGGGGAAAAATTATCAATATTCATTCAATGTATTTTTGGACACTGGGAAATAAATTTAATATCAACATTTATACAACGTCATTTTTTTTAACATTGGGAAATGGGTAAATTATCAACATTTATTAATGTGAGTATTTTCATCAATGGCAAATGATTAAAATATCAACATTAATTCAATGTAAGTATTTTCAGCGTTGGAAAATGGGTAAAATATCAACATTGATTCATTCATTTTTCTTCGGCTTAATCCCTTAATTATCATGGGTCACCACCGCCAAATATTCCGGCATATGTTTTACGTAGAGGATACCCTTCCAGCTGCAAACATTGAATCAATGACAGTATTTTCAATGTTGGGAAATGGGTAAATTATCCACCCTGATTTACTGATTGATTAATGTGAATATTTTCAACACTAGAAAATAAATGAATTATCGATGCTGATTCATGATTTTATTCAACACTGAATATTACACCTCAACCAAAATGATGATAGAGTTTCAACAGTGAATCAATGCCACTCTGCTATCTGGGAAGTGTTCAAGCTTTTCAACAAGGAATACGAGAGAACTCCACTAAACACATTTTTGCTATATGAATCATTAGCACAGGTTAGGACTTGTTTCAGGTGAACAGTGTTTGTGATACGTACGCGCCATGTCCCACTACAAAGATCAAGCATGTGTGTTTATCCAGTATATAAAGAGCAATGATAAGAGACATCGTATACCTTCACAATTTCATTTGTTCAATGTTGCGGAGCAGCAGGTTTGTTTAATATGCAGTGATGCTGTAGCTGCAGACAAACAATAAGTTTTCATTAAAGTGTGTTAGTCAGCTTCAAAATGCCAGGCGCTCTTCTACAGATGTCCAGCTGGTGGAGCTTTAGAACTTTTTTTTTTAACAGATGAATTGTTCACCGCAAAACTAATAATCTGAGCTCACAAAATCAAGATGGATAGTTTTGATTTCATGTGTACTTTAGGTTCATTAGGTTAACTTGACAATTCATTGGACAACAGTGGCTTGATCTTTAGTCAATCGAAGAAAAAAAAAAATTAAATAAATAAATAAATAAATAAGGCGCCACGGTGGCGTAGTGAGTAGCATGTTTGCCTCGCAGCAAGAAGGTCGCTGGTTCAAGCCTCAGCTTGGTCAGTTGGCATTTCTGTGTGGAGTTTGCATGTTCTCCCCGTGGTCGCGTGGGTTTCCTCCGGGTGCTCCGGTTTCCCCCACAAGTCCAAAGACATGTGGTACCCTTCCAGCTGCAACCCATGCCTGGGAAACATCAATACACATTCATACACTACGGACAATTTAGCCTACCCAACTCACCTGTACCACGTCTTTGGGCTGTGGGGGAAACCGGAGCACCCGGAGGAAACCCACGCAACCACGGGGAGAACATGCAAACTCCACACAGAAATGCCAACTGACCCAGCCGAGGCTCAAACCAGCAACCTTCTTGCTGTGACGCAACAACACTACCTATTGCGCCACTGAGTCAACCAATAAATAAATAAATCAATTAATAAATTAATTAATTTCTTAAGAGGGACAATATCGCTATAGTGTTCACAGAGCAGGCGTCCCTTTATGTCCTTTACTAGCTCTCGCTGTGCTCTCCATGTGTGTTCAAGTCGCATTGGATAAAATTGTCTGCTAAATGCATAAATGTAAATGTTTTATGCAGTTGCAGTACTCAGACTGGCTGTTATGTTGTTTCTATGCACAACCTGCGGAGTTTTGATGGGGAAAAATTATCAATATTCATTCCATGTATTTTTGGACACTGGAAAAATACATTTAATATCAACATTTATACAACGTGATTATTTTTAACATTGGGAAATGGGTAAATTATCAACATTTATTAATGTGAGTGTTTTCATCAATGGCAAATGATTGAAATATCAACGTTAATTCAATGTAAGTATTTTCAGTGTTGGAAAATGGGTAAAATATCAACATTGATTCATTGACTGATTCATTCATTTTCCTTCGGCTTACTCCCTTAATTATCATGGGTCACCACCGCCCAATATTCCGGCATATGTTTTACGTAGAGGATACCCTTCCAGCTGCAAACATTAAATCAATGACAGTATTTTCAATGTTAGAAAATGGGTAAATTGGAACCTGGAACCATTCAGGTTACTGGGCACCACCATCTCTCAGGATCTGAAGTGGGACACTCAAATAGACTCTATTGTAAAGAAAGCCCAGCAGAGACTGTACTTCCTTCATCAGCTGAGGAAGTTCAACCTGTCACAGGAGCTGCTCGTGCAGTTCTACTCAGCTGTCATCCAGTCCATCCTCTGCACTTCAATCACCGTCTGGTTCGGCTCAGCAGCCAAATCCGACCTCCGTAGACTACAGCGAATAGTCCGGACTGCTGAACGAATCACTGGCACTACCCTTCCTACACTTCAAGAACTGTACTCTTCCAGAGTGAGTAAAAGGGCTCGCAAAATCACCCTGGACGCCTCGCACCCAGCACACTTCCTGTTTGAACTGTTACCGTCTGGCCGGCGCTACAGAGCACGGAGCACAAAAACAGCCAGACACAGGAAAAGTTTCTTTCCTCAGGCCATCTTCCTCATGAACAGTTAATATTTTCCTATTGTGCAATACTTTCTCATACGCACTTGTACACAGCACCTTATAACAATATACAATGCAATACTTACGCATCTGTACACAGCACCTTATAATCTGTATATTTATAACAATCTTTACATACATTTCAACATCCAGATCTTGTTGGACTGACTGCATCTCTGTTTAATGTCTATCGTCTTCTTTTTTTTTTATAGTTATTCTGTGTTGTCACTTGTCACTTTATGTACACTGGAAGCTTCTGTAGCCAAAGCAAATTCCTTGTGTGTGTGAAGCACACTTGGTAATAAAACTGATTCTTATTCTGATTCTGAAATTATCCACCCTGATTCACTGATTGATTAATGTGAATATTTTCAACACTGGAAAATAAATGAATTATCGATGTTGATTCATGATTTCATTCAACACTGAATATTACACCTCAACCAAAATGATGATAGAGTTTCAACAGTGAATCAGTGCCACTCTGATATCTGGGAAGTGTTCAAGCTTTCCAACAAGGAATACGAGAGAACTCATCTAAACACATTTTTGCTATATGAATCATTAGCACAGGTTAGGACTTGTTTCAGGTGAACAGTGTTTGTGATACGTACGCGCCATGTCCCACTACAAAGATCAAGCATGTGTGTTTATCCAGTATAAAAAGAGCAATGATAATGATATTGCGCCACTGCATCAACCAATAAATAAATAAATAAATTTCTTAAGAGGGATAATATTGACCTTTTGAATCTTTTTTATTAAATTTAAAAAAAAAGCTTCAATAGGCGTCGAGCTGGCACGGTGGGTAGCACAATCGCCTTAGAGTGAGTAGGTCGCTGGTTTGAGCCCCAGCTGGGTCAGTTGGCATTTCTGTGTGGAGTTTGCATGTTCTCCCAGTGTTGATGTGGGTTTCCTCACTCTAAAAAAAAAGGTGCTAAATAGCACCAAAACTTATTCTTTGGTCGTAAAGAGGGGGGGAACCTTTTTTGGTGCTATACAGCCCCTTAAAAAAAATAGGTGCTATATAGCACTTTAAACCCCCCAAAGAACCACTGAAAAACCTTTATGGTGCTTTTAATGTTCTTTACACAGTAAAAGTGCTATATAGCACCCTGACCACCTTAAAGAACCACTGAAGAACCACTGAAGAACCTTTATGGTGCTTTAAATGTTCTTTACACAGTAAAAGTGCTAAATAGCTCCTCAACTACCGTGAAGAACTACTGAAGAACCACTGAAGAACCTTTTTTTTTAAGAGTGTGGTTTCCCCACAGTCCAAACACATGCGTCTACATGCGTACATGCGTACAATTTACATACGTAAATTGGCCACAGTGTTTGTGTGTGAAAGAGTGTGTATGGGTGTTTCCCAATGTTGGGTTGCAGCTGGAAGGGCATGCGCTGCATAAAACACATGCTGGATAAGTTGGCGGTTCATTGGCGGACTAAGCCGAAAAGAAAATGAATGAATGAAAATGCCTCATTCCAAACAAAATGAAATAAGGCTGTGTGTCCACCGAACCACCTGCACTGCAGAAACTGCGAGCGATTCTCCAACAGTTGATGTGTTAAAAAATGCTGAATACTGAGCATTGAGCATGAAACACACTCAGGACCTGCTACACAGTCGGCATTTTAAAAACTGGCATTTCTGCAGCACAAAAACACTTTACTGTATAATCAGACGGAAAAATATAATAGCAAATATTGTAAAAAACTATTTCTTACTCTGTTAAACATCACTTGGAAACATTTAAAGATAGAAACAAAGTTCACTAGAGAGCTAATGATTTTGCCTTTAACTGTATATAGGATCAACAAGTACATTTTCACATCCTTGCCAAGGATGAAGTCTGAACAAGCATGTAACAACGATAAAAAACCCAGCTAAATCTGGTTCTATAATCCATAACAATAACTTCTGTATAGTTTTAATGGCACCCGGGGCGAACCACCCCATATATGCCCAACTTTGTGTAGAATATGGACAAA
>CAIGQQ010008063.1:926-13405 GCA_903798035.1 Danio albolineatus
CTAGTATTATTACTGGAATAATACTGTAAACATATAATATTTACTTTAATAGACAAAAAGTATAATAATATTATGATTGAGCCTCTCGCTGTCTATCTTAAAATACGCTTTGCAGTAATAACGTTAAATGCAATTTATTTTAATATAAATTATTAGTGAACAATAAAGAGTTGATTTTATAAATTAAATAAAATCAGGAATTATTTTAAGTATTATAAAGTATTATATACTAATATATTAAGTATTATTTATGGTTATACTTTTAAATAACTTACGTCCAGTTTTTAAAATGTTTAAAACAACTCTTAAATTAATTTTAAACTTATATTAAAGTTATGTGGCTTAATTCATATTAGGTGTATGTTAACTTCATAACAATTTGTTCAAAAATCTATTTTAGATTTTTCAAAAATCTATTTTAAACGTAGAATGGTTTAAACAGTAGGTATTCAATTATTTTTATTATTTTATTTATTGCATTATGTTTAAATAAAGCAGAAGAATCATACGTTTTAATTAAACATTTACTCAACATGAATATCTAGATATGCGATGTCACCACACTTTGTAATCAGCTAACAACATATACTATATAATAGAAGACACCCGCAATACCCAATCAGATATATGATCCATATACGAATCTATCTTTTTCAAACAGTTATCTAATGGTTAGTCAATGTCTCCCTCATCAACAAACACACACAGGTACACTCAGAAGACATGGGGGAAACATGCAGAAGAGTAGGAATAAGCTAATACGCTATTACAGAAGGCAAGGCAAGGCAAGTTTATTTATATAGCACATTTCATACACAGTGGCAATTCAAAGTGCTTTACATAAACAGGAATAAAATTCAAGTATAAGAAAATAAAAACAAATGATAAAAAAACAGATTAAAATGAGTTAAGACAAGTTATAAAAGAATGAAAAGGAAAGAAAGACACAATAGTGCGATCTGTCGGACGTAGCACAGTGCTCATTCAGTAAAGGCACAGCTAAACAGATGTGTTTTCAGTCTTGATTTGAATGTGCCTAATGTTGGAGCACATCTGATCATTTCTGGAAGCTGATTCCAGCAGTGAGGGGCATAATAGCTGAATGCAGATTCACCCTGCTTTGACTGAACTCTTGGAATTTCTAGTTTATGTGATCCTAAAGATCTGAGTGATCTATTAGGTTTGTATTCAGTGAGCATATCTGTAATGTATTGGGGTCCTAGGCCATTTAGTGATTTATAGATAAGTAATAATACTTTAAAATATATTCTGAATGTAACTGGGAGCCAGTGTAAAGACCTGAGGACAGCTGTGATGTGCTCTGATTTCCTGGTTCTGGTCAGAATCCTGGCCGCAGCGTTCTGGATGAGCTGCAACTGTCTGACTGTCTTTTTGGGTAGGCCAGTGAGGAGCCCATTACAGTAATCCACCCTGCTGCTGATAAAAGCATGAACAAGTTTCTCTAAGTCTTCACTGAAAACAAAACATCTAATTCTTGCAATGTTTTTGAGATGATAGTATGCTGATTTAGTTACTGCTTTGACATGACTGTTGAAACTCAGATCTGACTCCAGGTCAAGATTCTTGACCTTATTTTTTGTTGTATGACCCTTAGAGCAGAGGTACGCATTCACCTTGAGAACCTCATCTCTGTTCCCAAATGCAATGACTTCAGTTTTCTCTTTATTTAACTGAAGGAACTTTTGGCACATGCAATTGTTAATTTCATCAATGCATTGGCAGAGGGTGTCAATGGGGCTGTAGTCATTAGGCAGTAAGGCTATGTAGATGTGAGTGTCATCAGCATAGCTGTGGTAGGAGATTTGGTTCTTTCTCATTATTTGGCTCAGAGGGAGCATATAAAGGTTAAACAGGAGAGGTGCCAGAATTGAGCCTTGTGGGACTCCACATGTCATGGGTGTCCACCTCGACCTATGGTCACCTATACTGACATAGTAACCTCTCCCTTCAAGGTACGATCCGAACCATTTGAGGACCGTCCCAGACAGCCCAACCCAGTTTTCCAGCCTATCCAAAAGTATGCTGTGATCGACAGTGTCGAATGCAGCACTGAGATCCAGCAATACCAGCACTGTTAGTTGCCTGAATCTGTATTTAGGCGGATATCATTGATTATCTTTATAAGGGCGCTCTCTGTACTGTAATGTGCTCTGAAACCAGATTGAAAATGGTCTAAACACCCCTTCAAGCTTAAGAACCTGTTAACCTGGTTAAAAACAACTTTTTCAATGATTTTGCCAATGAAAGGGAGATTTGAGATTGGCCTGTAGTTGCTCAGTAGAGTGTTATTCAGGTTGCTCTTTTTCAAGAGGGGTTTAACAACTGCAGTTTTAAGTGAGTTTGGAAAAATCCCTGAGAGAAGTGAAGCATTCACCACTTTCAGAAGATCCATTTCTAGACAGTTAAATACAGTTTTGAAGAATGATGTGGGCAGCGTGTCAAGATCGCAGGTTGATGTTCTCATAATTTGCACAATCTCTTCTAAGATTTTACCATCAATTCCCATGAAATCAGACATAATGTCTGATTTCTTAAGTTGTGATTGAGCTTGTCTGACGTGGACACAACTTGGCTGATTGGATGAGCTGATTGCCTTTCTGATATTATTGATCTTATCAGTAAAGAAATGAGCAAACTCACAGGGTTGGGGGGGTTGTGAGTCTCTCTATCATTGCAAAGAGGGTGCAGGTGTGATCTATATTGCTGTTTATAAGGCTTGAAAAGAAAGTCTGCCTAGCAGTGTTTAGTTCCACATTAAAAGCATGAAGACTGTCTTTATAGATATTGTAATGGACTACTAGTTTCGTCTTCCTCCACATACGCTCAGCTTTTCTGCATTGTCTTTTCATCATCTTTACAGATGTTGACCTTGCCCAAGGTCCTTTCTGTCTGCCAGTTCTCTTCCTGACTTTAACAGGAGCAATGTCATCTATGAAATTCTTAACTTTAGAGTTAAACAAATCAAGGAGAGAATCGACAGAGTCTGCAGATATGCTTGGTTTTAGTGATATGGCCTTCATAAACTGCTCACTAGTGTTCTCATTTATGCATCTCTTTCTGACAGGGACAGATCTGTCTTCAATGGCTGGAGTGATCAATACATCAAAGAAAATACAGAAATGATCAGATAGTGCCACATCTTTAACAACAGTCGATGAAATGTGTAAACTCTTAGTTATAAGTAGATCAAGAGTGTGTCCACGATTGTGTGTGGGTCCTTGAACATGCTGAGTCAGATCAAACGTGTTAAAAACAGTCATAAGTTCTTTTGTAGCATTGACTTCTGGATTATCAACGTGAATATTAAAATCCCCCAGCAATAGTAAAACAGTCAAATTCAGAGGTTACTATTGATAACAGCTCTGTAAAATCATCAATAAAAGCTGGAGAATATTTTGGAGGTCTGTAGATAATGATCAGTAAAATGCGTGGAGCACCCTTTAGTGCTATACTCAGATATTCAAAGGACAAATAATCACCAAATGACACTTGTTTACACTCATAGACATCTTTAAACAAGGCAGCGATGCCTCCACCTCTCCTATTAGCTCTGCAAACACTCAAATAATCAAAGTTTAAAGGAGCTGCTTCATTCAGGACTGCTGCGCTACAACTGTCATCGAGCCAAGTTTCATTTAAAAGCATAAAATCAAGGCAATTTGTGCTGATAAAATCATTGACTAGAAGTGACTTATTGTTAAGTGATCGGATGTTTAAAAGTGCTAACTTAACTGTTTTAGCTGTTTTCCCTACTGTAGTCTCAGATCTACATTTAATCGACACCAGATTTGAATGATTTGCTACACGGCTTGAAGAGGCCTTTGGTTTTCTGTCTCGTAATAAAACACATATCTGCGTAGAGAAAGCTACAGGCACACAGGGTTTCTGCTTGTTCTGTAAACATCTGATAAAGATACTGTTATCTAAGCAGGCACCCAACATACATCACCGACAGCTGTTGTGTTCACCAGCTGAAGATGGGGCGCTGTTTGAGCCCTGGTGGTGTGATCGTAGGGTTCTTCCGGAGGGTGGTTGTGGAGCGCGCCGCTTTTTGGGTGATAACTGGGGGCTTGCGGCAAAGGAGTGTGAAAATTTAGTTCCAGCAAACACCAGTTCCTCCATCTTTTTAGAAAAGTCCAAGTGAGGCGAGGAAGGTGACAGTGAGAGCATGTCTGGTGACAGGAGTGGCAGAGGTTGTGGGTCTGGAGATTCTGGAAATATATTTTCCTGGCTGTTTTCCTGAGGATCATTGTTGAACACTGAGATTTGCTGCTGTTCAGATGGATCACTGTCAGTCTGTGTTGGGCTCAGTGTGCAGGGCGCAGGCGGCAGTGTTTCTATCAACAGTGGTTGTTTTGGCTGCATGACGTTATCACTGTCCTTGTGTAATGCATCAGCCCCAAGTCCACTCAGGAGCTGATTTAAAGTCCTGTGGTCATCCTGACATTTGCTAGGTGTGTGTGTGTCATTTAGGTTGAGTTCAGAAGCACACACAGCCGATGGATGATGAAGGGAGAAATAGATATTGTCCTTTAACACCTTTGAACCAAGTTTGTTTGGATGAAGGCCGTCTGATGTAAATAGCTGTCTTTGGTTCCAGAAGAGATTGAAGTTGTCAATGTAATTCAGTCCTTTCCTGTTGCATGTTTTCTGCAGCCATACATTTAGGCCAAGAAGTCATGAAAACATATTTGTCCCTCTTGCAGGGAGTGGTCCACTGATGAACGGCTGAATTTTCAATCTTTCGACTGTTTCCAAGAGCTCACAGAAATCTTTCTTGAGCAGTTCTGACTGCTCCTTCCGAATATCATTCTTCCCCACATGGATGATAATCCGTTTTGCAGTCTTGTGCTTCTTCAGAATTTCTTTAAGTTCTTTGTTTACATCAGAGACCGTTGCATGAGGGAAGCAGTAAGTCATTGTAGCTCTGCTCCTGAAATTCCTGATTATTGAATCTCCTACCACTAGTGTTCTTATCTCAGGTGCGATCGGTGCAGAAAGCCGCTGTCTGGTCGGCCTTGAGCCTCTGCTCCGTGGAGAATTAGCTGCTGAGTCATGCGATCTCTGTCTGACTGCATTTGGGGATTCTTCACCCATATTACTCAAAACTTCATATCTGTTCTGAAGCTGTATTTGAGTCCGAGCTGTGTTTGGGGTAGAGGACGCTAATGCAGCAGCGTATGATCTGACCCCGCGAGTACCCTTTGGTCTCGCACCTTGTTTATTCCATCGGTTATCAGTCTCATTTTCAACAGTTTCACTCTGTTTTTCTGGGCTTAAAACAGTAGCTGGAGTAGATTTACGGGACTCACCGGCTGTATGCTGTGACGGTCCACAGTGAAGCGATCTTTTGTGATCCGGCAGTTCTGGTCGAATCGCAAGTAACTTTGTTTCAAGAACAGCAATTTTTTGTAGAAGTCTGTGACAGTGACTACAGCAGAAAGATCCTGAATTGATCCGATCCAGAGGCATTTTCACAGCCGTGTTTTCCCGTCTCAGGAATGTAAGCAGCTGGTAGCGGGAGGATTGTTTAGACGATAATTCCCCTCTTGTTGGTACAGTTGTATTCCAGAAAGTTTGTAGATTCGATGTTAATCTTCAAGCTGTGTTGTTTGAGCACTGTGCTGATAGGCTCAGGTTAAAATTAGAGTATAAAATATAAAAGCAAGAGCGCAGAGAGCGGAGTAATAGCAAAAGACGTCCGAACAGTAGCAAAGCAGGAAGTAGTGCTGTAATGTGGAGGCTGAGGCGAAGTTAGGATCCATGTGCAAGGTTTATTTTAAGGATGAGGCAAAGACATAATCGATAAACAGGCAAATAGTTGGCAACAGAAAAGCAGTCCAATCCAAGCGACATACAATGGCGTGAATCCAGAAGACGTAGTAAGAGTGCAGGCAGAAGTTCAATAACACAGTGAGCAGTCCAAAACAGATCAAGAGGGCAAAGACAAAGAACATACGTGAACAAGGCAGGCAAGGTCATCAACAGGATAGCAGTCATGAAAGTCGCTTGGAACGCTTGGTAAGGCAGGTAAACTGGCAATACTTCGCACCGAAGCATGGCCTGAGCTCTTCCTTAAATACTACCAAACAGGAAGTGAGCGCAGAGGGAGCGGAGCTGAGACAGTGGTTGGGCGAGGGCTCCCTCTGCTGGCGTGGTGTTACAAGTGCACAAGAGCATCAGTGGACAATTATCTAAAATATGCTGGAGAACAGCAGGTAGGGCTCTGTCAAGGCTGTCTATAGCTGCATCCTTAATCACATACTTATACACTACTCTATGCCATTTAGTAGTATAAATAGTGTAAGTAGTGCACTCACACTGAAATATTCTTTTATTCTAAAAAGATTAAGTGCACTTCAAAATCCCGGATGATGCACTTATTTAACCGTTGAAAAGAAGTGTGTGTTTATTTGAGTAGTATGAAGCTGCAGACTCGGAGCCTGCTGCATCTACAGTCCCCGCACCCAGAGTCCCGCATTCTAAGACCCCTCGTTTTTCGAGACAGCACCACCTTTCAAATTGGATCGGATACGCGTGAAGAACCAAAACACAGAGAGTATCGTCAATTTTATTCAATGATTTCTTTTTAAATCAAACTACTCTATAGCTCATAGATAAATCAACATATGAATAGTCTATTTAATATTTGTAATGATAGTTTGTAACAAAATTTGAGCCATTAATGTATGTTTTTGCTCCTTTTTTCCCCCGAAAATATTTTGATAGCTAACGTTAGCCTTTAACCTTGGATTTTTTGTAGACAAGCCAGAATAAAAAAATTATTAAATGTAGTTGACATTAAAGTTGACTAATTAAATACATTAAGTGTGTTAAAATCAAAGAATGTCATCATTAAATATTTAATCAGATTTACCTTTTTTTTTATTATCGGAACATATCTCCCCTAAAACTATAAATTGAATTAATGCCAGAGTAATTATTTTACTTTATATAATTTATATAGACTACTTAAATTAGTTCTTAAAACGTAAGTGGATCAATATTTATTTTACTGTGTTATGAAGTTGTTGCCAGCCATTTACAACTCATAGGCTATAAGTGCCTAATAATCAAATTTGCTATGCCTTCACTATGTATTAACCAGTCTATGGTATTTACATGTGAGTTAGAATGTGTCATTTGGCCTTTTTTGGGGGGTTTCTTGTTTTAATTTGTTTTGACTGAAATTTGACCGTATGGGCTCTGTGGGGTGGTCTTAAATTCTGAATTTGAGTTTGACTCTCTTTTTTTTGAAGATGGATATAACAATTATATACCAACCATTTAAAGATTAGCATTTCTAAATGACTCACCCAGGGCTGTAATCATTGTCAACTTCAACATTGTCAATTGATTGTCCAATATGCTCTTTAGCCATATTTTTAATGGTTATGCCAATTATTCATTGATGGCTTGTGTATATATAAAACAACACTTTTTGTTTGCCCCGCAGGATGTTCTCAATGGGAAACCATCAAAGTGGTTCCCCCTAAAGCCACGTGTGCCAGTCTTCATGGACAGTGATCAGCAGTGTGCCATTCTTTTTGAACACCTCAAAGCTCTGCTACACAATTGTCAAACTCAGCTGAACTTTACAAATGAAGTGGAGTTCATTTGTAGTTTTCTATGTCCTGAGGTAGACCCGCACAATTGTATTTGTCAATTGGATTGTTTCTATTATTGCCATATATGAGCCTTAATCCAGCGCCTTAGACCGCTCGGCCACGCTACCTCGCACAACTATTTTCCCTGAGCCATTTTCCCACCGACTTGTTTCACGTAGCGCAACAGCGCTGCGAAATCAATCCATTTAGCCATGCCTTGCTGGAGCTCCTCAACAAGGAAAGAGAGCTCCTTAAAACCAGGTTAGGAAGCACTTCCACCTTCCTGTCAACCACAATTCCGTCTCTAGTTGAGCACACCTCAAGGCGTTGGACGTCTACTCCAAATGGCAGCCAGCTGCGATGCATTTAAAAACAGTATTACAAGGTAACTGTTATTTCACAAAGGAGAGAAAGTGCTTGATTCCATCACAGCAGACCCCACGTTGTCGTTGTTACTACATTCAAATTCGGTTATAAAGTACGACGACACTTATTGTAAGTCATTACTGTTCCTGTTTCAACAGGGTGCTCTTGCTAAAGGAGCAGTGGCCGAGAGAGACCTCCAGTACAGACTTTGCTAAAACGCTGCAGTCTAATCCTGTTCGTGTGAAAGACACTTGCTCCTAAGCAAATGTGAGCTTGGGCATGTGTTGCCATAACAGTAACAAGTCTGCCGTGAGTTTCAAAGAACACATTAGACTGACTCGCTGCCAGTTTAAGTGCATTCTCACATTTCCAGCTTTCACTGAAAACACACACACTCACTCAAGTCGTCTGGCTGCCTCTCTAAAACCACCTCTGGCAGCAGTGGGATTCGAACCCATGCCCCAGAAGAGACTGGAGCCTTAATCCAGCGCCTTAGACCGCTCGGCCACACTACCTCGCACAACTACTTTCCCTGAGCCATTTTCCCACCGACTTGTTTCACGTAGTGCAACAGCGCTGCGAAATCAATCCATTTAGCCATGCCTTGCTGGAGCTCCTCAACAAGGAAAGAGAGCTCCTTAGAACCATGTAACCCTGTTGTATTAAAATCATTTGTATGTATGTAGATACCAAGTGATGTGTGTGTTTCTTTAAGAAATACGTGAGAGGGTACTCAGCAAGCTTGGTTGAGATGCCATGGGTTTAGTATAACTAATGTTATGTGGGGAGATGCTGTTATCTGATTGGGTGAATAAGAGAATGGGTTTTGCTCCTCCAATCAGGAGTGAATAGAGGGCGGAAAAAAAAAAGACGAGACGGGAGGAGAGGAAAGTGAAAGAGACTCGCGGCGTGCGTGAGAAAGACCGGGAAGTTTGTTCAGATTTTAGGCCATAAAATCTGTTATATTCCTGTTAAGTTGATGTTTAGTGTGTTTAGCAGCGCACACACGTTGCTATAACGAGACTGAAAGAAGATCTGACTCGCGGAGTGAGTGAGAGACAGTTTAAGTTGTATTTTGCATGAGGAAAGTTCATCACAGGGACTTCACTTACTGAAATTCGGTTCGATACCCTTACGAACTGAAAACTGGGAACTTGATAACGAACTGGCTTGAAGCATCCGTGTGAAACAAAGCACACCAGACAGCTGTGAGTGTCGCGGGCTCAACCAGTCTGCGAGCATCGATGGACGGCGAGTTTGGAGTTGGAGGGTATCAGATTACACCTGCGTGAGCCTCGTTCACTCATCGGATAATTGAGGTACCTTTATTTTGTTTGCTCGGCTGAGCGAAGGGGCCATTTGTTTGTTTCTGGGCCACAACGATCTCAAGCTGCACATCAGGCCTGCAACGGGGTGGGATTTGTGCGTGTGTGTATGAGAGTGTGTGTGTGGATCCACATAGTCATTAACGAGACTGGTCAAAAGTTTTTTCTTTCATTTTCTCTGTTATTATAACAGTATTTACTTTGTATTGTTAAAGTCAAGATTACAGGAGTGTTATAATCCATTGTTTTATCCCGTGAGTTCGGCTTAAAGCAGAATATTTGCTATTTGAGACATAGAGAGATAGTTTAGGAAGAGATTTTGATTTATAATTACATAAGGAACCAGTGAATAAGAATTACTGTGTTTTAATTTACCAATAGGAGAAACGCCTTGGTTTATTGGCATATTTGGGGAACTTTTGTATGCCTTAATTGATTTTTGTTTTCCTGTGCTGCATCTGAGCATAGAATATATACATTGGATGTAAAGAATACAATTTTATTTTATTTTTCCACATTACTGATTGAAGTTGTTTTTATTTTTTGATATAATCTAAATACACTTTTTATAGTTACTTACTGTGTTTTTGGGTACTTATTTGTCTGTTTTGATGGTATTTGAGTGATTAGTGAGTGCATTACATAAACAAACTCAGTATAAATTAAAAGTGCTCAGGTTAGTCCGACGTCCCGTGGATATATAAAAAGTAATCGTTGAACTCAGGCCCTTTTATCAGGTTCTTTTTATCTGGAGTTCAAAGGTAAAGGGAAAAAGGGTTACACCAGGTTAGGAAGCACTCCCACCTTCCTGTCAACCACAGTTCCGTCTCTAGTTGAGCACACCTCAAGGCGTTGGACGTCTACTCCAAATGGCAGCCAGCTGCGACGCATTTAAAAACCGTATTACAAGGTAACTGTTATTTCACAAAGGAGAGAAAGTGGTTGATTCCATCACAGCAGACCCCACGTTGTCGTTGTTACTATATTCAAATTTGGTTATAAAGTACGACGACACTTATTGTAAGTCTTTACTGTTCCTGTTTCAACAGGGTGCTCTTGCTAAAGGAGCAGTGGCCGAGAGAGACCTCCAGTACAGACTTTGCTAAAACACTGCAATCTAATCCTGTTCGTGTGAAAGACACTTGCTCCTAAGCAAATGTGAGCTTGGGCATGTGTTGCCATAACAGTAACAAGTCTGCCGTGAGTTTCAAAGAACACATTAAACTGAATCGCTGCCAGTTTAAGTGCATTCTCACATTTCCAGCTTTCACTGGGAATACACACACAAACTCAAGTCGTCTGGCTGCCTCTCTAAAACCACCTCTGGCAACAGTGGGATTCGAACCCACGCCCCCGAAGAGACTGGAGCCTAAATCCAGCACCTTAGACCCCTCGGCCACGCTACCCCATTGATTGAGTTGTCCCAATTTTACAAAAGCAAAATTTTACAAAGCCATTTTCCCACCGACTTGTTTCACTTAGCGCAACAGCGCTGCGAAATCAATCCATTTAGCCATGCCTTGCTGAAGATCCTCAACAAGGAAAGAGAGCTCCTTAGAACCAGGTTAGAAAGCACTCCCACCTTCCTGTCAACCACAGTTCCGTCTCTATTTGAGCACACCTCAAGGCGTTATGGTGCATTCACACCAGACGCTGAAGACGCGTCAAGTGCGAGTCATTTACATGTTAAGTCAATGCAAAGGCGCGAATGGGCATGCTGCGGCGCGATACGCGTGAATGGCGCGACGCAAATGACGCGAATTGCGCGAATGGCGCAGCGCGGATGGCGCGATACGCGCGAATGGCGCCGCGTGAATTGAGCGTTTTGCGCGTTTGACGCGTTTAACGCGCAATTCGCGCGCATCGCTTCCGTTTGAAAGTCTGAACTTCAGCGGACTTTCGCGCCGCGTTAACCAATCAGGAGCTTGCTCTTGTGGGGGTGTGATTATGACGTAGCGCCTGTTGTTGGTGTCTCGGGGGGAAATCCTCCAGCTGACACCGACAACAGTTCATCATACTCGGCTCAGCTCAGTCAGAAGCACCGCTGAAAGCTTCCATCATCCAGGTTCAGTGTCTGGAGGAGTTTATGAGCTCACAGAGCTCCGTGCACCTCTAAAATAATCTAGTGGTCTCATATACAGCTACAAACGAATGAACGCTGTGTTTCACAGTGTGAAACACAGTTATTCTCTCTATAAAACCCCTGTCAGCCATTTAGGAATAAAGCTACAGTCACCCATAAACAGAAGCCCTGCCCATCAGGCGAATCCGTGTCTTTTCTGAAGTCAATTTGACGCACGAATGAAGCGGATTTGACGCGCGAATGAAGCGGATTTGTACTCGCGAATGAAGCGAGTAAACTCAAATGTTTACGCGTCTATTTATGCGCGAATAGCGCGATTTTGCCGCTCGTGCCGCGTCTGGTGTGAATTCGGCATTAGACGTCTACTCCAAATGGCAGCCAGCTGCGATGCATTTAAAAAAACGTATTACAAGGTAACTGTTATTTCACAAAGGAATGTGAGCTTGGGCATGTGTTGCTGTAACAGTAACAAGTCTGCCGTTAGTTTCAAAGAACACATTAGACTGACTCGCTGCCAGTTTAAGTGCATTCTCACATTTCCAGCTTTCACTGGGAACACACACACAAACTCAAGTCGTCTGGCTGCCTCTCTAAAACCACCTCTGGCAGCGGTGGGATTCGAACCCACGCCCCCGAAGAGACTGGAGCCTAAATCCAGCGCCTTAGACCCCTCGGCCACGCTACCCCATTGACTGGGTTGTCGGCGGCCCTTTTCTGCCCAATTTTACAAAAGCAGAAGAGCAGCAAGGACGGCGAGCTTCCTAGTGAGGCCCTTCAACTTTGGCCAAGGAGCCCAAGTTTGGATGTGACCGGATGCCGCATGCCTTTGCACGTCTTTTTACTCAGGCAGAGGAGTCACTCTCAAGCATTCTAAAATGACTGCCTGGCAGCGGTGGGATTCGAACCCACGCCCCCGAAGAGACTGGAGCCTTAATCCAGCGCCTTAGACCGCTCGGCCACGCTACCTCGCACAACTGCTTTCCCTGAGCCATTTTCCCACCGACTTGTTTCACGTAGCGCAACAGCGCTGCGAAATCAATTCCATTTAGCCATGCCTTGCTGGAGCTCCTCAACAAG
>CAIGQQ010008097.1:634-24096 GCA_903798035.1 Danio albolineatus
TATATATATATATATAAATGGTGGAATAACAGTTTCAGTGTGCTTGCTCAGAAAAACACTGAAAGGGAAACTGTAGGTAATGAATTAGTGGATGCTTGTTTATTTCATTTTTTTATTTTAAATATCTCCTCAAATACTAAACAGTCTTAGGTGTCAGGGTCAAAAATGTATCAAACACTGTGAAAAAAAATATTGTTGCTTCCGAAAATTGTAAGCTAAGTCATCAATTTTACAAGTAATTTCAACATACACCAATTAAACTGCCCTAAACACATCAAGTTAACAATAGCACGACTTAAAATATAAAGTTGTAACCTGATTAACTTACCAAAATTAGTTACAGTAACATTAAAACGCATGTTCCCGTTTTGACCATATATATTTTAACAGTGTATGAGAATGATTGGATTGTCACCATGAACATTAAATCCTGGGGTATTAATTTGACAGCACGTGATTTGTTACATAATTAGATTTAGTGTTAAAATGTTTTGCAGAAATTGCATGGAAGTGAATTTGTTTTAAGGGCATTCGTTGGGTAAAACATATGCTGGAATAGTTAGCAGTTCATTCCGCTGTGGTTACTCCTGATAATCAGGGACTAAGCTGAAGGAAAATGAATGAATTGCTTGTGATTAGAATGTCAATATCTCATGTTTGAGCCTAATGAATTTTGATTGGTATTTCTATTTGCGCCATCTGGTGGCTAACAAAAACACTGTATGAATGTATTGATGAGAATCAACTGTCTGGCATAAAAGTCAAGTAAAAGTTTAACATAATAATAATAATAATAATAATAAACAATAATAATTAGTAGAAGTAATAATAACAACAACAACAATAATAATAATAATAATAATTATTATTATTATGGGCGCCACAGTGGCCTAGTGGGTAGCACGTTTGCCTCACAGCAAGAAGGTCGCTGGTTCGATCCCCGGCTGGGCCAGCTGGCATTTCTGTGTGGAGTTTGCATGTTCTCCCCGTGTTTGCGTGGGTTTCCTCCGGGTGCTCCGGTTTCCCCTACAAGTCCAAAGACATGCGGTACAGGTGAATTGGGTAAGCTAAATTGTCCGTAGTGTATGAGTGTGTATGGATGTTTCCCAGAGATGGGTTGTGGCTGGAAGGGCATCCGCTGCGTAAAACAAAATGCTGGATAAGTTGGCGGTTCATTCCGCTGTGGCGACCCCGGATTAATAAAGGGACTAAGCCGAAAAGAAAATGAATGAATGAATGAATTATTATTATTATTAATATTATTATTATGAAAACATGTATGTATTATTTTGTTTAAAGGTTTAGATAAAAATTTTATCTAAAATAATACATATAATAATAAAAAATATAAGAATATGGATTAATATGAAATAATATGAAAATGGGTTGCGTTCAAAGATGAGACGTCCAATTTTAGGTGAGTCAATTCTGTAATATTAATCGAATAATACATCAATGAATAAATAATGTTCTTCCATCATACATCAGAGCTTCATTCTGACCTGTTCTTATTAATATTATTAACATAATATTAATATTATCATATTAACATTAATATAATATATTATGATATTATTAATATCATTAATATAATATTAATATTATAATATGAACATTAATATAATACATTATAATATTAATATGAATATTGTATGTTAATTAGTCTTTTAATTAAAAAATATTTTATTGATCAATGGATAAGTCTGGTTTATAATGTGTTTACATATAGCAGCGTGTATAAAATGTATAGTAATGCTTAAAATTATGATTTATGAAATGATTTTTGTATATATTAATGAACCATTATAAGTCAAGGTAAAAATGTTTGATGGTCATTATTTTTCAGCACACACTCTACTTTATGGAGGAGAAAATGTCTTTTAAAAAAGTGCATTAAATGACAAGACAAAAACAATATCTCTGGTCTTATGCAAAATCCATGAACAGAGAATTAAAGAAGACACTGTACTATTAAAACAAAATACCAAAATAAAGCCTTTATTGTAGGAACTGCTGCGAATGGTTACACGGTGCCGGCAGTAGATTTACTCACAACAAATATGAGAACAGAACAAAACACAAACATACAAAATTAAAGAAATAAAGTCACAGAAGAAACAAAATATATACAGTTTGCACAGTAAACGCAGGCCTGATGTGTTTGCTGGAAAAGATGTTTGTTCGGACACAGGCTGAAGCATCATCTTGGTGTCACTTTCTCTTTTGGAAATCACGTATGAGGGCATCCAGCTGATAAAACCAACGCCAAACAAGTCAGACAGGAGAAACTCATAAAATCCAGTCATCACTAGCTTATGTAACTATTTGTTTGAGCACCCACCAGTATTGTCTTGAGGATGTTTCTGCCCTGGGGTCTCAGGTAACTGCATTTTCCTGCCTCACAGAGCTTCACTTCCTCTGAAACCTGATTTTAAAGTAAAACAGTAGGCAATGTGATCTTGTTTATAAAAATATCTTTCCAAGCAGAGCTACAACACCAACACAGTTTATAAGACACGTGACACTACAGTAATGTAACTCATGTCAATCCCTATAACGTAGTAATGCATTAATAAGAAATAAAAAATGTTCAAAGTATTCTTGTGATTTTTATTTTGAGAAAGGATGCATTCATTTACTAATGTGACTGAATCAAACTAACTAAAGTGGGGTTTTCTACAAAATTATAAGCAGCAAAGTTGTTTTCTAAATTGATAATATTAGGAAATATTCACTGCACACCAAATCAGCAAAGTACACTCTCAGAAAAAAAGGTACACGATGGTACAAATAATGTTCCTTGAGGAACAGTTTTGTACCTTTGTAAACATTGTACCTTATAAGGTACTGAAAAGACCTCTTATGATACTGTTCTGTGCCTTTTATGGTACAACTGAAATGAAGGAACACAATTGTTCTCATATAAAAGGTGCAAAAGTGTTGAACAACTCCTTTATTACAGTATCTATGAAAATAAATAAGACTGGAAAGGCAAAGTGTTTTTATGAATAATTTCCATTTTAAAACAAGAATCATCATTTAAAAGTTTATGTTGAAAGATACTTATAAACATAAATGTTAGTCCTATAATACAATAATAATAAACAACTGGTAAAATATAAAACTAGGTATTGTAAACTAAACATTTAAGGCTTTTTAATAAATGTCTGGTAAGCATTTTTGACACTGTTAAGGTACAAAGTGTCTTGTCACTGTGGTGGTACCTTTCACAAAGTATACAATATTGTATCTGCAGGTTTTTAAAAACACATTTTGGGTTCCCATGATACAAATCATGACCTTAAAAGGTACAAATTTGTTTCTTTTCTTAAGGTACAATTCTGTCTCATAAAAAGGTACTGCCCCAGTGACAAGGGTTTGTACATTCTTTGGTACAACATTGTACCATTTTTTCTGAGAGTGTAGACTGATTTCTGAAGAATTGGGCGATGCTAAAATTCAGCTTTGTCATCATAGGAACAAATCCCAATATATTCATATAGAAAACCATTATTGTCAGTTGTAATAACATTCAGAAAAATGAGTGTTTTACTGTAATTTCAATCAAATAAATGCAGCATTAATGAGCAGAAAAGCCTGCTTTCACAAGCATTTAAAACTTCCACAGTCTCCAAATGTGATTATTTAAATTTAATTAACTTACATTTTGTTTATTTACACAAAACAATATTTTAAAAATGTAAATAAATAAATCAATCACTACACTTCCCCCAAAACACAAAGTCCCCTTCAATTAAACAAAGATTTGTATTTATTATATGCTAAATTATACTTATATTTCAAAACTAATTATACACTTCTAATCTAATCTAATCTAATCTAATCTAATCTAATCTAATCTAATCTAATCTAATCTAATTCCCCAAAGTAAAAGGAAAACCAACACACCACACAATGAATTAACTAATTTTTAGCACAACTTTTCTTTGTTAAAAAAATCATAAAGATTGTACATCACATTAATGGAATAACAACATTTTCTCAGAGAGATACAAATATTACTACATAGGCCTATATCTATGAAATAACTTACTATTTTAAAGTTTTAATATTTAGTCTATGTTGTTAATGAATATTGTCCCACCTCTGCCGTGTCGTAGAGGTCTATCTCTCTCTTTCCTCCAGGGTACCAGCCGTGAGACCAGTGTTGAGCGTCGCTCAACTGAGCACTCAGACACAGCATCAGCCCCATGACCAGCAGCAGCCTGCAGACCAGCACCATCACTGAGGAACCACACAAACACACACTGATTATACTCTGAAGCAGGTCTATGTTTACCAGAGTTATGCGTTTTCCACTCAGTAGCATTAAGACAGCGTAAAGACAGCATGTTTGATCAGTCTTCAATCCCAATACAGGTAAAGTTTTTTAATAACCTGTCAAAACTGAACAAATTAAGACACCAGTCAGAAAACAGTTCAGCCTAACTTCACTTGTTTATAGGGTGCGGACGGATTTTTGGTTACAATTTATACACATTCTGTGAATTGTTTTGGTTTCATTTAAAATGTTTTAAATATGTTTTCTTAAACCCAACTCTTTCTTAGGGTGAGATCGAGAGACAAGCGGGTGTATGGGTATGTTGAAATGTTATGTATTGTGTCCAAAAATAGCCTAAATTACACAGCTTTTACTTTTAAACTTAGTGTTTATTCATGTTTTTCTGACGCCTCATAATGCTTTCTGTGAATCATTGGAGTAACTTTGGCTAAAGTGTAATCAATTGCTGACAAACATTACCAAGGTGTAACTAGTCTATAAAAATAACAGTTATTTTTATTGTTTATTATTACAGGAGCAATTATTAATTACTATTACTATTTGATTTTACTATTAATATAACCAAATATATAAAAATAAGTGTTGTTTTTATAGTTTTGGTTATATTTTCTTAATAATTGCTCCTGCAACAATATTACAGTAGTGTTAAATAGCCTAGTAGATTATCATTGCGATAATAACGGCAAATTAAAATTCCAAATTGACGATTACTTTCATGGAGGATAAATCTTAAGTGCTAAGAATAACGTAGCCTATCGCTCGTTCATTTTTTAATATATAGACTTTTAGAGCTCAACCTATTTGTAATTATTCAAATCCTCTACAATTTAAGTTCTCCAAACTGGAAATGGTAGCCATAATTAACAGTTTAACAGGCATGTTTGGAAAAAGGTGGATAGGAGGAGCTCAGTCATATGATGAATCTTACAAACATGAACATTCTAGATTTACAATCACCGTCAGGAACTATTATTCTACCTGAAGAACTGGACTATATACTTTTAAATGAAGAACCATATAAATATTTCTATTTTTTGGCTTTAATAATTAGGTGGTTTACATTATAAATATAGTCATGACTGAAAAGAACGCAGGATGCAATGACATTCGCCTTCAGTACATTGTTGCTTAAGAAAGAAGATCTTTCAATTCCAATAACGTATATATAAACACATAAAAAAGTCTACCTTTGAAATCTTTTGGCACGTGTTCTCGAAGTATCTTCTGCCGTAGCTCCTCTACTGAAGTCCTGGTGTTGGTAATCCTGAAATGGTCTCCTTTTCCTCAAGTGTACGGTTGAGTGAAATCACAGAGCTTCTGAAACACTTCTGTCACTTATTCTCTGAAATCTTCGTCCTCCTCTTCCACACAATTTATGTCCCACCGTACATCTCCCCTCCCCGTCTGAACACACGCACACTTTGACCTCCCGAATCTTCAAACACTTTGACTGGTCATTGTGGTTCCACTGGGAGAAAAGCATGTGAAAGATGAGCTCAATTCCAATTATCATCTTCAAACACCGTTGACCCTCTAGGGATGACATCCTCTTTTCACCAACACAACACTCACGTCAATGTGTTATGCATTAAAACGTGTGTAAATTCAACATTATTAAGGCTCAGGCATATATATATATATATAAGCTTTTAATTAACAGTAGTAGTGCTTTTTATTAGGATTTTTAACTTGTTTTTAATATGTTTTAGCATGTTTCTTTTATTGATATGTGTTCTTTTACTTGTTTTCACTTATTGTAAAGCACTTTGTGACTCAATGTCTGGGAAAGGTGCTATATAAATAAATCTTTACTAAATCTTTACTATAATACACCAGCATTAAAAGAAATACACTGGTAACCAGTGCACCTGAGGATAGATTTTAAGATTCTTTTATTAGTTTATAAGGCACTACATAACCTGACACCTTCTTACATTTCTGACTGTTTATCAGGATACAATCCAAGCCATTTGCTATGCTCTTCTGGCGCTGGACTTTTAGAATTTCTTTCTGTAAATCTGATGCGATCTGGTGTTACTATAAGCTCCAAAATTTGGAATTGTCTCCCAAATGAAGTGAAAGAACTCCCCTAGCATTAATGTTTTTAAAAAGCGCGCACTTTTTAAAGTTGCATATGAATATAACAGAATGTGAAGTGTATGCATTTTGTGTATTTATGTACATTGTGTAGGTGTATGTATGTGTACATGTACAGTGTGCACATCTATATGCATATGTAAGGACTGTTGTGTGTGTGATTGTGTAGACATACACTGTAAAAAATGCAGGGTTCCACAAAATTCATTCATGTTGTCCCAACACAAATCGACTAAGTTAACATAACACTTTTAACAAATGTATGTGGACTGAACATAAAAAACTAAGTTGTCCCAATTAAATCTCAAGAATTATGTTGTTTCAGCTCATTTTAAATAAGGAAGTTGAACAAGCAAAAAAATATATATATATTTGAGTGTATGTACACGCATATGTGCATGTATGCTTTTATCCGAGTATATATTTGTTTGTTTTATTTGTCCATACATGTGTTTATTTGGTTTATTTTATAATGCTTGTTTGTTGGAAAAAAAATTGTAGTATTATTAAAAAACAAGTGCCGGTATTGTGTTTTACATTTATACAATACTCTATAAATGTTCAACAGTTTCAGACATGGCAGCAGCTCCAGTGACCTCAATATCACACATTCTAGATGAGCATGTTTTATTTAAAAAGTCAATGTCTCGCTAATTTCCTCTAAGCTGTGAAAAGTGGCCACGATGACCTCACATCCGTGATCTGTGTCACCTTGACCCACACAAGATGCAAACTGGGCCAAAGGGAGAAAGCCTTTGCAAACACACCACCCGGACTTCGCTCTTAATTAGAGAGAAGGTCTCCCATGGGTGAGAATGTGACGGACGGCGTATCACTGACTCATCGTTGAGTTTCAACTTCTGATTGAGTTCCTGTCAAACACTGTTTAAACACGCGCAGGGGTCTGCAAGGATAATCCATCCACATCCTGACACTGACACCAGGTTTAAAAGGCCAGGAAAGATGCGAGACAAGGTGACGCAAGGTGACATGACTCACTACTCGAATTTCCCCTCAGGGATCAAATGTATTCCACGCTCCGGGCCTTACAAATAGAAAGGTATTTTCAGAGATGTATGTATGCCAGTTTAAAGATATTTACTGACACATTCAGATATTTAGGGAAGACAGGTTTGCTGAATTGACACAATCTCTAATAGATTTTGTGTTTACTTATAAATACCATGAGAAAACATTTGGAGTTGGTACTCTTTAATTGCTTCTGAAAGGAGTTTCTTAAGCTCAAAGTACACTTTGGTTTGAACACTTAAATGCACAGCCTTTCAAAGTATATCCCATTGGATAGCATGGACAAACACAGGCACTTAACCCGTTCTGTATGCACTAGAAAGAGTCATTCTTGTCCAGGGTTGGTATTTTTCTAATCAGATGACATCTTATAACCCCTTTACAAATGAAATTGGAAATGCTGCTGCCATCTTAAGTAGTGTTTTTGTTTCTCCTCAGAGTTGAAGGGTTTGATTTGGTGCCATGTACCCGTCAGATGGGAGATAGGCAGGAAGTGTAATAGGGGCTGGGTGATCTGTGTAAGTAAACCACACACCTTTGGTCTCAAGAGGTGTGCTAACGCCCTTGTTAGCATACCTACCTTTCATGCTGTAACGAAGAGTTGAATCCCTTTTCATGCGGGACATGAAGAATCTGAGGGGTTAACATTGGTGCCACAAACTGGATGGCAGTGGGGTTTAGAGCTGCAAGTGTAATTAGGCTTGCAAGTAGGAGATGTGCAGGCATACAATATTCCCCTGGTCTCAAGAGGTGTGCTACAGTCTATGGAAACACAAAGCAAATGGCAAAGAATTAGCTCCAATAAGAACTGACTATGTTGTTGCCTTGCATAGGCTGCATGTGGTCCAGTTTGGACCAAAAGGCTAGATGTGAAAACACCAAACAGGTGCCAGCTATATAAACGAGAATGTGCATTTGCCGGTGACCTTAGACAAGCAGCTTCTCTTCGATGGACGTCAATCGATCTCCATTCTCTGGCACCTAGACTGCAGCGCTGGTTTCTCTCAAGGATTTTATTTTATTTTTTTCACTTTCGTCAATTGGTGAAGTTAGTTCCTTGCCACTTTCACCACTAGCTTGCTTGGTTTGGGAACTGTGGAGCTGCGCATCGATGAATTTGCTCTTCAGTGTTTGGACTTTCAGCAGTGAAAATTAAACCACACTGAACTAAACTGAACTTCAATTCTGAAAACTGGACTGACGCAGTTTCAACTTACTAGAACTTCTATGTTAAGCTGCTTTGACAAAATCTACATTATAAAAGCGCAAAAAGACAAATTGAAAAAACAGCAGAGTATAGACAGGAAAGCGTGGGGAGCTCAACGATGGGTTGTTGCTGCCCAACAGCCAACCATTGCTTGGTGTGTCACTTACATTGTTTCCATAATGGGAAGGTGCAGGAGTGAGTTTTTCAACTACACTGAAAAAAATGATTCATTGGATTTACTAAATTTTAAGGTAAGTGTTTGCAAACAATTTCCAGGGACTGGATTTAAACTAATTAAATTTAGTAACTTAATTTGTTTAAATTCAGCCAATATAAATTGTTTGCATAAAAAAATACAATAAAAAAATTGCAAATCCAATGAATATTTTTTTATTTACAAAAAGAAAAATGACAGGAGATAAAATCTCAAGCACTTTTATTAGGTTTGAACAGTATCTTGTTTAGAAAGGCCGTTTGGCATTATATAATTATATATAATTTGCATCATATATATAATTATATATATACATATATATATTCAAATTTGAATAACAAAACACTAGAAAATAAAAACAGATGCAAATGAAAAATAAGATTTTAAGACAATAATACCAAATTAAAAACAAGGGAAAAAAACAAAAAAACATTGAATACATTTCAAAATGGTCCCAGTACAGTTTAATATACAAGTATCTTATAAAAGCGAGGGAAAGATAAAAATAAAAGCAAGGCAACAGACAGGAATGAAATATAAATAAACTTACATTATGTACAGAAGGGTGCACAAAGAGGAAAGAATAAAAACAGAAAAAGGAACGTTTCAGTATTAACGGAACAGTTTTAAATTTAGAAACGATCCAATCAGATCTCAGACGAAATCCTCAAAATGTGATTGTTGGAGAGCACAACCCTTTACTTTTCAGCCTTTCTCCTCGTTCCTCCAGACACTTGGCTTCCCTTTTTGATCAGATTGCGCTCCATACACTAAGAGCTTGTGTTTCGAGGGCTTTGACCTGAAGTCTGTTACTTCCTCCAGGATGGTTTTATATGGTATGTAAAGGGAATAATGTTAATAAAAAAAGCTTGAAATCCTTGACACACCAAAAACACAGAGAGCAACTAACCAGTAAACGCCTGGGTTCCATTACAGATTATCATACGCCATACGGGCCACGATGTCCGGTTGTGGGATTGGGACACATGGGCTACAAAAGAGCAGGCGGGAATATGCTTGAAGCTACAGGAACGTGATGAGGCACTTTCCCACCTCTGAAGAAGGATCCGGCCCCTGAGAGGCTGCTATTGGCACAGTGTCTCATATGGAAAGGGTTGGTGTGACTAAGCAAATCACAACAGTTGAAAAATCACACAATGTTCAAGCACGTCCGTCAGCATTTCATGGGACATCTTAAGATGAAGCTGTATATAAGAGATCCGTAATTCATTGACACATCATGGATCTGAAATAATATATAAAAGGTTTCCATCGAGATCCCTGTTAATATGGAATGACCGATGGGTGAGGGAATTCGAGCGACACCCATTGGGTTTTACATACATTTAGGAGCAAAAACATTTCAATAAACGTACATTTCTAACCACAAGGCAGTGTGGAATGAGAGCTTAAGTGGTTTGTTCACAACAAAATGAATCCTGTCATTATCGACTCACCGTCATGTTGCTCCATTGGAAGTTCACACAAACTTCAGTTAAACCAAAGTGAAAAAAAATAACTTTATATGAACGTATTTCATTTAACCCTTTGTTCAGGTATAAAGAACAATCAACCAGAATAAACAGAAGCACAAAAACACCTAATGCACAATATGGTTGTCTCGATACTGGAAATTGTTACCAATCGATACTGAAACTTAAAAAAAACGTCCATTTCCCGCTAACATTTGAGTGGTGTCGAGCACATTCTTAAACACTGCTGATTTGCCATTGTGTTTTCAACAGAAATGATTGTGAGAAGGTCACTTAGTGTGGCTGTTTACTGAGTGTAACTACAGATACAGAGACACTAGAGCATTTTAAAGCCGCGATTCATCAGCTGATTGCTCGTATGTCAGCTCGTATGTCAGCTCATAGACAAACCAGCTGATCGACATGACTGAAATGCTCCAATGTCCCTGTATCTGTGTTTACACTCAGTAAACAGCGGTGAGTTCGGTGAACTGACCAGCTTCACGGCCAATCACAGTCATTTCTGTTGCTCAACAGCGCTAAAATGTTCACGGGAAATGGACGTTTTTAAAATTTCAGTATCGATTGGTACCGAATTCCAGTATCATGACAACCCTAAAGCACAAGAACAAATGTTATTGGTTGTCACACATCAAGCAAGCACGATTGAATCTTGGTGACCCAATTTGAAATGTATAAACATTTAAAATGTTTTCACGTGAATAAAAGCCTAAATTAAATATACATATATATCCTATAAAGTCTTCATGTCTCTTTAAAAGATTGGATTAAACCACTGGAGTTATATTTTTGAAAACTAAATGACTTTCAATGGAACAGAAATCGATTTGATTAAAAACGTTCTCATTCATTATTTGAAAAAAAAAAAAACAATTGTGGGTTTGGAACGACATGAGGGTGAGTGCATGACTTTGAGTTTTAACTTTGGGATGAACCAACCATTTATCCTACAGAAAACATTCACCAAAAATCCAATGACAATCAGCATTACATGTTTAGCTTTCATCTCATAACGTCTCAAATGAAATATGAACTATGTGTGGCACTTTCACAAGTTAAACCGATGATAAATGTTCTCATTTCTACCATCATCCATCTGTTCCTTTAGAAAGAAGAAACTGAAAGCACTCGTCGCCACTATGGGCCTAATATCTATTGTTTATCGATCCAACTGGCTCAGTGGAGCTGGAAAGGGCTCACTGACTTCAGCACAAAGGCTGAAGTCCTTCAAACGGGCAGGAACAGATGATCAGGTGATCATGTGTCAATTTGAACAGAACTTTCTGGATCTATTATGCGCCAGTAGTCAGCCTGGCGGGACCATTAATCTTGGAAGGAAGGAAAAGTAACTGCCTGTACATAATGAAAGCTTCGTGTACAGTTGTTAAGGCCAATCAAACAGACATCCAGGCGAGTAAACACATCACTTCCTTGGTTACAATCACAAACACAGAAGGTGCTTTTAGAGTAATCTAGAAAAGAAGTAAGGATGAAGAGGGTACACCCTCCTTGTGAGGGGACAAAATGCTACAAAAGAAAAAAGATGAAGTCTGAAGCTGTATCTCCTTTTATCTAAACGCTCAGGGAATCCTCTCCTCTTGTCTTTTTAAGTATTACTCTAATATTTTCTAGTTTGGACTAAAGCGGATAACAAATCGGTCCTGACCCATTGAAACAAAACTGACAGCACAAAGACACGTTTGACCGTTTTAACATCTTCGATTTTGAGTCATACCCCTCAGAAATTGTAAAAATAATAATAAAAATGGACACAACGAGAGTGTCAAAACACAAAATGTTATCTGTCACTCCAGTGAACACAATCAAAAAGCACAGTGAATTTTTAAATTGTGAACACGCTCGATTACTGTGCCTAATAATGCACCGCGATTGGTTCGAATTTGTCACTTTGTGCGCTACGTAGCTACAGGCAACAGCAAAGAGGTATTGAGCTGCCATTTAAATAGTTTTCAGTCACTCAACTGCAGAAAAAGAAGGGATTTTCTTGTAAAAACACCCAGGGAAAAGCACCCTCGTCTTGCTACCGCTCTTTTAACGTCTGTCTCCATAGCGCCGCTTTAAAATATTCATGTATGCATTTATATACCAGTAAACTATATTAAGGTCACTCTAAAAGCCGCAATGGAACAGCTTCTAAAACCAAAAAGAAGCAAAACAAAATTACAAGAGCATATTTACACTGAGAAAAATGGGAAAGGGCCGTATTAACAAGAGCAATATTACAAAATATTCAAGGCATCTCTAATGGTGTTTTCTTTGTTTGTTTTTTTCATTCCACTTTCGGCATCATGTTCTCGTGGTTGCCGGCCAAAGGATTTTTGTGTTCCCTTTTGCTTTGCGCTGGCAGTCCGTCTCGTTTAGCTGTGTTTACGTGAAAGTGTGGACGTGAGTGCGAGACTGGTAAAGTCTGGTGAGCGTGGCTTTACTTGAAGTTGGCGTAGTCAGAGAAGGCATCGATGTATTCCTGGACCACTTTGTAGCAGAACTCGTACTGCTCCTGTGGGTAAAAGCAGGACAATGTGAGCTAAACAGCGCTTGAGATTTGAGTATTAGAAACAAAACAAGACAAAAACCTTAAAAACTTGGTTCATGAATATTAATTAGCTGATGTAATAGTAGGCCAATAGTCCGCCTGCATTTTGATATTGGGAAAACCTTTAGATTTAGTCTTTTGCTTATCCTTAAGGTCGATGCTTTATAAATCTGGCGCCATGGACAAACAAAATGACTATTGTCCAAAAAGTACAGACTTAAATTTCTAAGAGTGACAGTAATGAAATGCAACGGCCTAGCTCAATCGTCAAACTTAAAAGGCTGCAATTTACATCAATAAAATGGTTCTTAAAGAGCCCCTATTATGGGTTTTTGAAAATGACCTTCCATGAAGTGTGCAACACAGCTCTAAGTGAATGAAAACATCCTGCTGAGGTTTAAATCTGAAATTATCTGAATATAGATTTTTAATCAAATGCATGTTCGTATTGACGTCGACATGAATCAACACCAAATATTGTCTGTGCCAGATCCGGTAAAACGTGAAAACGGCTTTCTCTTCAAATGCTAGCAAACGGCAGGTGTGTGGGTCTGATCATGACTGAAAATGAGTGAACGTTCTGGTGCTTAATGCAATTATCTACCCTGCAACGGGAGATTCGTTGGCTATTTGTTAAAAGAAGGATCAGAAAAGACTATTGATGTATGGGACTTTGTCGGAGCTTGACAGGAACTTTATCAGTACACAGAACGCAGCACATGATGCTTTGTTTACCGATTTAAATGCATTTGTGAGCTCGCGATCCTCTGCCGCTTGTTGCTATGGCCACCGTCAGCTGTTACTACACACGTATGGTGGTCTAGTTTCAAAATAGTTCAGCTTTTGCCACTGTGTGGATTAATACTGGATGTGTGTCGTTGTTATTACTTAAGGTTAAGAATATAGTAATATGCTGGTGTTTAACTGCATTCTTTAATGAACTCATTAAACTCATTAGCATTGGGCTCACACATACACTCTGCACTTGGATTACTTCAACAATGTTGATAATCTGTGGTGCGTGTTTCTCTCTGTCTCACTTTGAAGGCAGTCAACCAGTCGTAACAGACTGGGTCATTGGACCAATCAGTGCAGATTAGCATCTCGCTAAGGAGGGGTTTGGAAACAAATGAATCGCTGAACAAATCATATGAGAGTAGTTGAGATAATTAGGTAAAACGAAAAGCATATTATAAGACAATGAAAGTGTTTTTGACCTTGCATGCATATCAGCCAGTTGATGGAGACCCCCTAAACCAAATATTTTTTAAATGCATAATAGGGACTCTTTAATTATAAGCGTGTACAGTTACATGATGTGAGCAGCTCTCACAATCCTGTGTTTTCAATGTCTCCTAGCAACTCGTGTTCATAGTAAACATCACACCACAGAGATGAATATGATCTGCATTTATGAATGCAAAACATGCACAATAATCTTTTAAAACGTTTGTAAGCCAGCAGTTTTGATTGGTTTCCTAGGGTTTTTGGGCCAATAAAAAAGATTGGTGGTTTAATGTTTGATGAGCAAAATGTCAAAAATTAAGACAAATTGATAAGACACCTATTGTGATTTTAGTGGATTTTCAGTGGAGCATGAGCTATGTATTTTCTCACCAGTGTCTGCACCATGTGCGGTCTCTGTAGTCTTAGACTCTTCACTGTCTGGAAAACGTCCAGAATGCCCTCTGCCTTCACCCGCTCCAGGACTGTGCTCAGAGCGCAGAATGTCCCCGTGCGTCCTGCACCAGCACTGTTAACACAAAAACATCAATTACCCACTGCTCTGTGGATATTAATGAGACACCTTCCTACTTTCCTTCTCTTAATTGGCTGACCCTGAAATCCCACCGGGCACAGGAGCTCCATCTGTGTTTCATCATCGCCGAACGCTTTGGATATGTAATTACGGACAGGTTTTGGTTAAGTCATAATATACCAAGCACACAAGGACTCTATCCAGAATTAAAAACCACAAAACCGTGCTTGAGCTGCCAAACCAGTAAGACAGTGTTAAAGTTGGCTTTCCTGTCTAACTAAAATATCCTGTATATGCACACCAGAAGATTTATGGCTGGATTGAATAACTACTTGTGTAATAAGTAATAAGCCGAGTACAACCACAAATAATTCATTAAATAACAAAGTATTTCCTGCTTTTGTTTTATCAGTTCCCTTAGGAAAACGGAGACAGTCAAGTGAAACATACGATACAGTTAATAAGGGAATTTTTGTTTTATTTTTTATTTTTTTAACAAATATACAATAAAATAATTATAAGTAACAGGAAAGACATTTATAATGCTTCTGTTTTTTAATTAAAATCCTTTCGAACTTTGCATTAATTAATGAATCTTTAATTTTTTTTTAATTATGACTGATTTTAGTATGCAACAGTTATAAATATTACATATATTGAATTATAAATACAAAGACACACACACAAACATACGCATAGGGCGGAAGGATAAAATCATGTTAAATTGTATTGAAGTATTTCAGATTTGATGCTCTTGATTGGCTAGAGGGTGAGGTGTGAGGTGCGGCTTACCTGCAGTGCACAGTGATTGGGTGGTTTCCAGACTGTTGCTGCTGCTTCTGAACCGCTGCAATGATGTTGATCATGCCCTTTCCATCAGACGGGATGCCCACCTCCGGCCAGCCATGGAAATGAAACTGCCGCACAGCGCGAGACTTGTTTTCCTGCAGAGATAGAAAAAAACAAAAAAACAATGCCATGTACACAAATACAAGAGAAAAGCACAGACACACAAATTATTTTTGTTTCTTCTAACATAGACTCACTCTGTTATTGGTGACGAGAAGGTCCCTAACAGTGTAGCTCTCACATTCCTCCTCCCTCTTCAGCTCAATGGACATGTCTCCACAAACCATCACGCCGTCAGTAGGCCAATACTGAGCACACTTCTCCTGCAGATAATGGAAAAAACAAAACGAAAACAGATTTCTTCAGAGTTGTGATGTATGGAATGATATTTCCACGTTAAACTCATCTGAACTAAGAAAAATCAATCTCAATAGGCATTTATAATCATAGTTTTGCCATATCACACATAAAAGTGAATATTTTACAACATCATGCTATACACTATAATCTGGACTTGCTGCATTCCAGAAAACAACATTTGAATGATTTTTTAAAATGATATTTTTAATTTATTTTTTTGGTTTCTAGCCCAGACCGTTAAGCAAAAAGGCAACGATCACAGATACCTCAAACAGAAAGACAAGAATGGGTTGACTTTACCTGTCCTCTTTCCTCCAGCTCGGTCAGCATAACGATAGAGCAGCTCCTCCACTCCCAGATCATCCTCCAGTAGTCCTCAATGGTGTGCTGGAGCGGCCCCTGACACGCCATGTAGGAGTCTTTCTGCCTGTAACCCTGTAGACACGTAGGAAAAACAAGTAGATTTCACATATTTGAATAGAGTGGACACTTTGTATATGATATGTAATTGCACTAGGCATGTGACAGTTTAACCTTTTCATTGCATAGTATTTGCAGTATCATTTATAATAACATGCCATACTATTACTTTCCATTGTATTAAAAATAAATAATAATAATCCCGATAAATATTATAAATATTGCATAAATATGCCCATTTATTCGCAACAAACAATTTTTACACTAGCTTAATGTGGTTTTAGGGTAAATGCAAATAACAGGATATAGAAACACATTTGCCACATGAACCCTGACGTAGCAAACATTATACCCATGTAAAGAATCAGCTGACTCCATTATGCTTGCCTTGTTTATTGTTGGTTACTAGGTTACCAATACTATAGTAAGCTGCTCTAACAACCTGATGAACACACACTTTATCGCATTTGTGATTTCTTCCTCTTTTTTGCAAACTCTGAAAAGATTCGCTTCACGGTTAGATGAAACCCAGCAACTCATCACAAGCTGCTAACATGAATGGATGACAGCACTGCACATCACATTACCTTTGTATATAACTACAACAGAGTCTATATGTTTTACCAATCCCTAAATTATAGTGTAGTCTCGGGAATTGTAAAGATTGTTCATTTGAGACCCATTCTCTCAGTAAACTGATCCTTAACCACATATACATCCTCAATAGCAACAAAAGTTTTTTTTCAATACAAAACAATCCATTAAGTACACAGAACCTAACAATTATTAGTTTATTTATACTTGTAGAATGTTAAGTAATCAGCTCAAACACATTTTTAATTTCTAAAATCAAATCACAGGGCAACAGGGTGGCTCAGTGGTTAGCACTGTCACCTCACAGCAAGAAAGTTACTGGTTCGAGTTCTGGCTGGGCCAATTAGCATTTCTGTATGGAGTTTGGATGTTCTCCCCATGTACGCGCTGGTTTCCTCCGAGTGCTCCAGTTTCCCCCAGTCCAAAGACATGGCCTATAGGTGAATTGAATAAACTAAATTGGTCGTAGTGTATGTGTGAATGAGTGTGTATGGATGTTTCCCAGTACTGGGTTGCAGCTGGAAGGGCTTCCACTGTGTAAAACATATGCTGGATAAGCTGGTGGTTCATTCCACTGTGGCGACCCCAGATTGATGAAGGGACTAAGCTGTTAAAATCTACATAGACTCTGTATTGCTAAAACTTTGCAGTATAGATTAAAAAAAAGAATTATTAATGCTAATCCATTTTTCTTTCTAGAATTACTATATTCTGAAACAGATCAACAATCACCGTCCCAGGCTGTAAATCTCAACATAGGCGTCCATTTAACTTTGTGACTGAAAAATATGTTTAAACCACTCCCAAAAGAAAACACAGCACACTGTGTGGTCTCTCAATGGAGTGTGGAATATTGCAGCATTTCTGTTAGGGTTCAGTGAGCGGTATTTCGGTTAGTTGGAAATAAATGTTGGCTGAGGTTTTACTCACATCTATAAAAGAGGCGTTGATGTAATCCGTGTTCTCCTCTCCTCGTTTTACAGGGATGATCACTCTGTTAAACTCATCTGGGGGAAAAAAACAGGGAAAGTTCAGGGAGAACTCAGGAATACACATGCAGATAAATGTACACCATAAATTGACTGGATTGTTTTGGATTTGAATATATTTCTAAATCTAATTTATTCCTCTGATGTCAAAGAAAAAAAAATCAGCATCATTTAGTCGGTGTCAAGTGACCCTTCAGAGATTATTTTAATGTTCTCATTTAGTGCTTAACAATAATTATTTTTAGGATTCTGTCATTACAAAAGAACTAAATTGCATTAAAATACAAATATTCAATAATAATGTAAATGTCTTCACTGTCACTTCAGATAATGCACATCTGTTTATTAAAACTATACATGTCCTCCAAAATCTCTCGACATTTTTGACCCTGAACATATTTAACCTTCTGAAATCATCCATATCATATTGTTATTAAACATAAATAGACAGCTCACATGGAATGATTTGCAAAACACGGTTCTTCTTCATGTTGGCAGGCAGGTTTCCTGTTCTCATCTTGTCATTCTGGATTTTAATGGAGGTTAGTTTCTAAAACAGATAAAAAAAAATACAATAAATAAAAAATAATATTTTAACATGAGACCGATGAACCATCCAGAAACCAAATAGAGCAAATTACCTTAAACTCGGCCTCCAGGCCTCCACAGCCGGCTCCAGGTAAAGGAGCGTAGAGTTTATTCATGTGAGTCTCCAGAGACGTCACTTCCAGCTCCGTGTCCCCGTACAGGTAGTGCTCCAGCAACGCTTGGAAAATAAACACATACTGCATCTGTAGGGACAAAGGAAAGACGGGAGATTATGATTTGAATCCCAAAAAAGGCAATAAGACTTCAGGTTTTGTTTGAGCTCACATCGGTCTGGACCATCTGACAGCGCTGGGCTCTGATCCGAGTCACAAACCCGAAGACGTCCACCTTTCTCTCTGCACCCATCATGTCCAGCATTGCATCGATCACTATAAAGGTGCCCGTCCTGCCAACACCCGCACTAAGAACAACAGATGACAGTCGGTTATTGCAAATCATAGACCTTCAAAAGCATTAGAAAGATATTACTGTTTAAAAAGTATCATGTCAATGAGTTTTATATTGCAAAATAAAATGTGAACATGGATCATAAAACTAGTTTTGGAAATTGAGATTTAAACAATAGCTTAAAGTTCGAGTCAAAGAGAATAAATAGGCTTTCTATTGATGTATGGTTTTTTAGGATAGGATAATATTTGGCCAAGATACAACTATATGAAAATCTAGAATAAAAATAATAATAATAATAATAAAAAGCGTAATATTGAAAAAAAAAATCACCTTTAAAGTCATCCAAATCAAGTTCTTAGTAACGCATATTACTAATGAAAAAGTAGGCTTTGATATATTTATTGAAGGAAATTTCCAAAATGTCTTCATAAAACATGATCTTTGCCTAATATTCTAAGGACCTTTTGAATAAAATATCATATTGACTCATACAATGTGTATTTGGCTATTTCTACAAGTATACTAAAGCAACTTAAAACTGGTTTTGTGGTCCAGGTTATCATTTAAAATATCTGTCTAGATTGGTGGTTCAGGTTGTCATTTAAAATATCTGTTTTCTAACTTTATGGTTTTTAAATGTAACTTATTTCTGTGATGTCAAAAACAGATCCTTCATAATCATAATCTTTAAAATCTGTGAGAGTCAAAATGTGTGAGAAAACATTCCAATATTCTGATTTGGTGCTCTAGAAAGATTTCTTATTTGTATCAGTGATGAAATCATTCTATTCATCATTCTTTGGTTTGAATTAACTTGAAGCTGAAATCAAGTTATTAATTTTGTATTTCATAAGTTTCTTTACGGTCACTTTTTAAAATCAATGATCAATTCATTATGTTTTCCAAAACTGTTTTGCCTAAGAATAAATATATAAATTAATTACAGAAATTATTATACAGTTTTAAAAATTTCCATTTTAAACCTTTCTACTCCGAATTGCAGGATTACGTCTTGCAATGTCGTGTAAACATCTCTAAATTCTGACCTTTTCTAATCATAATTTTGTAATAACAGAGAGAAAAAGAAAAACTCGAAATAATGGCAGAATTTAGAAAATAATTCTAAAATATATTTATGGTGAATCATAAATTTGGAATGTGAGATATGAAGTCAGAATTGTGAAAAAAAAAAGTCAGAATTGCAACTTAAAACTCAGAATGTTGAGATTTATAAACGTGGTATTACAAGAAATAAAAGTCAGAATGAGGAGATGGCATAATCGGACTTCTGTATAAAAACTTACTGAGCTCAGAGTTTAGAACAGTAGTGTATCTTAAGTTCTACAAATTCATAAGAGTACAGTAAAGCTTGTTTACCTGCAGTGAACCACTATCGGTCCAGCATACTGTGGGTTGCAGTTCTTGACCTTTTTCAGAAACTTCAGCATGCCGATCGGAGTGAAAGGAACCCCAAAATCAGGCCAGCTGGTGAAATGAAACTGTGTAACCAGTCTCTGAGGCTTCTTACCGGACACATCCCCCACCTGAACACTCAAAAAAGCTCACAATCATACACAGTTCAACAATAACTAACAGCTCATTAGAACAGCCATTACACACTTTCACATTATAATTCAGCAAAGGCCCATTTTGACACAAGAGGGAGCTAGTACTTCTTACTATTATTACTGAGCATGTTAACATTCATACCAATATACTGAACTAAAAATCAGTGCATTAATATAACCTGTTATTTTGGTTTATGTGGAAACCAGTAACTCAGCAATGTAGTAGACCATGTTTACAATACCTTAATAATGATCCGGTTTGTTTCCCGGTAGTGATAATAATTTGCGCATCTAACTTAATGCTTTATGTCAGTTGCAATGCTAAAAAAACATCATACAAACTAGGGCTGTGCAATATGGACAAAACAATCATATTGCGATTTTTGAAATGAATATTGTGATTGCAATTTTGGCAGCTGTTTTTACTTTTTCAAACAAGCTACATACACACATTCTAAATGTATTCAGTGCACAAGAAGTGCATAAAAAAACATTTCACAATGAAATAACATAGTATTAAGTTTAATAAATTAAACTGTAGTAAAATTGTAAAAAACGGACAACATAAAATAAATTAAATTAACTAACCTCAACTCTAGTTGAACACATACTGTACACAGTAGTACTAACTGCTTGATAAACAAAACTGTAATAAATTGTCTTTAAAACAGACAACATGAAAAAATGTTCATCATTGGCGGAGTGAGCTCTGATTGGTTAATATTAAAATCATGAGCACAAGAACGTGAACAAAAATCAAAATAAATTAATAGATAAAATTGCAGCCTTTGCGATTTAGAAATTGCATGTGCTTAAATCGTGTTTTTTTTTGTGAATGCGATTATTTGCACAGCCCTAATACAAACTATTATCCACATTTCCAAATAATATGCAGTATTTTGAAGGTACTGGTTTTCTGCACAAAAAGAGATTTTTTTTGGCTTAAGAAAGCATCCGCATATGTCTTACTCATCTGATTAAGCTTTAATGAGCAGTAAAGATTGTTACATATACCACACATGAACCTCAACAAACTGACAGAAAGCAGGTTCATGATATTTATGTGCCTAAACATCTACTTGACTTTTAAGATCATCTAAACAAAATATAACCAAAAAAAAAACATAAATGTAACTTAAAAAAAACTACTTTTAGTATGAAAATGCTTACTTAAAAAAAATAAAAGTACAATAAACATTGACAGAAAACTAGGGTATTAAAAAGCAGCTAAATAGAACAACTGAAAACCACAAACAATGTACTTTGTCTCATAATTAAACAAACGATAAATCTTAAAAATACATGCTTATTCAAAATATGTCAGTATCAAGGTTTCTGCAGGTTTCACCAAGTCAAATGTAGGATTTTAAGACATATTAAAGATCATTATGAATGATATTTCAGACATGTACAAGGCTAAATGCTAAACATTTTTTTTAATAGCCTGTTTGGGCTAGTGGAAAATATTTTTTTTTTTACTTTCCCATCAAATAAAAACAATCAAGATATTTCTTAGCAACATATTTTAAATAATGTGTCAAAACAAAACAAAAAACTCTAGTTGTACACATACACAATTAACACAAAAAAAATGATTTAAAAAAACAAAAGTCTGTCCAGGTCAATGTCTTCATCATACAGTAGATGGTCTATAAATACATTGAGAACTTTGAAACAATTGGTATTGTAAGGAAGACAAAACATATTAGTAGATCAAGTTGTAAATAGAGTTTTGTTAAAAGTTTTATTAAGATGAATTGTTGGTGATTGGATGGATCTGCTAAAATTGATTTAAGACTTACATGACTATATGTAATTGAATTGAATAATTTAAAGATCTAAAATGTAGTTTTTGAAATGTTAAACATTTTAAGACCCCTTGGACACCTTGAGTACATAAATAACACTAAAACACTATCATATCATCAATACACAATATTATATCATTAACAATTTGTGTATTATATTCTATTACACATATTTGATTATTTAAAGCTTTCAGGCCAAAAAGAGTGTAAAATGCAAAAACCTAGCTAGGATGATTAGTTTATGTGTAAACCGTTTAAAATGACGTAATGCATAATAATAATGCTAATGCATAATCGGGTTAAGAATGTGCACGTAAACACAACTCTCATGATGATTTATAGAAAGTTTTACCTGCTGAATGCAGAACTTCCGGATGGTGTAGTCAACCAGGATCATCGTGTCCTCTACAGACACACGAATGTTTCCGTAAGTCCAGCATCCCTGGTCTGGCCAGTACTGAGCACATTTACACTGCGGATATGAAGCACAGTCGATCATAATCATACATCTTTATTAATGGCCATCCTTTTGGAAGTTGCACTCTAAATCTATTATGTGAGACCGCGATAAGAGCCGAGGCTGTAAAAATCACAGGATCAGCTTACACTTATTCGACACTAGTTTACAGCTATTACATTTGTTGCGGCGTTCACCTCTTTCCGCTCCTTCAGATTGGTGACCATGACGATGGTGGCAGTGTTTTGCTCCCAGATCATCCTCCAGTAGTCATTGACTGTCTCTTCTTTTGGTCCTGCAATCACAAATCTTCAGTTAACTATTATTTAAAAATTATAATAATAATAAAAATAATAATAAACGTTTGTGAAGAGAACAGATTTTTAAATAAAGTGATTTTTTCTGTACCTTGTGCAGCAATAAATTTGTTTTTCTCCTGGTATCCCTTATGATAAAGAAAAAAGCATGAAAAATTTATTTCAAATTTAATATAATTGAACAATTATTATTCAGGATGATAAACAGGCATGGAAATATTTCTAGTTATTTTTAGTTGATTTTGTTCAACTAAATGAAATTAAAACTAATAAAAACTAAGTAGTAGTGCTGGGAAAAGAATAATCACATAATATATGTGTGTATTATATGTATGTATATATGTATGACTAAATACAAACTGTTACACACATACAAAGAAACAAAACTATACAAAAAAAGTATGTTACATAGATATTTCAATCTATATATACTTTGTATCATATG
>CAIGQQ010008105.1:7327-22435 GCA_903798035.1 Danio albolineatus
CAGAACTACAGTTCAGAACCGCTGTAGTTATAAAAACCAGCCTTACACTGATACATCTAACAAATCAAACAACATATATATGGATCGGCTTGTATAGGAACACATCCAACAGTAAGCAGTTTCTGTGGTCTAATGGAACCCCGTTTTCTTTTTCAAACTAGGGAGCCGGTCAGCCCAGTAATGTTTACATGTATGGAGGTCAATGTGTCATCACCAATCTCAAAAGGCTGGACGTAAACTGTAATTTAATAATTCCTTTCATCTGCTAAAATATCTCGTTTACTGTTGTTAAAGTGAAGAGGACATGGGAGGAGGCTCTGCTGTACTGCAGGTCTCACTATAGTGATCTGGCCAGTTTGACCTCCAACAGACATTTACAACTGGCCAAACAATTGACTGTGAAGTCCCAGACAGAAAGTGTGTGGACGGGTCTCCATTTTCTGCTTGGTGAATGGTTCTGGGTCAACAGCAAAACTCTACTGGATCAAATCTCACTGCCAAAGTGTCCAGCTCAGCCCTATCGTTGTGGAGCTCGCAACACGTTAAATATGCTGTAATTTGTGAAATCTTCTCAAATTGCATTGTTAAAAAGAATTGTTTCATCATCACATTCTGTTATCAAAGTAAGGTTGAGTAATTTTCATATGGAAATTTGAGTGGAAACACTTGATCCCTTTCTTAACATTTCATTGCATATCATTCCTGCAAAACTTTACATAAGTTTATACTTGAGTTTAAATGTTCTATCATTTATCTGGGTGTGGGCCTAGACCAGGCATGTCCAAGCTCGGTCCTGGAGGGCCAGTATCCTACAAAGTTTAGTTCCAACCCAATCAGACACACCTGGTCTAGTTAATCAAGCTTTTACTAGGTTTTCTATAAACATCTTTGCAGGTGTGTTGAGGCAAGTTGGAGCTAAAATCTGCAGGACACCGGCCCTCCAGGACCGAGTTTGGACACCCCTGGCCTAGACACACCTTACATTTATTTGCATATATTTAAAAATATTTATGCGCCCACATAAAGACGAAAGTTGATAATCTCATAGAGTCACAACACAAGACTATTCAGCATTTCACTGGAAAGATGAAACTCTCCATCATTCTCCTGATTGTCATCTGTGGACTGACTAAAGCTTTGATCAGACAGCACTTTTATGTGAATAGCTATAAGAACTGGACTGATGCTCAACAATTCTGCAGGACACATTACACAGACTTGTCAACCATCTCAAGTCAGGAAGAACAAAAAACTCTGGTACGGCTTGCAGGAGGCAAAAATTTCATATGGATCGGCCTGTATAGAAACACATTCAACAATAAGCAGTTTCTGTGGTCTGATGGAAGCTCACTCACTTTCTCAAGTCTTGGTGATCTCGGCAATCCTAATGCACCTGAAATCTGTGTAGTCTACAGTACAAAGTGGACTGGTTTTAACTGTAATGCCAACTATGCTTTCTTTTGCTACAACATCTTATTTACTCTTGTTAAAGAGAAAAGAACATGGAAGGATGCTTTGCTCTACTGCAGGTCTCACTATAATGATCTGGCCAGTTTGACCACCGACAGACAATTACAACTGGCCAAACAAGTGACTGTGGAGTCTCAGACAGAAAGTGTGTGGACGGGTCTGCACTTTCTGCTTGGTGAATGGTTCTGGGTTAAAAACAAAACTCTACAAGACTCTCAAATCTCCCTGCTAAAGTGTCCAGCTCAGCCCTATCATTGTGGAGCTCGCAACACAAAAACTGACAGGTGGGAGAACAGAGACTGTGAGGAGAAGCTCAATTTCCTCTGCATGTGAAAATAAAAAGTTTTTTTAGCAAACAATCAAATAATACAAGCTAAATCACTTAGGGTTGGTATAAAATGTAGTTAATTTTTGTTTGCATTTTCTTGCTATATTGTTTTGTACTGCTGTTGAACTTTAGAGAAATATCAAACTGTAATGGAAAATACATAATGTAAAATACTGTAATATAGACTAACAGTCAAAAATAAAAGACTCTTTGTGAATATAACTCTGTATTTTGGTATACATTCAAATAATATTTATTTCTGTATTATCTCGTTTTCTACTTTGGACACATTGGTCTTATATCACCAATGTTCAGTTTACATACCAGCTTTTCTTTTCTATTCTATTGCAATACATGTATGCTGACAAACTCTTTTTGGTATTGGCAAATTGTAGGTAATAATCAACTCACAACATTATACAATATAGATTATACTGCTAAATTTTAACAACAATAACACCGGAGTGCCTAGAATGTTTACTTTAGTGTATCGCGTCATCATCAGATGTTAAAAAATCTGTTTGGCACGGAGGAAGAGAAAGAGGTGTGCGGCGCTTGCGGAGGGTCTAGCGGAGCAGATAAACACGCGCTAGAGAGGCCCTTCAGCAGACCAGTCCTGTTGTGTTGGGATTTCAGTTACTAATTTGGAATATTGCACGAATGAATTGGTCAAGCACTGTATATGTGTATGTAAGGGAGAATCAACGGCCAATTTAAGGGCACAAAAGATGCATTTTTAAGAGAAAGCAGCCAAAGCCCATCTCACAAAATCTATGCTGTTAAATATAGGTACATTTTGCAAAAGAAAAAAACATATCGGGACAGGTAGGAGACTTTTCTGCTTTATTTATTTTCTTTAAATCAAGAGCAATCCGCCAAACACGCAGGATTCGTGTAATATTACATTATTTTGGGTCATAAATATATTATGAAACTTATCTCTGCGATCAGCCAAAAAATACACCTGAGAACAAATAATAGGTTAAAAAGTCCAAAGACTGACCGTTAGATACACCAAAGATTAATTATATATCACATTTTAACAACAGAGATGCAAGAGATTAGATCCAGCGTCAAGTCCTGAGATGGTCGATATAAAGCTTTGCTCGGGGTGAAGCCGTTCGCGAAGCTGCCGCTGACCGCCTGGAGCTTCCATCATTTTTAAACACGTGATATCCTTACACTTAAACTGCCGATTTGTCTTTAAAATAATTATATTCACGCATAGTTGATGAATATTTTTCTAATTTTGCGGATTTCCCATCCGCCATTAACAGTCCTCATCGGTTTCCTGTGCAGCAGGGGCACATGGGAGTTGCTATACTGTAGTAACTGTAAACGTTTGAGAGAAGCACATTTATTTCGAACTGTGATCACAACTGACTGGAACTACCTGTGCGTTTCAACGAAAATAATGCACACCCTCCAGCCAATCAGAATCAAGAACATTAATCACTCGCTTTTCTGAAACACATAGGCCTATTGTAAATGACGAGCAGTAAGCAGATCTAATTTCTAATTTAAATATGTGATTCTGAATCGTATCAAAATACAATTTAACGTTTAGATTTCAAAGATATGCAAATATACATGCAACATATATCTCAAAATGTATAAAACAAATGTGTATATATACGTATACGACATATAGCCTATTCATCAGGTCCAAGCAACATTTCCAGGTTTTGATAAATAGGCTACTATACATTAATACTTTACATGTACAGCAGTTTTCTTTTTACTTTTTAAGAACATTGTCCTTTTTAAATCACTTTCAAAAAGCACATTTAAATTTACTTTTTTTTGTCTGCCAGCACAGTTAATGTTCAAACTATTTATAATGTTTAATGTGGCTGACAATAATACATATTCTTAATAACAGGAATTCATTTGTCTCGTTTTTGAACTGTGCAGTGCTGTCGCTGCTTAATTAGGCCTACCACATTACTGTATTTCAATTCTGGTCATCATGGTGGTACTTGGAGAGACATTTTTTCTCTGAGGTGGTACTTGGTGAAAAAAGTTTGAGAACCACTGCTCTAGAGAAACCAGGCTCAGTTGGGCACGACCATTTCTCCTATGGCCAGACGTCTTGTGCAGAGCTGCAGTCTAGGCGCCGGGGCTGGAGAACGCTGGACGTCCATCACGGAGAGACCACAGGTGGGTCACCGGCTGGTAAACAGGCTGGCCCTTCGAGAACAATGCAAGGACTTGTCTGTCACTGGGGTCTTACAGGGATCGGTCTCATGCTCTCCACTCCTCCATCACCACCACAGCAGCTGCTCAGGATACGGCCAGGTCCAGGATTATGGAAACCTCAGGAATAATAAAAAACAGACTAACATGAGCGCAGATGCCATTCAAATTATAATGTCTTTTGGGAAGTATTCCCGGCTCCGGTTGCCCTAAATAACACAGACTAACAATCCTTTAGAGGATTTGGATTCCAAAGTATTTGTGTTTTATGTGTATGCTAATGAGATGTGTCTTTAATCTAGTTTTAAACTGACGGAGTGTGTCTGCCTCCCGAACTGTGCTAGAAAGGCTGTTCCAGAGTTTAGGTGCCAGATAAGAGGAAGACCTACCGCCTACAGTTGATTTTGATATTCTGGGAATAATCAATTGTCCAGAATAAATTGACCGTAGAGGACGTGATGGGCTATAATAAACCAGGAGCTCCCTCAATTACTGGGGAGCCAAGCTGTTCAGGGCTTTGTAGGTAGTGTAAGACTTTGAGTTCTCAAATCCTTTGATGTCTTTGACAATTCAAAGATGAGCTGGAAACACAGACAAATGGTTCTATTCAAATGCCTTCTAGCCAGAAACCCTTACTGAATGTAAATGCCTTTTGTTATTCAACACACACCCCTTCTATTCCTTGGTTTGGATACTTAAAGGCCAGCTTCCAGTTGGTCTGGGGCGCTTCTGCAATCAGAGTGGCCCATAGTACAGAGTTTCTTAAACTCCACACTATGTATATGTGAAGTCAGGTATGCATCTTTTGATCTTGGATTTATCTTTAAGAAATTTGATGTTTTGTATTGATCGTTTATAGATTGACTAGGTGAAACATAATACATTTTAGATGAAAATCCTAGAAATTCTAACTTGTTGATTGACTGTAGTTATGTTATTCATTGCAATCACTATGGAGGGCTAGGGTGAATGCATTAAAATGAAAATTATCACTTCTTACATGGTACTAGCAATTAACCGCTGATTATTGTCTCGACATTAATTAAGTTGTACATAGTATAATAAAAGTACTAATGGGGCTAGGGTTAATGCATTAAGGGTTAATGCATTAAGATGAAAATGATCACATTTTACATTGTACTGGCGGTTTAACCTCTGGTTAAATATTTCGACTATGACTATTTAACTAGGTTGTTACATAGATGATTGTAAGAATCAAATTAGATTACTATTTAAATAATGGCATTGTCTGTCTGCCTATTAAATAGTATTATTCATCAACCTCTAATCAATGATCAGACTAGTGAACTTATGATGCATTACAGCCGGCGTAAAGTAACATAGATCCACAATAAATAAGTAAATAAGAGTAAAAGTATTATGGGGGGGCCAGGGTTAATGTATTAAAGGGTCACGAAACACCAAAACACATTTTTTTGAGCTGTTGACAGTCATATATGTGTCCCACGCTGCTATAAGCACTATTAGGACACATATAATTGACTAAAAAGTAAAAATTGTTTGTTTTTGCGTTATTTCGAGCAAATTCATTCTTCCGGTTTGAAACAAATTTTTGAAGCTGTGTCACGCCGATGAGATCCTTGCATGTATTCTAGCATGGGGAGTGGACGTCTGTCCCAGCCAGAACATTCGGACGTCTCTGAGTGTACAGCATTAATTCATGAGATAGACTTGTTTCAAACCAACCAGAGCGATCTATTGTGTACTTCATTAATATTCATAATCGCTTCAAAGATTGTACCTGTTATGCTGCGAGTGATTTACATGTTAAGTCAATGCAAAGGCACGAATAGGCATCCAGCAGCGCGATACGCGCAAATTGTGGCGCGCGTTTGATGCGCTTAACGCGCAATTCGCGCGAATTGCTTCAGTTTGAAAATGAAATGAAATTGAGTTTCAGCAGACGTTCGCGCCACGTTAACCAATCACAGGAGCTTGCTATTGTGGGGGTGTGATTTTGACGTAGCGCCTGTTAGTGGTGTCCTGAGGGAAAATCCTTCTGCCGACAACTCAGCTTGGCTCAGTCAGAAGCACCGCTGAAAGCTTCCATCATCCAGGTTCAGTTTCTGGAGGAGTTATGAGCTCGAAGAGCTGGGTGCACCTCTGAAATAATCTAGTGGACTCAGACACAGCTCCAAACAAATCAATGCTGTTTATCAGCCTTCATAAAGCACATAAAACAGTTATTCTCTTTATAAAACCCCTGTTAGCCATTTAGCAATAAAGCTACAATCACCAAACCCTAGACAGAAGCCCTGCTCATCACGCGAATGCGAAAATAAAGAGAAAGTGACGTTGAAGTCAACAAATTAATCATTTGGCAAATAATACGATTACTGATGTCCATGTAAACACAGTCTGTGTGAAAATGAGCTCATGCACAAATGGAAACTCCCATTTTTATGCAAAACCTTCCCTCTTTCCCCTTCCCCGACACTCCTACCTAAACAGAGCTGGACACACCCACTTTACTGAGCTTTTCCAAACTAGAGGTGTGAAAACACCACGCTGAGACTGGGGGGTTTCATGGCCCTTTAAGGTGTAGTATACACACTTTACATGGTTCTAGCGGTTTAACCTCTGATTAAATATTTAAATCATGATTAAGTTGTTACATGACTATTTCAATCATGGGGGGCTAGAGCTCCGTTCTGGTGTTTAACCTCTGGTTTATCATTTGGAATATAATTAAATTGTTACATAGAAAAAATCGGTAGGAGTTATAAGATTATTCAAATATATACCAAAATGTCTCATAAACTGCTAAATTACAAAGTACTATAAACTATAAAATTGGAGTCAGATAAAACGAGATACATGTATTAATCTTTTAAACCATCTCATACCAAAATTGGAGTTAGATATGAGATAAACTTGAAATAAATTAACATTGTGCACTGGAAAGACAGAACAGGCAGCGAACCTTCATCCACCAGTAGACACCTCCATTGGAGTATTTGGCTGGACCTTACAGTAGTCAGTAAAATTTAAAAATTTATACGATATTTAATAGGGAGCCAATGCAATGCTGAAAGAACTGGAGTAATGTGATCATATTTCTTTGTTCTAGAAAGCACTCTAGCAGCTGCATTTTGAACTAGCTGAAGTTTGTTAATTAGGCCAACAGGGCAGCCGCCTAATAATGCATTACAATAATCTAATCGAGACGTCATGAAAGCATGAATGAGCTTTTCCACATCAGACATTGATAGCATTTGTCAAAGTTTGGCAACATTTTTAAAATGGAAAAAAGCAGTTTTACAAATGCTTGAAATCTGGCCTTCAAATGACAGGCTGCTATCAAAAATCACCCACAAATTTTTTGACTGAAGATGAGGACTGAACTAAGAATCCATCAAGGATTAGACAGTGTTCTAGGTTTTTGCGTGTGAGGTTTTTGGGACCAATAAGCAAGACCTCAGTTTTATCTGAATTTAGTAATAAGAAGTTATTAGTCATCCAATTTTTAATATCATCTATACCAGTGGTTCTCAAACTTTTTTCACCAAGTACCACCTCAGAAAAAAATTGTCTCTCCAAGTACCACCATATTGACCGGTATTGAAATACAGTAGCGTAGTAGGCCTAATTAAGCAGCGACAGCACTGCACAGTTAAAAAAAGACAAATCAATTCCTTTTATTAAGAATATGTTTTATTGTCAGCCACTTTGCACATTATAAATAGTTTGAACATTAACTGTGCTTGCAGAGTAAAAAATAACTTTACCATTTAAATTAAAATGTGCTTTTAAAAGTGATTTAAAAATGGCACTGTTCTTAAATAATAAAAAGAAAACTGCTGTACTTGTAAAGTATTAATGTATAGTAGCCTATTCATCAAAACCTGCAAATGTTGCTTGGACCTGATGAATATAGGTTATATGTCATATACGTATATACATACATTTTTTATACCTTTTGAGACATATATTGCATGTACATATGACATATATTTGATATCTAAACATTAACTTGTATTTTGATACGATTCGGAATTACATATTTAAATTAGAAATTAGATCTGCTTACTGCTCGTCATCTACAGTAGGCCTGTGTGTGTCAGAAAAGCGAGTGATTAATGCATAAATTCCATAGTCTGTTGATATTCTTGATTCTGATTGGCTGGAGGGTGTGCAACGCACAGGTAGTTCCAGTCAGTTTTGATCACGGTTCGAAATGAATGCGCTTCTCCCAAACGTTTATAGTTACTATAGCAAGTCGCATGTGAAACCGATGAGAGATCCGCAAAATTAGAAAGTACTCATCTGACTGAGAATGTCTTAATTGTCCACCCATGATCGGACTGATGAAATCGTATAATAATATTAGCATGTATAAACAGCACTGACACATGCTCTCTATCTCTCTGTCTGCCTGCGCGTCCTGCATTAACGCACGGCAAGCCGTTGATTATCCCTTACATCAGGGCTATTCAATTAGTTTGTCATGGGGGCCGGTTCATGAAAAGCATCCCAAACGAAGGGCCGGAGAGGTATGACTTGCAATATGAGTGAGGATGCAACTACATATGTTGCATTTTTGCTCCTTAAGACGCCCACGTTGGCTTTTTCTACATTAAAATGTTAATATGTTGTATTTTGAAACTACATAATATCAGTGCATTTTACAATGTGTCTTTTTTTAACAAACCTTCAAATGTTTTATTTCAAAGCACGACAAAAGCAGTGCATTGTTTAAGCAGGCTTCTTCTACATTCAAACACATTCATGTGTTTTGAACTGCATAACAATTATGGATGCAGCAATTATAGAATTTGGTTGTATGATTATAGTCTGAAGAATAATCATGGTTTTACGGTAACTGCGTCTAATGTAAATTTAAGCTTTATTTTCGGTAGGCCTATTTATTTAGATTAACTGTTGTTATCATCTGTGTTCATACACTCTCAGAAATAAAGCTACAGGAGCTGTCACTGGGGCAGTACCTTTTCAAAAGGTACATATTTGTATCTGAATGGTCGATAAGGGTACCTCAAAGGTACTTTTTAGGCACATTTGTGTACGAATATGCACCTGTGAGGTTCCACTGTGGAATCTTTGGGTACCTTTTGAAAAGCTACTGCCCCAGTGACAGCTCCTGTACCTTTATTTCTGACAGTGTACATACATAATCATTTTAATAATAATTTGTCTAACATATCTTTTGTTTACATTGCACTCAAAGCCACGCACAACCTCACCGCAATGTTTTCTAATGCGTGCGCCCGGATAGCCGCGAGCGCATTGTTCCGCTTGCGCGCACACATTGGTGTATTCTACATTAGAACAAACATGCGCGCGGAAAGGACGTGATAGTGGAACGGCGCACCGCTATAGTTAATCCAGTGTGCTTGCATTGGCATCGGCGTACAAGCTCGGAACGTTAAACTAGCGCACATGTGGCATAACTGTGTTTAATTGCAGCAGTTTCGTTCTGTGCAACAGAAACGCGCAATTGAGAAGCCTTTACGAATAATTAACCGCGATGAATTAAAGCGCAGTGAAATCGGCGAATCGTTGCATCCCTAACAAAGATATCAGTACATTGTATAAAAGGCCTTTTCGACAAAAATATCCAAATGTTTTTGCTGCCAGCTCCACTCGCTTAATGCCAGGTGACTCACGCTCTGCGCAGCCCTCAACTGCAGCTCGTGCTGTATAGAACAGGCGCACGTCACTTCAGAACTATAGCGGCTGTTTTTCGACTGAACTAAATTTATTTCTGATGTCTTGTTCAAACTAATTGGGGGGCCAGAAAAAATGGTCTTGGGGGCCGGGTTCGGCCCGCGGGCCGCCAATTGAATAGCCCTGCCTTACATACACATGTACAGTGCTTGACCAATTCATACGTGCAGTATTCCCGAGTTAGTAACTGAAATCCCAACACAACAGGACTGGTCTGCTGAAGGGCTTCTCTAGCGCGTGTGTCTGCTTCGCACAACCCTCCGCCAGCGCGCGCGCGCCTCTTTTTCTTCCTCCGCGCCAAGCAGACTGATTTTTTTTAAGGTTTGATGACGCGATGCACTAAAGTAAACATTCTAAGCACTCCGGTGTACTCGTACGCTTCAGGAAACAGCCAATGCTCTCTGATCACGGTGTTATCGGACGCGTCAAAGGGTTTAAAAAGTGTGTTCATTTTATTATTTTATTACTCAGAGATTCTTCCGCGTACCACTGGAAGAAGTCCCGCGTACCACTAGTGGTACGCATACCACAGTTTGAGAACCACTGATCTATACAATCTGTTAGTTTAGTAAATCCAAACAAATTATCAGGTTGGAGGAGATATAAAGTTGTGTATCATCAGCATAACAGTGGAAGCTAGCTCCATGTTTTTTTAATCATATCACCTAGCGGTGGTATATAGTGTGAAAAGTAAGGGAATAAGAACTGAGCCTTGTGGTACCCCACAGTGTACTTTTGATCTGTATGATGTCTCTTCATTAACTGATACACACTGATAAAGTTCAGATAGTTAAGACCTGAACCAGGCCAAAGCAGTTACCAACATAATTTTTAAGCCTGTCAAGGAGAATATTATGATCGATTGCATCAAATGCAGAACTGAGGTCCAATAGCACTAAAAGAGAAATGCAACCACAGTCGGATGACAGAAGGAGGTCATTTGTAACTCTTAGGAGTGCGGTTTCTGTGCTATGAAATGCTGTAAATCCAGATTTTAATTTTTCATAAATATTGTTTCTTTGTAGGAAGGAACATAGTTGAGCAGATACAATTTTTTTCTAGTATCTTTGATAGAAAAGGCAAGTTTGAAATATGTCTATAATTTGCTAGTTCTTTGGGATCAAGCTGTGTTTTTTAATAAGAGGCTTAATGACAGCTAGTTTAAAAGTTTTAGGAACGTATCCTAGGGGTATGGATGAATTCACAATGTTAAGAACAGGTTCAGAAACTTCTGAAAACAACTGTTTTAATAATTTGGTCGATATAGGATCTAGCATAGACGTTGTTAATTTTGACAAATTTATCAGTTTAGATAATTCTTCCTCGCCTACAGTTGAAAAAAATGTTTTTCCATTAACAAAAAAAAAAAAGTTTATCCATTAACAGTCTACATTGCTCTAATTGGGACGATGCTGTAGGAGGCAGACTGATGGTGTATATTTTATCTCTAATATCATCAATCTTGCATGTGATAAAGTTCATAAAGTCCTTACTGCTATGTTGAGAATTGCATGTTGATGCTTTATTTTTAGTTGGATTGGCTACTGTGGTAAACAGGACCCTAGGGTTGTGTTTATTTTCTTCTATTAAAGTTGAAAAATAAACAGATCTGGCAGATGTTAAAGCTTTTCTAAAATTAAGCGAACTTTCTTTCCAGGCCAGACGAAAAACTTCTAGTTTTGATTTCTTCCATCCATGCTCCATTTTCCGGGCTGCTTTCTTTATGACACGCGTGTGCTCCTTGTGCCATGGCGTCAGATTTTTTTCCCTGATCTTTTTGAAGTGTAACGGAGCAACTATATCTAACATGCTAGAAAGGACGGAATCAATAGATTCAGTTGCAGTGTCAAGCTCTTCTAGGCTTCCTGCAATGTTATGGAAATTAGAAAGATCAGGTTGGTTACTAACAAAATCATCTTTAGTGCTAGCGGTGATCGTCCTACCATATTTGTGAATAGAAGACGATTTTGTAGAGCTATCAATGCACAATAAACAGAAGATTAAATAGTGATTGAAATGTCATCACACTGCTGCACAACTTCAACATTATCAATATCGATACCATGTGATAATATTTGGTCTAAAGTATGATTATGTCGATGGGTAGGCCCTGAGACATGCTGTTTCACCCCAACAGAGGCTGGTATGTCTAAGAAGGCCAGCGTTAAAGCATATATTTCATTATCTATATGAATATTAAAATAACTAACAATTATATCTTTATCTGTGGCCAGAACTATTTCAGATAAAAAATCAGCAAATTCTTTTGTAAAGTTGGTACGGTGTCCTGAAGGCTGATATACAGTTGCCAGTACAAATTTAGATTGAAATGTATTGTTTAAATTGCTCACTGAAATATACAACACTATTACTTCAAGTGAATTATACTTGAAGTCAGATCGCTGAGTAACACTAAAAATATTACTGTATATTATGCCCACGCCTCCACCTTTGCCTTTAGGACGCAGCTCATGTCTATAATGATATCATTGTAACATCCCCAGCTCGTCACTCATCATCACCTCATCATTCACAATCACCGAGACCATCCTCCAGCCGTGCACAATCCCCGTCTATTAATCATCACCTTTATAAGCTCCCTTCAGTCACTAGCCCTTTGTCGGGTATTATTTATGGACATGCTCATCCTTGTCTGTTCCTCACCTCGTCTTGGACACTCTCCTGTGCTCCCAACGAACACCATCATCTTTACTCCTATTAGGGAAGTGACTTTCATGCACTTTGAACTATCTCTCTCCTGTACAGATCCCTAACCCTTCACCTTCGTCCAAGTTATTGCCTTCATCTTGTGTCAATCCTTGAGCCAGTAAATAAATACTGCTTTTTATATGTTTGACTCAATCTTCTTCTTCTGATCGTGACAATCATTCAGGTGAAGACTCATTTAGGGGCATGTAATCATCTGTTTTTATTCAGGTGTCTGTTAGACAGAGTGCATCTAGCTTTAGATCAGTTATCAAATCATTCATAAAAAGAATTTTAGATTACAGCGATCTAATGTTCAATAATGCAAGTTTTATCTTTGGATTAGCTTTATTTTTTTTATTTTTTGAACATCAATTAGATTTTTACCTTTTAAATGGATTTGGGAGTTTTTTATATTTAGAGGCTCAGGGAACAGACACAGTCTCTATGTTTTTATATCTAGGTGGCTCTATGTGCTGCAGATTATTTGAGTTGGGTAAACTGTGGAGACCAGCAGACGGTTGGTCAAGCCAATCTGTCTGCTCCCTGACCAGGGCCCCAGTTAGTCAAATGCCAGCACTAAGACTATATGCCAGATTACTAGAGAGGAGAGCTGCTCCAGCCCGAATAGGATGAAGACCATCTCTCTTCAACAAGTCAGGTCTACCCCAAAAACCTGGCCAATTGTCTACAAAACCTATGTTATTCAGTTGGCACCATTTTGACATCCAGCCATTGAGTGATGAGAGTCTGCTGTGAAACTCGTCACCACGATAAGCAGGCAGGGGACCAGAGTATATTACGGTGTCTGACATCGTCTTTGCAAGATCACACACCTCTTTAATATTACTTTTGGTGATCTCCGACTGACGTAGTCGAACATCATTAGCACTGACGTGGATAACGATCTTACTGAACTTTAGAAGTTTAGATTTAGCCAGTACTTTTAAATTTGACATGATGTCAGGTGCTCTGGATCCCAGCAGACATTTGACTATGGTGGCTGGTGTCTCTATTTGTATTTGTACGTTCCGCACTATGGAGTCGCCAATCACAAGGGCACTTTCATCAGGTTTCTCAGTGGGTGCATCACTGAGGGGGCTAAACCTGTTTGATGTTGGAACGGACATACAGTGTTTTCTCCCACTTCTAGTTTCTCTCACAGTGACCCACTCGTCTTTCTGCAAAGACGCAACAACCGGAGTCGAACAATATGAATGGCTTGCTAGACTAGTCACATCCAAATCCTTATCTAGAGACCTAGGACTCTTACTATTCTCAATTAAAGTTTGTCTCTAATTCTGAGATCTTCTTTGTCAGCCTAACTATTTCCTTACATTTATCACATGTGAAGCCCTCCTTGCGGAAAGAGAGAGATACACTAATCATGTGGCATGAAATGCATGTGACAAGAGCAGGCGAAGCCATTTTTACTCACCGTGAGTCTAAGTAAATTCTGACTTACCACAGCAGTGTATAGAGTTAATAGAAGCAGACGGGTTTGTGTATAATCAGCAGTAGTCAATGAAGAGAGAAGGAGAGAGAGAGAAACTAGAGAGAGAGAGAGAGAGAACACCCGCACAAAGCGATTTATAATGTAATATAAAAGGTGTAAATAGGCGGAAAATGTAATTAAACTGGACGACGCAAGTGAGAAAATAGACGCGAGCTAGTAAACTAAAAAGCAAAAGCAAAATAAATAAATAAATAAATAGCGCGATAGGCGCGATCAAAATCTGGGTAAAATATAAAGGTACAATACAACGGGTGCAGTCAGGCACGAGTAAGCAGATAAACTACGACACTTGTAAGAGGAAAAATAGGCGCAAATCAGCAAACAAACTGGAAATGAGAGCAATAAAAGCAAGCCGGAGTCTGAGTAAAAAGTCCATTGGTGAGCTGTTTACACGTGAGCTGCTTTGCTGTGACCATGGAAGAGATTTAAAATTAAAGAGCTAGTAATTAACTTGATCAACAGAGTTTTATAAAATAAAAACTGAACTTAGCAGCAGACGAGCTGAGCTAGAGCTACACTCGGCTAGAAAGCTACAAACACAGCTACACTCGGCTAGAGCAATAGGAAACAGAGCACAGACAACAAGAAAGCAAATATACATCAAACAAAGCAAAATTAAATAAGCAATCATATAATAGTCATCCCAAAATAAAAGGTTTAAAAAAGATATTTAAAAGTCTACAATGAATTTTCTTCCCTGGTGTGTGCCAGAAGAGCATTCCATAGCTGTGGAGCATAAGCAGAAAACGCTCTAGCGACAATAAAAGAAAATCATGTCTTGGGAACAATTAGGCCTAAAAGATCCCACCCCAACAGTCATATAAGGGTGACTGGGTATCTTGTTTTTGAACTTCCTGACCTTAAAATAGGATCCAAATCCCTCCCATTTTGAGGCCTATGGCAACTTGACATAAATTGAATTGAATTGTTTGACAGATGTATTAACATGTCTCCGTAGTAAAGTGTGTGATCATATTAACAAGGCAGGACATGTGCACAGCAACAGGGATTAAAAGATCTTTTGCAAAGACCAAAACTCTTTTAAACTTAGGCCTACCTTGGCAAATGACCATGGAATAAGCAGGATAATCAATGGCTTGCCTTCGTCATTCGCCTCCACGTTGTGCATTAAAGTCCTTAACGCACGGCAAGTCATTGATTATGCCTTACATTATATATATATATA
>CAIGQQ010008105.1:75675-89064 GCA_903798035.1 Danio albolineatus
CCCGCGCCGCCCCCCCCCGCCCCCCCCCCCCCCCCCCCCCCCCCCCCCCCCCCCTGCACGTGCCTTGTTGCTAATACCTGTGTAAACCTAATGCCCCAGTATATTGATGGGGACTCTGTACTGCTCACTGAGTGTTGTCTTTCGGATGAGGTGTTAAACAGAGGTCCTGGCTCTCTGTAGTAAAAATATTATTTTTATTAATATTTAGCCGCACCATTTTGGCTTTTCGTAACATTTCATTGTTTTACAAGGTGGGTAGTTAGCCCAATGCTTAACCCCCAATCTGGAGAACCGGGACATACACACATACACTCCGGACAACTTACTCAGTTCACCTATAGCACATGTCTTTGGACTTGTGGCGGAAACCGTAGCACCTGTAGGAAACTCACGTAAACACGAGGAGACTATGCAAACACAGAAATCCCAACTGACTCAGCCAGGGCTCAAAACAGCGACCTTCTTGCTGTGAGGCAACAGCGCTACCAAGTCCAAATTATTATTAACCATCCCATTATTATTATTATTATTATTATTAATAGGTTCAAAATAGATGTCCACATACAAAATAAAACGCAAATGGCCATAACTAGAGAGATTTGCTCTATTTGAAGCAACTTATATATAGTCTCGCTTCTGCCAGAATATTAACAGAGTCATGGATCCTTTGGTCTCGTTCTTAAGCTGGAAATATCTGTCCTCCTGTTAAAAAAAGTAACAGGTCTGACCTGTGACCTCTGAAAGTGAAGTATTAGATGGTTAGTTTGTCTTAGGATTTAATTTGGAATACAAATCATAACTTTAATTTTAATGTTTTTTAGTTCAGCTTAATGATGTTGCATGGAAGAGATAAAAGCATCATTTACACATGGCATTATGCATTTCATGCCTTGATAGTATCCGGATGTTATTAGGATTGCATTTAAACCATCAATTTGTCTCTTGTGCCTTGACAGTCTAAGATGAGATCAGTATTTAGTAAGGGTTAACCTGGTAACTAGAAGTCACTGGTGACTTCAAATGTAATCCAGTGAAACATTTTTATTGGAAAGCCTATTGTTCATTAAATCTTTGCAGCAGTAGTAGTAGTATACATTGCTACTACAACTTTGAAAATTGCTATGTGCATAATACATAAAGAAAATATTGCATTACATAATGTTTTGTTGTAAAGGTTGTTACATTTATTTTGCCTTGTTACATTTATTTTATCTTGAAGAAACTATTTCTTAAATGTATTGTCACGGACAGAATGCAGTATTTCTCCTGACTTAGTTTTTCATAAGATCTCAGGACCAGTTCATTTATCATAATTCAGTAAAACGATTTATGAAATATCATGAAACATAGACAGTGTTCTGTGTTATGTATTGAGAGTTGCTAATAAATTCTCATAGCCTATAGAATTTTGCTACAGATGGTTAATCCAGACCTGGTTCCTGTATGTGACAGCCAAGTTACTATAAATGACTAAATTGACTGATTTATGTGGATATTTCCATTGGCAAAGAAGCTCCATGTTTTTGGTTAATTCTGAGTGACAATTGTGAATCGAAAAGCTGCTTTATTTTCCATGACTCTCAAGATGATGATGAGTCATATTTGTAAGCATTGTTGGTGTTCATAGAGCATGCAAATGTTTTTGGTTTACTCAGTGACATGTTTGTGTCAAGATTATTTAAAAAAAAATGTAAATCATTTAAATCCTAATGATTATCTTTATGATTAATGTGCTGCTTTAGTTTTAGCAATGTAAGCTAAATGGAGGAATGTAAGCTTTTCCAAATTGATATAGTTTTTTATTTTTAATCCACAAACTGGTACTGAATATTCATTGTTTCCTAGTTTACTTAACACTGTCTGATGATTGAGAGCCTTGGTTTTTCTGTTTAAATAACCCATTATCATGTCAGTTACAAGCAAACTCAATAAAAAGTTTGTCTGAATAATATTCGGTATATTATTTTTTACATTTTGCTTTTAATTCAGGTCAACTGACAACACCACTCATGCTGAATTTCATTATTTTAATCAACTTTTTTCATACTAATGCTTGGCTTGAACTTCAGTTGCAGGCTTGTGATAGCCAATAATTAAATATCATTATTATTATTATTATTATTATTATTATTATTATTATTATTATTATTATTATTATTTGTTTTAAATACCTTTTGGTCCTGGCTATTCACCTTTTGATCCAAAACTTCATACTATCTCAGTACATATTATATGTAGATTTCAACTTCACAACCCTTAAAAAATCTAATTCTCCATAGCATAAAAATTCATTCATTCATTCATTTTCTTTTCGGCTTAGTCCCTTTATTAATCTGGGGTTGCCACAGTGGAATAAACCGCCAACTTATCCAGCATTTGTTTTACGCAGTGGATGCCCTTTCAGCTGCAACCCATCACTGGGAAACACCCGTACATTCTCATTCACATAAATACACTGCAGACAATTTAGCTTAACCAATTCCCCTGTACCACGTCTTTGGACTTGTGGGGGAAACCGGAGCACCTGGAGGAAACCCACGCGATCGCAGAGAGAAAATGCAAACTTCACACAGAAAAGGCAACTTACCCAGCCGAGGCTCGAACCAGCAACCTTCTTGTTGTGAGGTGACAGCGTTATCCACTGCGCCACTGCGTTGCCCAGTAAAAAAAAAATTATAATATGAATTAAATTCAAATGTTGTCATTTTCACATGGTATGGAGCATCTTTTCCTTTCATGAATCCTTTTGGAAATAAATAGTACATTATAAAGAGTACATTGAATGTGTTTTTCAAAATCTTGCCAGAAGCTACTTCTCACCTACATTACTATGAATTTGGACATAAAGCCTAGCTCATACAGTTTCCTTTACTTACAAAAATGAGGAGTTAAGGCAATAAGAACCCGAAATACATACTTGGCAGAACTTCTCCCATTTTTAAGCTCAAGTAAATATTGCAAGAAGATTGAAAAGTTGAAATATTGTTTTGGAAGCAAATTTGCCAGGAAACTCTCAAAAACATCAAATAACAAAATTGTTTATTGAAGCAAAAGCTCTCTTAACGAAGACATTCAGATTAAAATCATTATTACATTAATCGTCAGATTAAAATTCTTCTAAATTCTACATGTTAAATTTATTCTTACACACAAAGCAGGTGCTGTAAGGTTTAATTGAATGCATTTCTCAAAGTTGCAGAAGATGCACTGATATGTATTTTGTAAACATTAACTACATACATATACATATACATATACATAGATATACATACATATTCTTAAAAGTGTATGACATTCCTCTTCAGTTCAAAAACAGAATCAGCAAATATTTAACAAAATAACTTTTTAACCCTAACCCTAAGTATTTATTCATTAATTTTAGTTTTGGCTTAGCATCTTTATTAATCAGGGGTCACCACAGCAGAATGAACCTCCAACTTATCCAGCATATGTTTTATAATGTCCTTCCAGTTGCAACCTATCACTGGGAAACACCCATACACTCTCATTCACACACATATACTACGGAAAATTTAGCTTACCCAATTCACCTGTACCACATGTCTTTGGACTTGTGAGGGAAACCTGAGCACCCGGAGGAAACCCATGCAAACATTGGGAGAACATGCAAACTGTACACATGAATGCCAACTGACTCAGCCAGGACTTGAACCAGCGACCTTCTTGAGTTGTTGAATAGTCTTGTGTTGTGACTCTATGAGATTATCAACTTTCCACTTTATAATTATAATACTTTTAAATATATGCAAATAAATGTAAGATGTGTCTAGGCCCACACCCAGACAAACCATAGAACATTTAAACTCATGTATTAACTTATGTAAAGTTTTGCAGGAATGACATAAATTAAAATGTTAAGCAAGGGATCAAGTGTTTCCACTCAAATTTTCATATGAAAATTACTCAATCTTACTTTCATAAGAGAATGTGATGAAAACTATTTTCTTTAACGAGGCAATTTGAGAATGTTTCGCAAATTAGAGCATATTTAATATGCTAAACACTCAGTTACATGTTTTTGATCTATTTGATGGTCTGTTATTTTGCACATAAAAGCAAAAGACTTGAAGTGGTCTGTTATTTTGGTTTGTTATATTACAAGGTTTTTGTACAGATTTGTACAATTTGCCCAGACAATGTATCTCTGTAAACTATTAAAATGTAACGCTGTAAAGTAACAAATTACTCAAACCACAGGAATTGTAATTTACTAAGTAGTTTTAAAAATGTGTACTTTTACTTTCCCTTGAGTACATTATTAGTGCTGTATTGATACTTTTACTCCACTACTTTCAACTTGCAGTCGCAGTTTATCTTCTCTTGTCCTGTAATTCCTGTCTAATCAAATCGCACACAGAAGGTAAATTGCTTCATAATGAACTACCTCAAGACATGCATGATTTAAAATTGCAGCAAACTGTTTGAAAGCATTAAAAGTGTCCAAGATATCCAACATTTTTACACGCATTCACACAGAGAATGTTTAGATGCATGTCACTGATGAGAAGATGACGGATGTTTATTATGACCGAAATGGCCTTAAACACCCAGCAGGCACAAAACATCAACATGACGTTAGACTGGTGTTGTACCCTAACGTCATGGGGATGCTGCATTTTGTTTGGAAATGAAAATCAGGTTGACCTCGGAACTCGACGTTAAGCCAATGTCCAATGTCCAACCTAAAACCAACCAAATATCAACATCTAATATTGATATCAATATTGACATCTAACGCCTGATAGATTATCATAGATAGATCAAACTATAACATCATAGCTCTGATCTATTGTACGAATTGGCTATATCTCTCCATGATAATAAACCCTGAAAATTGTTATGGAATTCCACGAGACAAGACCACGAGAATGGTCAGGCATTAAAACAATGAACTGGCTAATCTGAGAAGAAGCTCAGAAGACCAGCTGTTCATCTGTTCTATTCAAATCATCCTGAGCTCTCTTCCTGACTGTATGTCCTTGCTCCATCAGAGCAGATCATTTACATTTCACATAAAATGTTCAAGGTTTTAACTTGGTGCATCTTGTAGTTTTATATTCATGTTTGGTATCCTTTTAAATGTCTCTGTGTGATTGGTAAAGTGGTCTTAAGGTCATTGTAATATTTCACTGGTATTTGTTGAATTTGGTTTTAACTTTGATGAAATCTCTGCCAGATGCTCCCCCTCCAGAGATGATTAACACATCAATACACTAGGCAAGGGTCACTGTGACGCCCTGTTGGGTATTTAAGGTTAAGATGTTGTACAGATCGGGGGATTCTGTAACCAGGAGACCCCGTTGCAATGTATAAGTTTCTGGGCTCTGTATCAGAGCTTATATGTTGTAATGTCTTTCTACATGGTCAGGTATCAAATATTAACTCTGTTGTACAATCTGAATTGTCTTATCTTGTGTAATTATGTGAATTGGAATGGATAATCTTTGCCTGACAAATAAATGTACAATTCTTGTTTAAACTCTCATATTTCCTGACAATCACTGACTTAAAGAGCCCATATTATACATTGAAAAGGGTCATATATTGGTTTTGGGGGTCTCCAACAGCAGGCTGATCTGATTGCATGGTCAAAAAACACTTTCATTGTCTTATAATATGCATTTATTTTTACCTCATTATCCCAGCGACTCCTATATGAATCGTTCAGCGATTCATTTGTTCCAAAACCCCTCCTTCACGCGATGCTAAACTGCGCTGATTGGACCGATGACTCAGTCTGTTGCGATTGGTCGACAGCGCTCAGCGTGAGATAATGCCCACCACGGCTTATCAACATTAAAGTCATAGCGACCGTTTTAATCGCACTTACTCACACTTGCTGGATAGCAGGCCAGGGAAATGTCCTGGTGCTCCTAATCCTCCGTTGTAAGCACTCCTCGGAGGGGGAACAGCTCATGGCTGGGTTTAATGCAGAGCTATTTCTGCAGAAACTACTAACTCTTCAAAGTCTCATCTCTGGGTTCTCTGCACACTTCCAATATCCAGCTAAGCACGGTGCTCTTCACTGTGTTGCCAGATGTTGCTGACTGATTTCAGCCCAAACCCTGTCCAAAAGGTTTTTACCTGCACAATCAAATTTAAAACCGCCCGATCTGGCAACTTTTTCCGCACCGCTGTTGTTTGTGAGTGGGGCTGGGGATTTCGAATCTGCGCACGCATAAATGGGCGGGGCTTATGTTTCGTTTTCACGTCATGCCGAAATGGCTAAAGACTCGTTAGCACGGCGACTCGTTTGAGGAACTATGAGTCGACTCTTTTATAGATGAATCAATAGTTTTAAACACTGTGCACTTTCAGATTTAAGCCTTAGCTGGACATTTCACTTCACTTAGAGCTGTGTGACACACTGCATACAAGCTCATTTTCAAAAACCCATAATAGGGGCTCTTTAATATCATATAATCTAGTGGTTGAATCAAACTTTCTTTATGTATAGCATTCAAATTATAATAAATTGGAGTCAGATTAAATTCGGAGTTGGAACCGAATTAACATACATTTTCATAAATAAAAATATTTCTTTTCACATGTGCTAAAAGGCTTACATGCATTTACCTTCACCCATACTGTTAGCTCTGTCATTGGACTAATAGATGGACCCTTACAAATGGTGACCCCGACGTGATCTCCCATAAAGTTTCAGGCGAGTGATGTCTTTCAGCGCAATACGCAAAAGGAATACTCCGAAAAAAGAGGTTCGAGTTTCTCTTCTTCTTCCAACTGCTGAGGTAAGTCAATTGTTTTGCCTTTTATAAATGTTGAGGGAAAGATAAATGCATCCCATATAGTATATAATATGAGTCGGAATACTCAAAAATTATAGACCAGAGACCGTAAAAATCTGGTTGGGCTTTAGATTAGGCAAAACCCCATTGTTTCGTCAGGGACATAATAGCAGCAGAGTGGGAGAAGAATGAAAACTCTAAACCAAAAATTTGGATCTCTTTAAGAGATTAAAGTTTAAGATGGAACAACATCATCCAAATTTTATTCTGGAACTTAACAGAGAGCGGCAAATGAAAATCTAAATTCTGAATATAACTGCTTCCACTAAGGATTGCTTATTGCATATGTTGTAATAACTTTGCAACATTGCAAACAAGCAGCGTTTATATTTCAAGAATTTTTAAATTGGTAATTAGTTTAATTGGAAATTCTTGTTGTAATCTTTGTATTGGACATGTAAAGTGAAGTTGAGCAAATACAGTAGAATAAAATTAATAATTAAAATAATTTCAAATGAAGCTCCTATTAGATGAAAATTTAATCTCAGATCTTTAAGTTTTTATCTCCAAGCAGAAAACTTTGACTTGGTGTTTTCTCTAGAATTTAAATGGTTTAAGAAGCATTTGAATACGTTAATGATATTTGAAACCAAAATCTGAATTATTGGTGATTAAAACACTGAAAATAGTTTTTAAAATGCTGTTTAAGACAGTAAGGCAGATAAGGACATGGTCAGTGTTGGGAGTTTTACTTCAAAGACAGAAGGAACCATTTATTAATTGCATCACTACAGTTGTAGTTAATTCATGTTTCTAATGGTTTTGCGTGAAAAGTAACTCAGTTACTCATTAAGTTAATTACTTGACTAAAGACTACAAATCCACATAAATTACATGGGCAATAGAAAGTCAACATCTGGAACTTTTAGTGTTGTTTTGAGAAAAGAATCGTTTGAATTTATATATATCACTTAAGGCAAGTATATAAGTCACTGTAATTAAACTACCTGAAAATGAGAAGTAATCCCTTACTTTACTATTTGCTAAAAGGTAATTTTTAATTGCAGCGACTATTTAATTTGTAAACTAAATAAACCCAACACTGGACTTAAGATTATGATCACATAATGTGTGTTTTTTGCATTTGTACTGTTGTGCCCAATCTTTAAACTCACATGCTTAAACAAAATTACAAAAAAGAATGTTCACCTAGTAACAACTGAGCTCAAAATAAGAAAAAGTGTTCTTTAAAAATTCTTTAAACCGAGCAGTGAAACCAGTAATAAAATGTTAACAAAGCTTTTCAACCAAAACTCAGAATACACAAATGCTAATGCCATAGAAACTTCAAACCAACCCCCCCCCCCCCCTTCCACCAGAAACACAGGACTGTGAAATTTCTATCTCAATAGAGAAGTGTTATCATTACAAAGACTTTAAAAATGGAAGGCATCTTACCAAACTCAGTAATGACCCCTTAGGTAAAATAGCCCACGGGGCCAAAGGAGGGAAATCAAATCTGTAAGATTGATGAAATATGGCTGAATTTGAGAGAAAGAGACACTAGACTGGAAAGTGCCACACGCGGCCGAGGAGAACAATGAACGTCATAATGAACTGAACTGCCCAAAATTTCACTCACAAATCCTCACACCTTGCCCTTCCTGATCGTTACAATGGTCTCTGTCTTAAACAATGCATATTTAAATGCGAAGGTTAGGGTTCTGTGTTATTTAAAGGGTCTCTGTGTGTCTGATGAAAAGGTCTCTCACCCCTTCCTATAGAATTGAGTAAAGACAATACCTGGTCACTCACACCAAATATCTCTTGAATGCAAATAAATGTACAATTCTTGTTTAAACTCTCATATTTCCTGACAATCACTGACTTAATATCATATAATCTAGTGGTTGAATTAAACTTTCTTTATGTATGAGCATTCAAATTATAATAAATTGGAGTCAGATTAAATTCGGAGTTGGAAACGAATTAAAATACGTTTTCATAAGTAAAAATATTTCTTTTCACATGTGCTAAAAGGCTTACATGCATTTACCTTCACCCATACTGTTAGCTCTGTCATTGGACTAATAGATGGACCCTTATACTATCTATGATGATCTATCAGACGTTGGATTTTGGTTGCCATACCTGACGAATAAATGTCAGTATTTGACGTCAATATGACGTTGGTTTAAGATGCTGGCTCAACGTTGGATTTTGGTCACTTTCTAACACAACCTAAAATCAACCAAATATCAACGTCATTATTGGAAATCAAATTAACATTGTCCTTTAACACTGGCTAGAATGTTGGTCACCTGACATCACTAACCTGAATCTAACCTATGAACATCTCGTGATGTTGTGTGCCTGCTGGGCAATAACTAGATGCACTACAGAATGTTGCATTTACACACATCCACAAATTACTGTACATGTAAATGCATCAGCTTTTTACAGCGTAATACTCACTACTCTTGAGTACTAAAGGGCTACTGTTTACTCATACTTTAAGTAATATTGCCAACAGATACTTTTACTCTACTCGCACTACATTTTTAGGCACGTAATGGTACTTTTACTTGAGTGTGATTTTTCAGTACTCTTTCCACCACTGTTAAAATGTTAACAAAGTCACTTTTTCAAAGTTTTGAAGGTTAAAAGTTAGAAAAAAAAGTTAAGATAAAGGTAATGCAATTCAAAAAAATAATAATGCAAATAAAAAAAATACAATAAAATCATGAATTACAAAATATGTAAAACTGCTAATTTACAGATATTTTTACAATACAGAACATGTTTTTTTGTTTGTTTGTTTGTTTGTTTTGGCAAGTGGCCTAGTCAGGTAAAAAGTTGAAGAATGTACATCTAATGTCACATACAGCCCTTCGGTTTTATACAAAAGCCCTCTTCATCACATCAGGCTGCCTACTGTATAAGCCTGTCAGGCTTTTTTCTGCAAGAATAACCACCTAGATGTTGTAAGGTCCAGCCAGTTAGTTCAAGGAAGGTGTCAACTGGTGGGTGAAGGTTCACTGCTTGTTCGGTCTTCATAGTTCACAATATTGATTTACTTCCAGTTTAATTCACATCTGACTCCAATTTAATATATGGTGGTTTAGAATATCAATATATTTATCTTTCGTTTTATCTGACTCCAATTATAAAACATTAAGAAGATTATATCAATATATAATTTAGATAAATGTTTGAACCTTTTTTATCTTCACTCGTAATTATTACATTTGTTCATTCTGGTACTCATGTCTCTTAGAGGAATCGCCTCGGCTGATGGCGTCCCTCACGATTACACTCTGGTCAGTCTTGATTATTAAACAGAGGTAATTGACTAATACTTTAGATGGCCGCTCCTATGCTTGCTCATTCTAAAGTATTTTTGATTAGTCCTTCTTAAATATACAGTATACCCTTGAGTAAACCCAATATCATTTCTAATCAGAGGTCAAGGCCATTATTATAAATGTAACCGACTACTGTTCTCTATAATAACTTTGGTTTATCCAAGCCCATGGTTTACCATGTACACTTAATTTAGAATAATATTACTTTTAAACAAAGGTTGGGTACTCTATCTATGACTATGTTAGTCGTGCAATACCTTGTTGCCCTAGACAGAATGAACCCCCTTTCCACCTAAGTACACTTGAATCAATATCAAGGGTCAGTCGAATAGTTAGAGTGCCCAATGCTCCATCTCAACTGTGTCACGATCACCAGTGATCTTTAGTCAGAGATTGCTGGTTCACACACACACACACACACACACGCACACACACACACACACTTCCGGGACCTACAGATTAAAGAACTACAATTCCAGTCATGCAGCATACTCACACTCCTGTTCCACATCATGACTGAAAAAAGTATTTTGTTTTTATGTGTCACCTATTGTAATTGTCTTTTTTGCTAAAGTATGTAAATTCTCCATAAACAAACATCCTTAAAGTATTTAGAAAAAATTCCAGCTAATAAAGATGATCTGGCTTCACAGAACTTGACTGTTCTTTTAATGCCTTACACACTATGTCTTTTAGGCCTAGTTGTTCCCAAGATATGACTTTGTTTTAGTGTTGGTAGAGTGTTTTCTGCTTATGCTCCACAGGTTCGGAATTCTCCTCTGGCACACACCAGAGAAGCAAATTCATTGGGCACTTTTAAATGTCATCTGTAAACCTTTTGTTTTAGGATGACTATTTCTTGATTACGCATTTAATTTTCATTGTTTGATGTATATTTGTTGTAAAGTGTGCTGCTGCCTGTGTTTTGCTTCTTGTATGTCAAGTTATTTGACAAAGTTGCTTTTAATACTGCGGAGTGGCGGGGGTGTTTTGGAGCCCTGGAGAAGTTTTAACATGCCCTGACATTTTTTTTTTTTTTTGCTTTTATCTCTCTGTCTGTCTGTCTGTCTTGTATTAATTTTGCCTTGCTCAGGCCAGTTAAGTAACTTTTTTTTTTTTTTGCAGAAAATGTAAAAGTGCATTTACATAATATAATATTGTGTGTGTTTTCCAGTACTAGGTTGCATCTGGAAAGGCATCTGCTGTGCAAAACATATGCCAGAGTACTTGGCGATTCATTTCATTATGGCGACCCCTGATAAATCAGAGATTAATCCAAAGGAAAATGAAAGGATGAATATTGGTTTCTAAAAGCTTCTATGTAAAGACTGGCATTATGAGACCACTGTGTGATTTCTGAATTAAAAGTAGAAATTATATTAACATACAGTGTTACATTTACAGAGTCTTCTTTCATAAACACTAACACACCTTAATGTTTTCAAACTTTTGACCAATAATCTACATTAATTTTCATTATATGTATTTACCATCACAGAAGATACTTTTCTACAGTTCAACATCTGCAGCAGCAAAAAAAGTAAAGAAACAGCTTGAAAATACAAAAAAAAAATTAGTTTGCATTATTTCATTGTTTGCTAAAAATCCACAAACTTTCTATTTTCACAGGCAGAGGAAGTTTAGCTTTTCCTAAGTCTCTGTTCTCCCAGTTTTTGTGTTGCGAGCTCCACAACGATAGGGCTGAGCTGGAAACTCTGGCAGTGAGTTTTGAGAGTCTTGTAGAGTTTTGTTGTTGACCCAGAAACATTCACCAAGTAAAAAGCACAGACCCATCCACACACTTTCCGTCAGAGACTCCACAGTCACTTGTTTGGCCAGTTGTAATTGTCTGTCAGTTGTCAAACTCGCCAGATCACTATGAGTCCTGCAATGCACTTCTCCTCTCTTTAACAACAGTAAACGAGATGTTGTAGCAGAAGAAACTACAGATGCAATTACAGTTCAATGTAATCCACTTTATATTTAATACTACACAGGTTTGTGGTATAATAGTGCTGATGGGCTCACCAATATTCCAGTTCGCAAAAGTATATGAGCTTCCATCAGATCACAAAAATGTCTTACTGTTGGATGTGTTTCTATACAGGCCGATCCATTTGTAAGGTTTGCTTACTGCTAGCTGTTACAACGTGTTTTGTTCTTCTTGACTTGAGACAGTTGACAAGTCTGTGTAATGTGTCCTGCAGTATCTTTGAGCTTCAAGCTAAGTCACAAAGCTTTTCACATAAAAGTGTCTGATTGAAGCTTTAGTCAGCCCACATGACAATCAAGAGAATGATGGAGAGTTTCATCTTTCCAGTGAGATGTTAAATAGTCTTGTGTTGCAACTCTATGAGATTATTAACTTTCCACCTTATGTAGGCTTATCAATATTTTGAAATATATGCAAATATATGTAAGATGTGTCTAGGCCTACACCCAGATACATCATACAACATTTAAACTCAAGTATAAACTTATGTAAAGTTTTGCAGAAATGACATGAAATTACTGGTTTGTAAAAAAAAAAAACTGTTTTGTAAATAATGCAAGACTTAATTTAGTAATGAAAAATTAATCCTTAACAAAGTATGAGAACTCAATTATTAAGCACATTATAAATGTACTTATAAGTCAAGAATAGAACATTTGTAGCTGCAGGTATAAACTGCTTACTAATGTTTATTAATATAGTGTTAATGCTTAACAAATAATAAATGCACTATTTGCTAATCCTTAATAGGTGATTCATAGCATGTAGTTATTATAAAGTGTTACCTATTTCTCAAATTACAGCATAGTTAACATATTTAAAAAAAATCAGTAATAGGTTTTTGATACATTTGATTCACTTATTTAAGTTAATAAACTGGTCTGTTATTTTGCATTACATGGCTCTTTGGAATACTTGATTTTCATTGGTCAATCACAACATTCCATTATTCCCTGATAACGACCTCTAAAACTAATGAGTATATCCATGTAGATACCCACGTAGGAGGGGACGTTTTCGCGACCTTGCGCAACGTTCCCTAAAAGTTCTGTAAAGGTGACGAAAGTTCCAAACCTTTAGAGAACGTTAGGGACGTTCTTAAAACGTTCCCTTTTGGTTATGAAAGTACTGTTGCTCAACGTTCCCAGTATGACTTTAGGGGAACGTCCTGTATTGGTTATTCTACTGTCATCTTGTAACGTTTAAAAGAGAACATTTGGGACTTTAACAGAACGTTCCCAAATGGTCCTCTGTTGGTCAGATG